>VZSE01015292.1:149666-205415 GCA_013398275.1 Promerops cafer
CGGGGCGCGCGCTGCCGCGGCTCCGCGCTATTGGCTGCCGCGGCTGTCAATCAAAAGGGGCGGGGCGCGGCGCCCCTGCTGTGTCACGGAACATGGCGGCGCTCCCCCCTCACCCCCCCAAGCCCTCATGACCCCCTCGCCCGCATCCCCTCCCTCAGCCGAGCGCAGCCCAGGGCCAGCGCGTCTCCAGAAACACCTTCATTCCCGGCACAGACAGGGACTGGTTACAAAAAATAAATCCTTCCCCGGAAGGCACACCGGGTCCATGGCCAAAGCCCGAGCTGCCTCACAGTACCTCAGCATCGCTTCCCTGACACAAATCGCAGGTGTTTCCAAAGAGCCGGCAGTGTGCGGCGGGGGGCCTGGCCAACACAGGCGTGTTCCCAACAGCAGCGCTGGGCGAAGAGTCTTGGGTTTGTTTTTTAAAAGAGGTTTTGGGCGAAAAATTTACTGGGAAACTGTTTTTAATTATTAAACAAGAATAAATAGTTCTCATTCATTCTCTTCTAGGATAGATGGTTCCTGTCCTTCTAAATCTGGATGACAAGAGTTCTATAAATGCTGGATGTGTGAAAAGCTGCTCCCCCTTTACAGCAGGTGTCACCTCCAAGATACAAATGCAGTACAGCAGCTACCGCGTTAACTTTCACATTGATAACATTTTCTAGCAGAAGTCCACTCTCTCCCCAGCTCCAGCTCATACCTGTCCTCTCCATCCTGAGGTCTCAGTGCTGGGAGCGCTCCCAAGGCTCTTCCTGCTGCCAATTCCCGGCCACTGCAGGTTTCGGATCCGGCACCACCGGCACCGCGCACTCCTCGCTGTCCTGCACCCCAACAGCCCACGGACTGCCGGGCAAAGGTGCTGAGGAACAGAGTCCCCCAGGGCTGGACACCTCCACCCAGGGCTGGAGGTGTCCAAAGCTTAAATTTAAATCATCTTTTTCCAGTGAACATCACAATGAAATCAAGGTACAGCCCCAGAGCTGGCTGAGCAAAGCCAGAGTCCTCCTGGTCCCCCCACCAGCTGCTCTGTACAGGTCTCACAAAAATCTGTCACCATCCAGAGGCCCAAAGGGTATTTATTAAGTATTTATTATAATTTCTTTCTAGCTGGTTTCTCTATGTAGCTGTATTAACATATACTAACACAGTTATCTTATATACAGTGTTTAATCAAGTTATAAAAGTGACATTCTTTCAAAAGGTGCAAAGTTATTAATGTTTTGACACGTAAACTACTGAGGCGAGATCTGCATCGAAAATAAAAACTTTTGGACTTTGAGAGCATTAGGAATGCCAGGGCTGGCCAAGCAGAGCCGTGTCGGCAGCGCAGGGAAAGGGTTCTGAAAGTGTTGCCAATGAAGAACAATAAATTATAAGAATGGGTTTGGAACTAATCTGAAATTTTACTGAAAACTTCAGACTAAAGGAAGGGGAGACGGGGATGAAGATGTAACTAATGAAGTGTTCTTACATTGGAAATGGTCCCGGTTTCTTTTTATATCCCATGAAGATTCTATACTGAAGTTTGGATTAAACACATTGGTACAATTGTTTCATGCTTTCACATAATGACAAGGCTTTAGGCCTTTGAATTTTAATCCTGGCTTAGACAAAAGGGATGCTAACCTGTACACCTCCTCTTAGAACATCTGTACAGTTTTTTTCCTTTCAGGCAATTTCTATTTATATGCATTGTTTTAAAAACATCACTCCAGCATCAAACATACTATGTAGTTAAAGCAAGTTTTAAACTCCCACTGGTCTAATATGTGATTCATTTCAATCCTCACCTAACAAAAAATTCCCTATGGCACGTGCAGTGAGTTTGGAAAGGGGTTAACAGTGCCTGACGCTGTCGTTAAAGCTCAGGTTTTTATCAAAACTACTTTTATGCTGTTCCATGTGGATCAGCAGTGTCTTTTCAGAAGTGTCTGTGCCTGTACTAGGAACAAACACAACCCCACTGTGCCACTAAGTCCAGCTCAAGTTCTGAGGACTTCCGTCAACACAAATTACAAATTCTGGCAACAGAATCAAGTTGCCATGAAGAAGATTCAGATTGTGCCCTTCCTTACTGCCTTGAAGTTTTACAGCTTCTCTTATTTTTCCAATGAAGACAACTAAATTTTCCCCAAATGTAATCTAATTGTTGTACACATGATTTGATAGAAGAATTTCTCTATGAATATGTTAATTTTCTTTTGCTTTTTAATCCTGTGGCTGAGAGAGAAACACTTCAAAAATCTACTTTCTGGATGAAACCACAGATGTTTCGGACACAAATCAGACCACTTCTTTCTTCAACTCTTCATGTTGCTGGCACTTAACACCAACAATTTCTAAATTACTGTAGACTTCACAGCAGCACAGCTGCTCTCCATTTTCGCTTGGTTACTCAATTAAAAACTTTCATAAAAGAAGCAGCAACATTATGATTAGTTTTAATTACTGGACCTAATTTTTCAAGCCTCTCTCCGCACCCTGGCCCCTGAAGTATACCACTTGAAAGAAAATGAATGCATCAGTTCAGTAATTGATTATTTCCAGTATTATATGGCTTCAATGGTTTGATACGGAACAAAAAAAAAAATCCCACTTTTTGATATCACGTGCTCACAGGAAACTTGTAATAGGTATAACTCTGCCAAAGCTTTAAACTGATTCTGCTTTTTCACAACATACAAAACAGACATGACCTAATAATGAGAAACATGCAAACCAAAACTTCCCCAAAACATGAACCTGTGTGGATACACACACGGAAGTGCTTCCAAAGGAAAGTTTAGTCTAGAAGCATACACAGTGCCAAAGCTGCCAAAGGTAGTGCAGAAGAGTTAAGCCTCCAAGTGGTAGCAAGCAATATATTGTACATTGGAACCACCTCGACATTCCTGCTATTGCTTCCAAAGCTTCTCCTATGGTAAGAACAGCATTTGACCTCAGGAAAAGCACTTTTTGGGTGTGCCCTTCCCTTCTCCTAATGTAGGCTCTATGGGATTTATCACAGGTATACAGTTTAATGCTCACAGTGTCCTAAAGTTGTGAAGACTCTGTAACAGACAACTACAGTGCGAGGGGCTCGGGCTGGGCTTTGTGTCCCGAGTCTCTCAGCTGTGGAATTGCTGAGAGTGGCCCCGGGAGCTCCCGTCCCCAGGGAGTGCTACATACAGTGTGGGGAGTGTGACAGGACTGGGTTTGATCCTGTTGGTACCATGTTGGCTTTTCATCCCTGCTCCGAGTGCCAAAGCCTCCAGCGTCTTCACTGTTGTACTAAGTAACAAGGATATTATCTCTATTTTATTTACCTAGTTTTCAAGGATGTTATGTGCTCTAGGGATACAGCGTATCCTCCTGCCAGAGAAACTAGGGGAGGGAACGGAGAACCAAAGGTCCCTCTGAAAATTAGTGAAAACTTGATGATTTCAGGTGCAGCTTTATGGAATGAGCGCAACAGTATTTAAATATTTGGCAATCCAACGTTAGTGATAATTAAATCATTGATTGTTGACTGATAGAATTTCTGTTAAAATTTACTTAGAAAAGCTGGTTTTTGCTGTCAACAAAACCAGAGTAACTGGCTTGGAATGAAATCTAGTAACTAGGTGTCCGGATGAGATGAGCAATTGGTTCTGGAATTTCAGTATATGTCTGGACAGTCTGAGAAATTTCTATCAAAATAGCCACCTGAGTACAGCCAATCTGGAGTCCCAGTGTACGGGTTAGTGCCTTGATGAAACCATCTGTAACACAAAAAAGAAAAGGGAGAGAAACAATAAGAGAAAAAAGCAAACAGAATGAACAGTTATTAACAGGGGAAAAAAACCCCAGTGCTGCTTCTTTCACAAAACATTCTAAAAATACACTGGTATTTCTTATAAAAAAAAATTATTAGGAAATATTCTGAACATGAAAATCATTGAACTTCCTACACAATTATCACCACCTTGTAGAGCACCTTTTATTTTAGCATAAAGTCAAGGAGTATGAAATGGATTTTAAAATTGCTGTCCTATTCCAAGTAAAAATAACACTGACATTCTAGATTATATATATTAATTTTTACTTTAAAAGAATGCCAAATCAGTTACACAATCATTTTTGGGAATTTGTCCCAAGAGGAAACAGTTTCTGTTCTATGGAGCTGTGCCCTACATCAACAGCTGCTCACTTTTTAACCACATTAACCAAAACCAATTTTATATTCTCTGCAAGAGGTTTTTCAAGGCATTAACTGGAATTAATCTGTAGCTACTCCTCCAGGCTTTGGGAGAAGAATGCTTTCTCTTCTGAATTTCATATAATCATGGAGCATCCCAAAGTTCTTGCCTTTGAAGGAAGCAACTGCAGCAACTGGCCATGAGCTTGACTGCACAGCACTGGCAGCTGTGAAAAGCACCCTGTGGGAGCAGCAGCCAAATCACACATCACTCCCTGATGCACTCTGTGACCCAGAAATCACTTAAATATGCAATCAAAAAAGCAATTTCTGAAGTAGCCAAGCCAAGAAATCCAAAGAGTGTGAAAATAAAAGGCCCCAGAGGGCCACAGTGTCTTGCACAACTACCAAAAGCTGGACAGGAATTGGTTCAAGGAGAGATGACACTTAACATTTTAACATTCATTCTAACAAAAACATGACCCCTGTAGGTTCAAAAAACCCCCAAAATCCAGCATTACCACAGTAGTTAATTATGACAGGTTTCAGCATTTCTTGTTAGATAATTTGCCTAGGACAGACTTATCAGCAATTTTGGCTTCCAGCTACATACTTAATTGTTGACCCAGCAATGCTTTAAGTGACACTACAAATTGTGCTGTCATGGAAGCAATCAGACACGTGCTGTCCTGAATAAAAACAATTCAAGCAGTGTACCCAACTATTCCAAACTTACACAAATTCCTCCTTCCTTGCCCCTTACCGTGTGTGCCACTCCACCTCGTCTTTCGCACGCTCCTTGCGAGCAGCTCTTTGTTTCTCTTCCAGTCTCTCCTTCTCTTTGCTTGCCAGATCTAGCCAATGTTTCAAGAGAAATTGGTAATTTAGCAAGAGGAAAAAAAAATGCAGAAAACACCGGAGAGACCAGAGAAATGAAACAGAATTCATTTAAGCATGAGAAAGCATTTGCTGTACACAGTCTTTAGCAAAAAAACCCTAAAACTCATTTCAGAAAAGTTGCTGCTACAAACACAGAGCTGAAACTGAAATGTTGGTGTTTTATCTCTCAGAAACACTGCACTTAGACAGCAGGGAAGAACTCGGATTAGGCATAACAGAGAGAGTGATTTTTTCACTATCTGGCTGTGTGTTTCGTCTGACAAACACCAGAGCAGCAGAGCACGTCTGCTCACCACATGTCTCTCCAGACAAACTCCAGAGCAAGTGGAGCACATCTGCAGCTCCTCCCAAGCTAACAAACATGCAAACACATCATACCACGGGACAGCAGCCCTGGGATCCACCTGGGATGCATCTGCTCTCCCAGGCTTTTCCGGGAGAAAACAGACATCATACACTGTTCAAAAGCATGTTCAGTGCACAGGATGAAGAAGAGTTAAGGCTGCTCTGGGAATGAGAAACTGAAGACTGTTTCCTGCATCAGCCTCCCTTCAGCCATCCCTCCCAAATGCAGTCATGAGCAGGTATTTCCTGCAGCCAACACACACCCATGTTCCCGTTCTCCATGCTCCTGATATCCGGACGCAGCCGGCAGTCCGTGGGAGCCAGTATCGCTTCCATGCCCTTTTCCAGCTCGTTGAGGCTCACGGCAAAACTGGTGAAATTGTACATCTGAAAAGCAAATTAAAGAGAACTCACAAGTTATTCCAGCAAAGCAGTGCTGGGTCCCTTCAATGAATGGATACAACAGAACTTCCAAGAGAAATTGCTGAGTCAAACCCCTGCTGGCTGCCCTGAAGGCAAGGTTAGGTTCATACAACACCAGCTGGATTTTTTGGTGGAGGGGAGGAACAAGAAAGGGCAGATGGGGATAGAAATCACAGCTTTCATTTTTTAAGCAGTCTTTGCTTGTGAGGATTAAGACAGATTTGCCACGATACTGATATTTAACATCATGATTTTTAGGAAAAAGCAAAATAAAACAAAACCACCCACACCTAGAAGACCAAAAAGTCTTATTGAAACTATGGAAATTAATATCCTGCTGCCCAGTTACTGCACCGTGTGGCAGCTTGTCCTGGAACAGCAGGGCCAGCAGAAGGGAATGTGTATTCATATTTTCACCACTCTCAGTGCAAAGATCTCCCAGACAGGTTAACCTAAGTCCCCAGATTGCCAGCTGCACTCGGAGCATGCATTCCTTGTGCCAGCTCAGGCACAGCAGGGCTGCTTTCAGCACAGGACCGAAGCAGAGCTTGCTGGAGTGTAATTTCAGTGCAGCAGGAACTGCCAGAGCCTGGTCCTATGCCAAGGAGTGACACTGCAACAAGGTTCCCTGGACATTACTCATGTTCTCCTGGACAAGTCACCAGCAAGAGCAAGGCACGGGCTGATCGAATCAGTTACCTGGGATGAGTTTGGTGGCCTACAGTTTATTCTCCAAAGCAATTTACTGCCTGGTATGAACTGCACTGTGTCTTGAACCTCTGGCATATCATCAGCCTCATCATTTTCAGATTTAAGATCTTCTTCACTCTGAAACAGAGATAACATTTGGCAGAGGAACAAAGGAACATTAGATGGTTTCATCTCGGATTCTGCAGTGACTGTTGAAGAATCTGTTCACGTTTGAGATACTGAACACTCCTGTACTTCTGCCTCACCCCTCCTGTTTGCTTTTCCTCACTCTGTATACAGTCCCTCTCATTTTTATCATGTCTTGCTCCTGATATCCCTAAATAATCTCCCAACACTTAAATAAAACTTGAATATCTGTTTAAAAATCAGTAATAGTAATAATAGTAAATTAATGTCTTTCAGAAGTGTTTTCTCCAGCTTCCTTTCTATGCTATGCCATAGCTTAATTTTACCTCACATGACGATTATTTCTTCAGGTGCAAATGAGCTGAGACTGAAATTTAAACCAGTTCCCAAGTTAGTTCTTAAGTCATAAATAGGACACAACCTGTTTTTGAATATTGCTTCACCATTTGCAAAACATTGGGATGTGTGGTTAAAAAAGACAGGCCCTCGTTTCAGTCTGATCTGGACTCCCATCACAATTATCACTGCCAGTTTGCTCACTGTGAAGACTGTGTCCTTAAGTTTATGAATACACTGACTTTCCTTCAAAGTTCCTTTGTTACCAGCTGCACTGCTGTGCTGCACATATAAAACTCCAATGGTTCAGGAGGCTGCTCTCAGAATCTGAGAGAATCTGACTGCTGCAGGACACAGCAGCATTGTGGAATTTTAGAGGATTTCACCATGAGAACCCATTTAATACCACAACAACTAGAAGGGAACTTTGAGGCAATAACATCCTGGAGTGACAGTAACAGTTTTCCTCACTACCACCCCCCTTCTATTTTCTTTTGCCCTCTCTGACATGGCTCATTTGTTTCAAGCAAAAATACCCTACTAGGTTAAACAGGGCCTGTTTTATACACTAGAAAACAGCTCCACATGGTTAAGAGTCTACTTTCAATCATTTGGTTTGAGTATTCATTATTTAAAAAGACACTTCTAGGCGACTTTCCATGTCAACATCTGGTTTACTGTTAGACAGTTCCCCATCTAAAAATAGTCTCAACAGAAAGGAAGGAAGGAAGGAAGGAAAGAGTTGATTTTCTTAAGGGGAACAGAACTTTATTATTTTTTTAAAAAGAGTCAAAATATAAGCCTGTACCATGATGGAATCCAGAGCCAAAAACAAGGCCTATTGTTGCTCTAGATTCTTCTGATGTGAACACTTTTAAAGTTTGAGCCCCTTAACATCAAGAGTGATTAGCTTCTATTTAACTTTTCATATTCAGTGAGTAACTGTTGATATAAGGAAACCCAAAGTCCTCTGCTACACCATACAGTATTTCCCATTTTCCATGTGACACTGAGGTTTTGGCAGCAACTTACCCAACACTGCTTACATGTGAAGTAAAAACCCTGCACGTTTCCAGACCTCATTGTTGTAAAAACTTTCTACATCCTAAGTTCTGAAAATCTGCATCACCAAAAAGCATGTCTGACTTAAACAAAATTATTAATGTTTTTACTGCCCAAATCCTAGTATTTTTACTGCTGGAGTTGGCAGTAGAGCCACTTTCCTCATTCAAGGACTGGGCAACATCAGCTTGGGGGTTGATATTTGATAATTTCTCTTTGACCAATCTCCAGCAGCCACCACTCCTACGAGCTCCCTTCCATGCCAGCAGCTCACACTACAGCCTGCAAAGCTCCACGTGCCAAGTGCCCTCTCACTGCCCCATCCAACCCCTACCAAATGACAGTTTTTATCCTTCATTCACCTAAAAAAGATGTTTTGATTTCATTTCTGACATTTCAGAATCTTTTGTCCCTCAAGAACCTTCACCTTACCGACTTCTTCTTCGGCTCACTGCCTCTCTTCTCACTCTTTTTGTAGGTCTCGTACGTGGTGGGATCAGTGCACCACAAACATTCTGTCCACTTGCCATAGATCACACACAGCTTCTTCTTGCTGCAGAGAAAGCAAAGGACACTGAGCTCTTCCTTCTGATCAGCCTGCTAAACCAAGCCTTGCAGATTCTGATCTATATTAAATACTCAGCTTCCTACTTTGCTCCATTTTATGTTTCTATTTGCAGATTTCACAGAATCACAGAATGGGTGATTCTTAGAAAACACAGATGTTTGATAGGCAAAGAAAAGGTTTCAGCTCATTCCAGCCCTCCAGAACAGATCCTCCTGACAGTCACATGCTTTTGCCACTGTTAAATGAATGTGGGTACATCAAAGCCAATTAGAATACAGAGACTCAGAGTCACAAAACAGGTTTGGGTTAATTAAAAACTTCTAACAACCACATTCTCATTATTTTAAACTGAAGACTGGAATTATGACTGTGCAATAGTAAATCAGTTGCAACTACTCTGCATTTTCCATTTATTTCCAAAACCTGGACTGGAGAGTTTTTCTAATGCTTAAAAATTATCATCCTGGAATCAGGGGGTTCGATACTGACACAGAGAACCAAAAATGGGTTACAAACTACATTGCTAGCAACTTTAAAGTCACATTGTTGTGGTCACTATGCCAGCAAAAGAAATGCCCCAGTGTTCAAAACCAGAGAGACCAAGAGGCTTTTATCACTTACTGCTTGTCCTGGATGTATCCCTCTACTCTGTGAAGCTCTTTCCCAAACAGTCCACATGGTTTAAAGTTAAGGACACACTTATCTCCAGTACTGTGGAGGAAATAAGTACATGCTTAGAGAAGCAAGCCCCTAAACATATCAGAAAATTTATTTTACCTTATTTAGCTTTTTTAATACAGTTATATGGTGGTTAGTTTTATATATATATATAATTATTTTTATTTAACTATGGTTTATTATCTGACCAGGGCATTAAAAATGGCACACAAATTTCAAAATTCCACAGAACTTAAAAATTTTGTTCAAGTACAGGAGACAAGATTACAGATTTGATGCTATGAGAATCATCAAACAGCAGCTTGTTGGATTGAAGCTCTCATTTACTGGCAGAGCAATGTGTAAAGGAGTAATGTTTCTCACAAAATTCCTTCCCTCATCATTTAGAAGGTATTTTATATAAGTGAAAAGCTTTGATACAGGCAGTTGGCAGAGCAGTTGACACTCTCTAAGTTCACATTTCCCAACTTTGCAGTCATTTTTCTGACTGTGCCCTTAATTTAAGACATTGTCCATTATCTAAACTAAAAAAAGTGACAAATCACGATCAACACCATGGAGGTCCAATCTGCCTCTGACAATTATTCCATTTAGTGGTTCTGGAGTTAAATTTAATTTCTGTTCTCTGGCAAAGGGGCTGAATTTGGATGGGTAACTCACAAATGTAAAATCTTAGCTCTCCATAGGCCATCTGGCTTTGTGCCTTTTCATTAATAATATTATGATAGTAAGCCCAGGCCTAGGGATAGTTTTTATTTTTCAGGAGAAGAAAAAAAAACAACCCCACAAAAAGACAAAAAAACCCACAAGACTTTGGAGCTACAAAACAAAGCTTCCTGTGTGTCTGACAAAAATCCAAATCTGCTCTGTAACACAAATGACCACAACAATCCCTACAGCCCCTGGGTTCATGATCAGCATTACCTGTGATTTACAATTTCTACCACTCCGTACTGTTCTAACCACAGTTTACCAATAATTACATTATGTACACAACAGGTTGGATTTGTCCATGTGTAAGCTTCATTGTGCCTGTCAAGGAAATAAAAGAAAGAAATCATTTTCTTGAGCTTAAGATGGAAGCCTGTTTTCAATTCTGTTCATGGCAGGGCAAAATATTTAGCACTCCTCTGAACAGCCAGCACTCAGCTTCAAAACAGAAGAGAAACAGACTTTTCTTCAAAGCCAACAATGTGTTGTATCCAAGCATTAGTGCAAGTTAATAAAGTGATATTGCCCTTATTCTTCTCCCTTCTCACATGAGTTTTACAGTTGCTGTGCTTTGGATTACAAGTTTCAGCCCAACATAAAGAGCAGTCCAGGAATTCACCTTTTTCATCTGCACTTTTTAAGTTATAAAACATAGAATTTGCAGGAGAACCAGACTAACAAACTAATGCCTAACAGTGTCTTCTATTCAACTGCTGCAGCAGCAGTAAATTGCATGAGTGGTTTCCACAAACATGCTACAAGTTTTCTCATCAGTATCTCAGGCCTGTTCCAGTGCCACTGAAGGTAATTTTGGGGGTGTGAATGGTTTTTGCTTTTTTTTTATTTGGTTGTTTAACACCACTGGGACACAACAGCACTACTGCAAGCTCCACAAACATGACATTTTCAAATTCAGTTCACTACTCCATTCCATCCTTTCCCCAAAGATTTCCTGAGAAGGAAAAATCCTATAATTGATTTTCCACTTGGTTTTTTTTTGGTTTATTGTTTTGTGAAAAGCTTTAAAGGTAAGTTTACAGATTCTCAATCCTTAAAAGACATTATTGCATAAATGATCAAAAAGTTAAACAACAGGATTCCTATTGTCACTAGCAGAGTCAAAGCCATCTATTCACACTCATCTTTCCATGCTGGTATGGGAAATACTGAAGTTACCTGGTAGGCAATCAATCCACCTTAGAAAAGCTTGTCAACTCTGTTTTAACAGAAAATACAGAAAAAGCAGTGTCCTCTGTAAAAAGTGCCTTGTACTTCTACTTCCAGTGAGTATGGAGATGTTTCACAATGTAATGTTTCTAACCCATCTGTCATTTCCCAGTACAGAGAAATACCAGATCATGGAAGTCTCACTCTTTCCCACAGCTCCTTTTCTTCAAGGAGTCTTTAGAACAATGACTACTCTTCAACTGGGGGAAAAAAATACCAGAATCCCTCAAATTCATCCCCCAGCCTTCAAACTTAGTTTTATTCTTGAACTATTCTGACACCAGAAGCTTTATAGGATAAACCAAAACATAAGACAAGGCACCTATGGTCAGGGCTGATGAATTGAAGCACTTTCTGTGCTGGAGAAGTGAAAGAAAAGTGTCTTCTAATGCTCTGAAAAATAGTCATGGTTAACAGAAAGGCACAATTTAATACTGACTCACAGCTTTGCTTCCCAAACAGCTCCTTGTTCACTCAGGCCTTGAGCAGTTCTCAGGCTCCTCAAAGCAACAGAATGGTCTGAATCACAACACTGAAAGGCTCAAAATTTTGACTTCTGCTCCTAACTTGAAGCAACTATTTAAAATAAATGCTTTAACTGTTAATATTCCAGTTCAAATCTCAGCCTTGATTAGGCTCAGCAAGAATTTTAATAGTCTTATAAAGAAAGGCTCTCGAGGAACAAACATTATTTTGGTAACACCTGCATTCTGCACTAACATTCACAGTTTCTACTACATTCAGAAGAAATTTCCTTTATTTCCACCACCATTTATCTCCAAGACCAGTTCATGCTTTTATGAACTTCGGAATATTAGATGCCAACAGCTGAAAAATTAAACTACTTCCAAAAGAAAGTACAGGAAAAGTCAATGCTTGCTATGAGAGGCAAGTTGGTTTTTTATTGAAACCAAATGTCTAGAACTTTCTAAAGTCAACATTTCAAAACCTCCTCAGAGTTAGGCCTCAGAAAAGCTTTTATAAAAGCACCAAATACAGAATACTTTACTTGCAACTGTTCTAGTGCATCCTCATGTCCCAGTGGGAAAGCTCCAGAGTCTTTGTGCCACCAGGACACAAAACGACTCGTGGGACATCACGTGGTTCATGAGACACAAGCCTGGCAGCAGTCTGGAGAGGCATTCTTGATTTTAGTAGGAAGCTGATCCTTCTCTGGAAGTGGCAATCCTGACAAGTTTCTCCAGTTCCCTTACCACACAGAACAGTTACTGTGAGATGTAGCTTTCCACACAAACCACCAAAACCAACAGCAATACTGAAAACTGGGATAAGTGGGAACAGCCCAGTGAGAGAAATTTATCTTTATATTTAAATTTTACATGCCTACACAGAACTAGATTATTGTAGCAACCAATTTGTAAGAAATGCTAATTTTCATGGTGGAAAAACTGGGTCAAGTTGCTACAGCTATGGAAGCATAACACAACAAAAAACACCAGCTCTGAAATTAAGCAGTGAAAATTAACTTATAAATCAATTCTTACAACCTCTTCAGCAAGGGGTTTTTAGGTAATCACCTCTGAAAAGCCAACAGGGTTATTACAAAAAGTAAAAAAAGTTATTACTTCTCATACTCACTTCAGAAGCTCCAGAGTAATTGTTCCCCGAGGCTCTGCTTCTATACTCTTTCCCCAGAATTTTAGTTTGGGATAGATTGATCCATGAAATATGAAGTCCTTATTGAGGCCTTCAGAATAAAATGCACTAATAGGTGGGTGGTGGCTGACTTGTTCAGATATAAACCTAAATCCTAAGTCCTCCCTGGCAACAACAGAAAAAGAGCATTAAACAGTAAGTATATTTTTAATACTGCAAGAGAAAAGAGTTGATACTTAAAAAAAATGTGAAGTATTTTTAGATTAAACTGAAGATGAGACTTTTCCTTTTCTAGTTCTGTGACACATTTACAATTAATGAAATGAAAGGATTTCTACTCTGAACACTTTCTTTTTATACCCCAAACCAGATTTCTACCCAGAAAGGCATCTGAAGAAGTCTCACTGAAATAACTCATGAAAATACAGAAACCCACTGGGCAACATGAAAAGGTCTGACTGAAAATTCTTTACTCTGCTGCAGACATATCACCCATTTATTTGAGGAAGCTCAAAGTCCTTCAGACTAATTTCTCTATCTGACATGATCAAGAAAACAATATTTAAATTAATTAATAGTGTCTGCTCAGGAAGTATGTTTGGTGGAAGAACATTAATCAATTTTTCCCTAAATAATTCAAAGAATACTCTGCCTAAACTTAGAAATAAAATTGTTAGCTTTTTTAACAACTTCGCAGAAATTTTGAGATAGTTTGAGGAGAAGAATTTTAGCTATACTCAGAAATATACTTTAGTGGTATTTTACTACAACCAAACCAGTGTGAGAGTCTGCTAACTCAAGAACAGAAACAGCCCCAGCTCCCAATTTAAAGTAATTACTACCTGGTTAATTCATAGGTTTCTCCTAACAGTGGGTTAAATGGTTTGCCAGTTCTCTCCCACTGAGAAGCTACAGCAGAAACTGCAAAAGCAGCTACAGCCTGTAAGTAAATTAAGAACACATTGTTATGAGAATAGTGCATTAAAACTCTAAGTTTAATGTACTTTATCTGTTGCACATTACAGTATTTATTATACCAAAAAAGAATTGTTTTATATTTCTTAAGGCAAAAACATTTGTAAGCCATAGAATAAATGACAAAGAAGTGGGGAAATATAAGCACTTACTAACAATCTCATTTCCAACAGGAATTATTGTCTGTGGTAAATTCTGCCAGATTACACCCTGCCTCACCTACTTCTAGAACATCAGCCTGGTTTTTTAATCTACTTTCCCCCTCACTTTGACTGCCCCCCACCCTCAGCTCCTTGGGAACAGAGCCTCACTCTCCTCGTGCCAGGTAAGAACCATTTCTAGCCCAGATGAACCAGGCCAGCAGGTCCAGGTGACACTGAGGAGCTCCTGCAGGCTGGGAAATGGAGCTATGGACCACACAAACACAGGATCCAAGATAAACACTCCAGCTGCACTTAAATAACACCAGAGCTGTGAGCAGCACCAGCATAACCTGATGCACACAGGTGTCACCATATTCACCTCCTCGGTGTGAGACCAGCCAGGTGCTCTATCCTACTCCCAGTAACAACCAGTTCTGGAGAAGAAAATTGTGGTAAACTTGTCTCTGTCACAACAATTTTTCATCCAGGAACTTCAAAATCATGAGGGCCACTCAACAAACCAACTTAGAGTTACAGAAAGCCAAGATTTCATCCTCACAACACATAAAACCACAAAAAGAGTCACAGTTGAAGAAATGAGTTGAGATCCTTGGGCATGGTCAGTTGTGGCACTTTGCTTCAAACTCTGTGCAGGGTCAAAGTGTCACAAATATTTGACACAGCCACTATGAAAGAAGAAACTCATCTAGACAAACTGGGCATTCTTACAGTAGCCCCTGAGAAAGAAATACACTCAATTGAGGAACTGTCTTAAAATCAAATACTGGGAGAAAAAAATCTTCTTGTGAATTACCCAGAAGGTGGTGGGGGTTCTTACCTGCATTCTTTCCAGAGGATCTGCATGACTACAAGCCTTATTGATGAGGTATATGTGCTCCATATATTCTGTTATCCTTTGAAGGAAACTCAAGGGCTCGTTGAAGACAATGGGCATCGTAATCTTGGACAGCTCCTACACAACCAAAGGGCAGGGTGATTTCTTAGGCTCAACACTAAGTTAACAACTGGCAACAACAAGAATTTTGAAAAAAAGCTGTGGGTGAGTTTATTTATAGTACTCCTCAAAAGATATTTGGCAAGCCTGAAGCAGACCTCCAAGTGCTACAGCTGAAAGGGGCTGGAAGCACTGCAGAACCCTACCTGCAATCTGAAATAACAACTCAGAACATTGATCCAGCTAACCTAATAAATTCAGAGAGAATGTTACCTTCTCTGCTGTGGTCTGTGTAAAGCAGAAGAGGTTAAAATTTCCCTAGGTAGCAGCAATAATGCACCAACCAGCTCTGTGCTGATACTGAAGTGCCACACACTCCTTGGAAAACCTCACATGCTTATTTGCATAAAATCTATCTATTTTACTGCAGCAACCACAAATTATTTTTTGAAAGGAACAGTTACATAAAGAATAGTACTTGAATTACTCTAACAAATTTTAGTGGTTTATTTAAGCAACCTGTTATTTGTGTCAGACCATTTCTGGTTTCCCACCTGGATACAAGACAGACATGAAGCTCACAGAGATTTCCAACTCCCCAGGTCTTTTACTACACCCAAGCAAATCTGGCTGTTTAATTACAAAGTTGCACTCATGACTGAGCATTTAAACATTTATTTAAGTGCTTAAAACTGAAAGCAGAATGCCACCAGATGAAGTTAATGCAACGTTTTCCTCACCTTGGCACAGGCAAGGAAAGAAAAATGTTAACCTTAACTAACTTAAACTGATTTGGTCCAAGCAAAAGTTTCAGTAGAAAGGTCACTCATCCCACCAAAAGGAGTTTTGAGAGAACAAGTGTATCTCCTAGATGACATGAATTAATAAAATGAAGTCCTAAGTCACATTTTGCTAAGTAAAGAATAAAAAAAAAGCAGGTAAGAGAGCATTTTGTCAATCAAATGTATGTGACTATATTTTAATGGCTTTAGTCTAGCTCTTAAAGGACAGGTTCAGAAATGCCAGTCCACATGCTCTAACAGCTAAAAAAGATATGGAAATAGTATTGTTAATAAATAAACACTGAGATTTTGGGAGTTGCAGTTTAAAATTGTTTCCTAGCAAAAAAAAAAGGAAAATGCATCAGGTGTTATTCTGTGTCTTGATGTTTAAGCAATAAAATTAATCAGCTGACATTAGGAGACCTAACACAGATGCTTCATCCAAGCTAACTTACCAGTCCAATGCATTTTTTTAATATGCTCCACACACTAAAATCACTTCTAGAAAACATTGGGGCAGGTAATGATGTCCTGTAATGGAAAAAAAATATCCAACTGTCATTATTAGCCCATTAAACAACATTTAAGCCATTTTCTTTTCTATTGAAGCAACTTATAAAGGAAGCAAAGCATCACCCTAGACTTGGCACAGGAAGCAGACACATGAAATGAATTTCCAGTCCCAGAGAATTACCCTCTCCCATGAGAACAGCAATGCCCCAAAAGGTATGAGCCAGCACATGCTCATCTCATCTCCCAGGCAGCTCTATGTGTTTACCTGTGTCTCTTAATCCCATTTTCTTGTATTTCTGTTTCTCCATTATGCTTTCCAGTCCTATTGCTTTGGTGTGGATCTAGATCAAGCATTTCTGGAACTTTATGATTTGCTTCTGAAAAGTCTCCTGAAGAATTGTCAGAATCAAAGCCTGTATAAAAACCAAAAGGCAACAGTTTTCTTAGGAACCTTAAGTGCCACTCACATTTTGCAAGTCTCACACCTGAAGTACACTTACACTAGGTTACTTTATTTCAAAGAGTTTCAGAGACCCTTATTAAGTGACCTAATTTCCAGGAGTATTATGAGCCAACTATTGCATTAGAATCAAGAATTGCCATTTTTCACACTGCTGAATATAAAACTAATTTAGAATCTTAAAAGCTCTTGAGTAGCTCCTAATCAGATTAGCTGCATTGTCTCTTTTTCAGAGCTGCAGTGTAATTACAATAATTTGTTTCAGTTATGTAGTTTTCCTCAAAGACCTCAAATAAATTAAACTTACACTGCTAATAGGCAAGGAGAAAAAGAAAAAAATAAAAGAAAAAATGGCCATTTCACAATGCAGGGGCAAACACCCAGACAACTGGAACCACAGAAATGTAGGATATTGAACTTCTTTTTGCCACCCATACGTGCAATCCATCTACCACTTCTCTAATGGTTGCAGCAGGAACCTGTGGACACCAGGATGAAGCATTCCCTGAGCTCTGCAAGTGACCCACAGCCTGACCTGCAGGAGGTGGCTGCATTTCCTATGTCCCAAATCCATCCCCTTGGTCCAGAGCTACTGGAAACACCACTGTAACCAAACCCCAGCTTGCAGCAACGTGCTTGGAACAGCTTTGATCCCCAAAATGTTAAACCAGCAGCAATCTGCAGAACACAAACTTGTGTTATCAAACAGCCCTAAGTAAAAGCTGGACTAAACCAACAATCCAAGATTCCAGTCGAATGATTTTTAGTCACATAAATTACACATATAGTAATATAAATAATGACATTTTTTGCCTATGGCTTTGAATAAGAAGATTTGAAAAGCATTCTGTGAGCCTCTACACACACCCTTGGTCTCAATCAACAGCAAGAGGCCTCCCCTCAGTGCTGCTACCCAGACTGACAGCAGAAACAAACCACTTGTGAACCACAAGAGCATCACCACAGAGCACCCTCAAGTGATCAATTAATACAATCCTTCACAGCTGCCACAGCACTACAACAGGAAACACTGCTCCATCTACACTGATCAATCAGTGGAATAAAGGAACATTTTTGCTGAAAATAATTCTAAGATCATTAAGTCCTTTCCGAGTGCCAAAGGTGTCAATTCTTCCTCAAGACTTTGGTTTCCAGCTTCCAGTTTGAGTCAGAATAAAAAAACAACATTAAACATTTGCTGGCATACAATTTTTGCCATAGTTTTAAGGAATACATAACATAATTTTTGCTTTCCTTTAATTCCAGCTGTCACAACCTGGGCAGCCCCTTGTCTTTGCACTGAGTTCCCATCACACTCAGCTATGGCCTGGCCCAGAGTCCAGCTGTGGGTACAGAAAGATTCTGAAATATTACAAAACCTGTAAACACTCTAATGATTGGAGTACAGAAATCAGTTGTGACAAAGATTACTTCAATTTTAAATAGAATAAAATGCTGTGATCCTCTGCCATTAACTTTTTTACAAAGCAGTACTTCAACTTTATTTTAACCTCTCCAATGGCTGCTTTTGCTGTACTAGAGCAATTCATGCAAGACACACATTCCAGAAACAAGAAGCTGCACTTTTTTCAGGGATCAATACCATGGCAATAACATTCAGAACTGCACCAGGAAGTCCCAGTGACATGATCTTATGTGGTAAACAGCAGGTGTAACGGGTGATGTCGTGTCTTGCCCTGTCTCCTACATTTTGATGTCACAAGATGTAATTATACAGCAATAACCACACCTTGGCACTCTTAGCACTCAACTGGAAAGCATGACAGTCACATACAGATTCAGGTCATTAAAATGAGGATTACCCTGAAACACCTGTCTTAAAAAAAATCTTCAGTCAACTCACAACAAAATATTTATGATTTTAAAATAGTATTCTTAACCATATATTAGCTTTTTTGGAACCCGTTACAGTACAAGCAGCAAAATAACTTACTAGCTTAACTATAAGTTGGAAAAAAAAAAAGAGCTTTTTGGTGCAATACCCTCACCCAAAAAAATGATCAAGCTCACACAGCACAAGGAACAGCATCACTTCAATGAGATTAACACACCTAAATGTAAAAGTAAAGCTTCACATAAGGAATAGTCCACTGGCTTATAGGGGAATAGTTCTGAAAAATGCTACTCTAATTCCAGTCTTTACATTGTACCTGAAACCCTGCAAATCCTATCAAATGGTCATTGTGTTATTCACATTAGTGTTTCTGTTCCCTATGATTCAGAATTGTTCTGTCCTGTTCCTGTAAAGCACAACAGGAATTTCGAGTCAAGTATATATATAATTTATGGACAACAATGTGTCATTGGTAAGTAAATAAATGCCAATTCAAATGAGTGTCTTGCAGACAACAAAAATTAAATCCTTGCTCCAGAAAAGGAAGTACATCAGAAGGGTAAGTTTGCTTTTATTAGACTGCACTTCCACCTAATTACTTTAAAAAAAAAAAAAACAAAAAAAACCCAAAACCACTATGGTACACAGCCAGATAATCACAGACTTTCAACTACACTTTCCACCTTGGCATCACATGACTTACCCACTACAAGCCCATTGAGAAAGCTTAGGAAGATGCTTCTCAATGAAGTTCTAGGTATTATAGTTCCATTAAGAACTATCCAGACACTGTTTAATGCCAAGGAAGTAGATCTGGAAGAAAAACACCTTACAGAAATGATTTGTTGTAGTTTTTCTAAGTTCCAAAAGGAGCCTTACACCAGCTGCCAATAAAGCTTTGAAGGTGAGAAACTGAGTGGGTAAAAATCACTGAAAAGCCACTGGGAGTGAAGATAAAAATGGAGCCTTAAGAGGAGCATAGGGGACCAGAGACAGAAACACAATGTCAACAATTAGCTTAATCAGAAGTTCCACTCACATGTGTTAAGAGTGAAACAAAAGCTTTTAAAAAGTCTTAAACCTTCAAAGTAAAATAGTTAAGATGGGTGCCAACATAAACCTATTTCAAGAGCTTAAGGAAAAGTGACTTGCCAGTAACTTTGGTTCTCTTAGCCTTCCTCTTCCACATCCTGCAAATGAACCAAGTCCACCCAGAGTGTGCTGCACACGAGCCAAGGCAGCAGAGGCCTGGTTCTGAGTCATGGACAGAGACACGAGACCTCCCCTTCGGACAGTCAGCAACTTCCCTGAGCATTAATTAAACCTTGTCAGCCAAGGCAAAAAGGGACTCAAAGTACCTTGGTACTGAGAGCCTTCAGAGCTAAAAAAGGCATAAGGAATAGGATAAACATGCTGGAAGTGCAGACAGCAAGTGAAGCAAGAGGTATTGTTTTTCTTTGCCAGAAATTAACCATTCTCCTCTTTCCGAAATAAGTCCATTTTCACAAGCTGTAGCTGATGGAGGCAGGTTGGCCTTTCACAACATCTGCAATACCTACACAGCCATTGATTCAGTCTGATCCAGACAGAACAAAAATATATCAGTTTGGCAGATAACCTCACTTCCTCCTCCCCACGTGAAAGCAACAGAGAACAACATCCTCACAAATATACCTGGCTGGATGAACCAGCTGAGCCTTGTGGGCACAGAACACATCTCCATGGAACTGCAGGCTAATATTTTAAAAAACAAAATTAAACTATTCATGCTCTCAAAAATAAATTACCCTGGTAAACAGCCAGGCATTTTCCTGCTTTGTGACAACACTCACAAAACACTTTGGCAAGAAACTACCTGACAGTATCAATAAAGGATACAGCTCTAAAAGAGGTCCCTGATGGCACACAGTCTTCACAAAGTCTGTGATGACATTAACACACCCAAGGTAACATAGATCAAAGCTATATGCTCCTTGTCTCACAGAAAAATTCAAAGAATCTGGAATTCATCTAAGGATTGACCACCTTTATCCTGATCCAGCCTCAGAGAAGGCAGCCATTGGAATTTGAGAAAAAGCAGATTCTTGACAGCTGTGATGTCTGGAATTAAGTGAGATCACAGGTAACATTCCCAAGGGATTCCCTAGGGGAGTACTCATTCATGAGCTAAGGCTGTCAGGTGTCAGCAATGCTAATAAGGTCTGACTGCAAAGAAACTTCTCCCCATGGAAACTTTGTCACCAACTCGATTCATCCCCTTGATTCATCCATACCCCAGTCCATGCTGCAGCTCCACAAGTGCCCTCATCATCCAGTCAGGGACAAACCATGTGCCAGGAGGATGATCCCCAACCACACAGCACACAATTCCCTCCCATAAGCATGTATTTTAGATGACATGGGGACAGTGCCAGAAGCAGGAAACTTCTCAGCCAAGGAGTTAAATCCAGCACTACAATAATCAGGGATCTCCTTAGGAGAGATTCCTATTCTACAAGTGGATGTCATTAATTAATAACTATGGAAAAGCTGTGACTTCCTCAAGGAGTGAGGAAACTTCCTTAAAGGAGGCAGGAAACTACCTGGGCTGCTGCTGAGTGTGCTGCAGAATTCTGGAGTAACTCCCACAGAGTCCAAGTGCTCTAAGCCTGGTTTACTCCCTACAGGACACAAACCCCAGTACCCAATTCCTAAAATCAGTGAACTTTGGGAACACATTGCAGCTCCTTTTGGGGAAACCAGGGCCCAGGACGCAGCAGGAGCAAGAGAAAAGTATGGTGCACACACTGATTTCATCTCAACACTAAAACACAGCTGGAAAATGTGCCCATTCCTGGCAGCCACATCCCAATCCTAGACTCTGAGCAGATTAAGCACATCTGAAGGTAGCTTCTGCCCTTCTACTTATCTGACCTAAAAACAAGGAGAGCATCCTTGGAAAGAGCAGACTGAGGAGCCTGCCAAGGGAATTTAATTTTTTTTAATCAAACTTTGGAACCGCAGATCCTGAAGTTTTCACTGGGAAACCTGGAGGCTCATCTTGGCTCAGAAAGGACCATGATTGTGGACTTGATCTCCTAGGAGTACTGCATCTACGCCTACCATGTTCAGACCATTAAAAAACTAAGAGACAGGCAGGCACTACCAGGACCCATTACCACCTAAAAAATTCACTAAAGCACCATGTGAAAGATCCACAGTGTTAACAGGAGCAGAGAGTTACTACAGACAGCAGCAGCCAGGGAACATGAATGCAGAGAGGCCCATTTACAGCTGTTCTTGGTGTTACATTTCTGAATGACCTGGGCAAGACAGGGCTACAAAGAACTAGGTCTGACTTCACTAGGTCTGTGCAAATAACTCATCAAACTGTCAGCATCTCCTGAAGCACTCAGCTGGAGAAAGGCATTGAGCACCTGTCCTTAAAGACACACACTCCTGAGGGAGAACAAATCTGAAGCAAAGTATTGCAAATCTAGCACTCCTCTTAAACCGAGTACCAGGCTCCAAAAACACATATAACATACATACATATATATATATATATATCTCAAAACTTATCTCCTGCCAGCACATTCCTCCCTGTGGAACAGTAAGATGAGGATGGAACAAGGAGTGCTCACAGAACTGATACACAACACCCCAGTTGTGAGCAGAGCCAGCCACGACTGCAGGTACAAGAACAGCTCATGCACAATAGCTCAGTCACCACCACCTGGAGCACTTGCAGGGGGAATCAACTTTTTGAGGTAGAGGGGAAGAGGACAAAACCAGAGTGTCTAAATGCAGATAAGTCAAACACCAAGGGCTGGGCAGTTCTGCAGCAGGGGACAAAGGGATGCATCCCATCAAAGCTGTACAATACAGACCTCATGTTTAGAGGCACATTTCTTTTCACATCTTTTGCAGTGGAAAAAAAATCTAGTTCATTTATGGCAGTGACCCTGAGCTCTTGGAACTGAAAGATTACTAATGGAATACAGAAAAAACCCGTTGTGTTTTCAAGATTTTAATGGTACAATGGTTTGATTTTACAGATGAATTTGGACTACTAGTCCCCATCACTCCCAGCTGGCATGAATACAAACCAAATTTCCTTCTCTGACACAGTTGTGACAAGTCCTGTACAGTCTGCTGTCAGTCACACTGCTTCACCCAGCCCCCTCTGTTTACTCCTCACATGAATTTCCAACCAACCATGTCTAAGTCTACCTTGCCCACTTCTATCTACCATGCTACTTCCATTCCTTCAGCTTTCACACTTACCATTATTCTCTTTTCATTCCTGTGATTTTACATTAACCACTGCACACTCAGTATTTCTCATTTCACCTCTGCTACAGGATTTCTCAAGAGACATTTCAGTGGAAGTCTTTAAAATTGTTTGAAATCTTTAAGAGGATTTCCTTTTTCTTTATTAAAATACTTCAAGCATATTATTTCACACTAGTCATCTAAAGCTCTTAAAAATAACTATTCATCCTTATTAGTTGAAAGCAAAGTAATATTTGATACACTGCTCAAGTGTGAAGTGACTCATGTTTGCCTTTTTAGAAAAAACGGGATTGCAAAGACTTTTGGCTCCCTATCTTGAAAACATACTTTTACAGCAATTTGTTTCTGACTAGAAAAACACTTTCTACTTCAATTCTTTAGGATAAGTTTTCCACTAAAATAAAAAAAATGAATACAATAACAATAAAAACAACCCACAGGAAATATTTCACCTTTCAAAGGGTCTGCTTCTCAAGCTACTATTAAATCGATTTTCACAGAAAATGAAAGCAGGACCTGGACACTAAAGGACTGTTATAGTGATGAAATAATAACTGGCATTAAGCTTTAACAAAAAACCCTCTCATTTCCAAGCCTGAACACGAGCTACAATTTTCCTTTTCTACTTTTCAGAAGACAGCACTACAAGTTTTACCAACTCAAGTTTACTTTTGATTTATTATTAACAGCCATATATTATCAGCCCCTAACCACACACATAATGCAATTTATAGGGGTTTTCTTCCCCTTGGCACTGTGCCCATCACTCACCCGTAACGGCATCATAAAACTCTTCTTCACTGTTCATCCTTCAGTGTGAAATCTCTGCGCAGCCAGGGCAGCTCTCTCTAACGCATCGTTGAACTTGATTTAAAGATTAAGTACCTGTGTGCTGTCAGGGTCTTCTTCTGCAAACACCCAGCTGCTTTAGATGATCTATTTGACAAGACAGGGAAACAGAATTAGCAGCTTCCACATTTCTCCTGTGTACAAACACTCACACTTGACAAACACTAATTTTCCTGTTTCTTCTTGTGGCAAAAAACGGATTTCTGCATTCGTAAGTAAACAGCTTTCTTTGATAATCACAGCAATTTTGAAGACAACTACTACCTGCCACAAGAACAGTTGATTTACTGTGTCACACTTCTCTCTGTATAAATACTTCATATACATTACTGTAAAATGTATCTTATTTACAGCAAGTTAAATTTCAGGCAAGTGCAGCTAGAAGGAGCAGAGAACTGACAGAAGAAAAAGCCAGCTGGCAAAGCAAAAATTCTCCTCAGCAAGAGAATAAGCCTTACTGCATCCTTGAACGAGAAAGAACCTTGGTATCTCAAAGTCTGACTGCTGCATGAAAAATGTTGGGTCTGACTCTACATCGTGCAATCAATATGTAGTGACCCTGAGAGAAGTTTTGTCAGGCTACTGCTATGCACTCTTGAAGAGACAACTGGAGATTTTTCCCTCTAAAAGCAATGTAAAGAACCAACAAACTTTTCCTCAGTAGAACCACACACTCTGCAAATAACTTACAGATTTATGTAGCATTCCAGCTCTACTTTATGGATAGACTAAATTAGATTTTTTCCAGATGGTTGGCAATGGTGTAATGCAAATATTTTTACCTCACCCAATTTTAGTTTAAGGAGAAGAATGAGAAAAGTTCATTTTCACTCTTACAAACGTTCACCAGGTTCCAATAACGAGCCAAGTACACAGCAATAAATGACAGCATGGCAATGCTATCGATACCTCCTCCAAAACAACCTCAATCTGTCAGTCTCAATTTTTTCTGATCCTGAAGCTTCCACTGCTTTTGTGACAGTAGTTTCTCCAGAGTAATTATAACTTGCACAATTCCATTCCAATTAAGAGAAACAAAGCCAGAAGTGCACTCTGCTCCTAGGAGAAGAGTTTACCATGTTTGAAGCCAATTCCTTCTTTTTCTCTGCAAGAAACCAGACTGTGTTTCAAGTCTTTTTCCCCTCACTGCCCAGAACAAAAGCTGTTTGAATGTCTCACATAAATACAGTTCTTCTAATTGTCCATTCAGAGGGAGGAGCTAAGCCAGCCCATTATGGGACTCATCTAAGTTAATGAATTTAGTGTTTGCCTTGAAGTGTTTTATGTCTTTCAAGGATAGGTATTTCAGTTTGTCACTTCTCCCTTAGGAACCTCCCATTTCCTTGCTACTATAGGATTTTATATCAATCTCTGCACCAGCAGTATCATATTTACAAGTCCTCACCCTCCAAGTATCTTTGAAGATGCAAGACATTTATGCTTTCAGTTGTCTACAAGCATTGCATCCTTCTACAAAACAGCTGCCAATATTTCCAGAAGGAAACTTACATATGTACAAGACACAGCCACCTCATGATCAGGACTACAACTACATTATTTTCTCTATACCTTCTTGCATCTTCCCTTTTTCTGTTTAGTCTTGTATAGAAGGCACTAAGAAATAAAAATTATGACTTACAAAACTGTCAAATATCATTAAGAGCCTTAGAATAAATAAGGTCATAGAGATGAATGTCAGTTTCTCCTCTCCCCTCTCCTGCACAATAATTGCATTATAAAAGGCCTTGTGAAGTGGAACTACATCCTACAGTGTGCAGTTTCACTGCAGACACAACAAAGCTTTCCTATGAAAACACTCACCAGGTACAAATGAAGTGACCAGAACAGGAGACAAATGAAAAGCAGAGTTATGTTGTGCTCTCCTGACATCTATCTCACACCACACCTGAAGCTCACTGCTATTTGAAAGTTCAATCATATGCCTGTAAGTTATATACAAAATATTCATTGAAATCACTCTAAATAATTACAGTCACAAACTGTCCTAAGGCGTTAGGAACATTTTAAAAAGGAAAAAAATAATATATTTTGCTGACTTACACTAGGAATAACTTCTCGCATGTATCACTTCTTTTACACTCAGTTCTTTTATGCAGCAGAGATTAACATGAATTTGCATGTAGCTGAACGCACAGTGATAACAGCATTGAGCTTTCATGAGCCAAAAAGCTGGGATTAAATCCTGTTCTCTCACTAAGAGCAACAGCAAAAGTTACTTTCAACTAGGCTGAAATACCAGAAGACAAAAACATCCTGGTG
Organism: Promerops cafer; assembly: GCA_013398275.1. Lineage (NCBI taxonomy): Eukaryota > Metazoa > Chordata > Aves > Passeriformes > Nectariniidae > Promerops > Promerops cafer. The sequence continues at coordinate 175,617 of VZSE01015292.1, forward strand.
GCTCCATATTCGGTATCTGTAATCTGTATTTCCTCCTCCATTCCCTGATGTTCCTAGAAGAATTCACCCTCACACCAGCAAGTGTCGTTAGCAGCTTTTATCAAAATTGCCACTGAAAGAAGGGTGCAACACTCCTGTGTCAGACAGACCTTCAAGAGCTCAGGACCAGCTGCTGTCCTGGAAAATCTTTCATAAAGCATAAACATCCTGTCATGGTCTCACCTTTCACCCCTACAGTGTAGAAGGAACACAAAGTCTATTTGTGCAGGAATATAACAAACAGGTCTCCACACAGGCTTTACTTGTTGAGAGAACACTGTTTCAGCAGTTGAGGTTTGCTGGTTTGCAGGCTAAAATTATCTTAGTGGGCTTCACTTTCCAGGCAGGGTCAAGGGGTTGAGCCGAGGTGCCCAAGACAGAAACACCCAGAAATGTGCTTTTCCTGGGGATCTCAGCCCAGCTGCACTCACCAACCCATCTGATCAATAACAGGGAAAAGCTGCAAGTAGAGGCACCTTAAGAGAACTGGAAATTCCTCATTTAATGATGACAACACACCCCTGGCCACAACCAGTACAGATTGTGTGGTTCACAAGATAAGCAACAAACATTACCTACTTCCTCATATTTCAAGGCTGTGGATTGGTATGAACAAATTTGGTTTATTATGGGATTTGTGTGCATGAGTACAAAAGGCTACATTTATTTTTGTTTTTATATCAAAATAATGTCCCTACAGGAGAGATGCTATTTCTGAAGCTCACACTGAAAGACAACAGATAAAAATATCCAAAAAAAGCATAATACCTATCCCAACAGTACAACTTTGATTGGTAAATCTGTACTGCAGCTGTATTATCTTATATTTCACTCTGATAAATTCTGTTACATTGTCCAGACTATTCACAATAAGATTTTGAAATTACCTTTAAAGCTGAGCATTAGAGCAATTTATAGAAAATAACTAAGCCTAACATAACTCACTGAAGCAAGTCTTGAACAAATTATTTGGGCAGAGCCTAGATTTTCTAGTCATTTTGCTTATTTGCAGGCCAACGCCTAAAATATGCAAACTGAAACTGGCTAAGCATAGGATGTGAAGTCAAAAAATTGTAAGAGCTTCTGGCATCTTCTAATCAAAGAACCTCTTTGGTTCCTCTGAAATAAGCTTTTCACCTTGGTGATGCTGTAAAGCCATTCACAAACAGGTTAAACAAGATATTATGTTGCCCAATAACACATATTAGAAATGCAGGTACCAATGCTGAAATAAAAAAAGCCACTTTTGTCCCAAGGAAGAAGCCCCAAAACCTGAACAGGTAAGGGATAGAAATATAACTAACTAAAAATCACACGGGCACAGAGCTTGATTTGTGTATTTGCTGTTAAAAAGTGTCATTGGTACTGCACAACAACTCAAAGGCAGGTTACCTGAAGGGAGCCTACAGGAAAGGTGGAGAGGGACTTTTTACAAGAGCATGTAGTGACAGGACATGGAGGAATGGCTTCAAACTGACAGAGAGCAAGTTTAGATTAAATACTGGAAAAAATTTCTTTCCTGTGAAGGAGGTGAGGCCCTGGCACAGGGTGCCCAGAGCAGCTGTGGCTGCCCCATCCCTGGAAGTGTCTAAAGCCAGGCTGGACAGGGCTTGGAGCACCCTGGGATAGTGGAAGGTGTCCCTGCCCATGGCAGCAGGTGGAATGAGATGATCTTTAAGGCCCCTTCCAACACAAACCACCCTATGATTCTGTGATAATCATTAAAACTCCTTTAAATTCTCATCGTTTATCAGAGAGGATCACACATTCCTGACTCATGACCATGGACAGCCCCTTCCTTAAAGGACGGGAGGATTTTGCAAAGGCAAAGGATAAAACAAAGCATGCAGCTGAAGTAAAAACTTCAGACACACATGCACAGCACACCTTGAAATAGGTTCTACAGAGGGGAGGGAATTACTCAGAATTCCAGAATTCCTGCCTTTGAGAACTACATCTGTCACAGGAGAGGGAACAAGCAGAAAGGGCAGTTCCTAAACACGAGACAGGCCCCAAGAGGAGCTCAGGAGCAAACTCCCTTCTCCCAGTGATCCCGCAGCCTTGATGCAGAGTGTAACAAACTATTCACACCACCCACAGTCCCAGCCGGGTCCCATGACCAAGGAAGAACAAAGTGGTTGTGAATAATGTCACACAAAGTGGTCTGTCAGGCACAGAGCTGAACCTGTCACTCGGCAGTGACACGTCCCAGGTGATCTGGCTGCCAGTAACACACTCTGCTTTCCAAAGCTCTCTGCAGGTCAGAGTGTCCCCTACAAGGTCACAGTCCCCAGCAGTAGAAGGTACACAAATTCTCTCCCAGAAATACACCAGTCCCAGACTCTGCACAATTCCTATTTTAAACCATTTCCTCCCACTTAAACTTATTTTTAAAACCAGGACAACAAAAGCGCAAGACTTTGGAAATCACTTGACAAACTGCCTAATTTGCTCCACGCATTCTGTGAGCATCCCTCTGAGAGGAGATGCACATTCCACCTTCAGGGCTGCTCTCCAAAACCAGTGTGTGGGAATCCACTGCCTTTATCTTGGTAAATTAGTAATCCCTCAAATTTGTCACTTCGTAGGCTTGTTCCCTCTCCAATTTCATTTTTCAGGAGAAAAATAACAAAAACAACCAAGTTACTTCAACCATCATCCTGGATCCTAGGAACTTATACACCAATTAAAGAACCCCAAAAACCTGTACCCCTGTAAGAGTTTAAACCTGTAAGCACCCTAAATTAATTCGACTAGTTCCTCCATCCTAACTTGTTCTTCCAGGTTAATCCTCAACAAAGACCCAGCTGGATAACCAAAAGTTACTCCTCCTTGAAGAAACATTTACATTTCTATAGAAAGACCAGCATTTACAATGAGTGGCTCACTGGGCTGGAATGTGGCTCGGCAAGCTCAGGTTTGAAGCTGGCTGAGGACAGCTGCAGTGCCTTTTTCCTCCAGACCTCAAGCTGAAATTTTTCATCATGCAGCAATTCTGGAAAGCTTTGCTGACATCACCCTGCTAAATTAAAAATCCCTTTTTTTTTTTTGCTTTGAAAGCACATGTTCTAGCTCTACATGACATATAAAACACTTGGTCCTATCCATTACACAGATATTGAATCTACTTGTGAAATCCAGGAGCATTTAAGTAAAACCAAGTACAGAATCAATAAGCAATCATTAAAAGAACCACAGAGGTCCACCAGCACGAGCAGGTAGGGTGTTAGGAGTTCAATACCCTGGAATTAAGAGTGCCACCAAAGAATTCATGAACTAGCACATTCACCAGCTTTTTCACATGCCTAACAAGGTTTTGTTGGGTGCACACTTCCACAGCAAATTTTAAAATCATTTAAGTTTTTTAATGTAAAAAGAGAAAAATTGCAAGTAATTAAGAAAAAGGAAGAAGGAAAAAAAAGTCACTTGGGACCTTCCTCATTAAAAACATTTTCATTACTTTGATATGACAAGGACAAGGGGGAATGTGAATTTTCAACCTGACAGAGGGCAGGTTTACATTATATACTAGAATGAAATTCTTCCCTGTGAGGGTGCTGGGGCCCTGGCACAGGGTGCCCAGAGCAGCTGTGGTTGCCCCATCCCTGGAAGTGTCCAAGGCCAGGCTGGACAGGGCTTGGAGCAACCTGGGACAGTGGAAGGTGTCCCTGCCCACAGCAGGAGATAAAATGAGATGAGCTTCAAGGCCCCTTCCAAGCCAAACCATTCTGGGATTCTGTGACATCCTGGGTTCAGGATGTACCTTCTGTCTACAAAGAGATTCCCAAAGAGCCAACAGAAGATCAAACATCCACATCCTTCATAATAACATCAAAAACAAGAAATGGGGGAAAAAAGAACACAAAATCCCCCAGTCCACAACATAACTGTGGAATAAGAGCCAACCCCATCGTCTCTTGAGTTGCCAGCTGAAATAAAACATAGCTGTAGTACTTCAAGGGATAGAAATAAATAACTTGAACTAGAAGATAAATATTCATGTGTGTTTAATTCATACACATCTCCTGAAAACATCAAACTGCAGTGTTTCATCTCTGAATGAAAGCTTCAGCAAGGATGAATCTTAATTGACTCATGAAATTAGGTTACCAGCAACACTGGATCTAAAACATCTACAAAAATTAGCCAAGAAGCAAATTTAATTGGCAATTTAGATTAACTGCTACGCACTTAAAATCTCTTCAGCCAGAGAACAACCACACAGACAGCAGAATCCAGAGAGGATTTTCTTTACCAAGTGATATTTGTTTCTTGCTCCAAAGTTTGAATGTAACACCATCTGCCAGATGTCTTGGCAAGATAAAGCTCTCTCTGCAACCACAGCAAGGGAAGGGCAACTTCCTTCTCAGATCTGTTAAATGAAGTGCAGAGAGGCTGAATGAAGAGGATCAGCTGAACACTCAGCCCACTGTCACTTTTCCATTTCTTTGGAGATTGCAGCTGTCCCTACCACAGGCTTTTATGTAGTTGGGAGTTATTAAATGGCCTGGGGACAGTTCAGTGCCAGCACTTAAAACAATGCTGACAACAAACTGAACATCTGAAAGGTTAGCTTTGAACAACTTAGCTGAGCAGTTTATGGCAGGCAGAACCATGTTCTGTTCTCTCAGAAATACCAATTTTTGGTGCTGCTTCACAGGAATTAAGAGACAACTGAAACACTACAAGTCTGGCTTTCAAAGGAGTGAAGGCCACAAAACTTGTTTCTGCATCAGAGCAAATGACAGAAATTGTCCCACACACTAATCATTGTCCCAGCCCAAAGCTCCAGTGCTGCTACCAGGAGCATTATTTATTTAACATAAAAAGTGTAAAGATGAATCTGGACAGAATGAATCTATCCTCCTAGAATAGTGCTCAATTACCTGTGGAATCAATGGCTATTCCCCACTCTCACTTCAGCCAAAAATTCTGTTCTACAGCCAAGGATACTGGCTTGCAGAACTTCCTGCAAATCTAACAAACAAAGAGACCAAGGAAACTTGATTCCAGCAGATTAATATTTTTTGATGCAAAATACTTCATTGAAATTCAGACAGAATTCTGTAAATGTTCTCCTTTCTTAACACTACCTCAATATCAGATTCATTTTTCCACCTGAGAGCATCTGGTACAGCATTTTTCAGACTCTGTTATCTTCCCTTGGAAACTATATCATGGCCCATGACTGTAAAAAATAACAAAACTCTGTTCTGCACACCTCTCCATGCATGATGCATAACGCTAGGTTTGATCAGGAGTGATAAATCAGCTCATTTCTAGCCACACTGTTAAAAAAATAAATCATTCAATACTGTATTGTAAAACTAGTTATTTTTTGTTGTTTCCTGGGGATCTGTTTTATCTTACTACCAAGAGAGAAGGTGGGAAGTAATCAATAACTCTAAGCACAGCAGCTTTGGACACAAGTGTCAGTAGATACATAATTAATCATTTAGAAACACTTCTCTGAAGATAAAATTAAGGATGCTTGGGTATTTCTCATCATAATGCAACCACCCCTGCAAATTGATCACTGAAGCTTATGAACATGAAGACAGTTACAGCATAAAACATCACTGGAGGAAACCCCTAGAACAGCAAAAACAGTTACATGTTTAAGTTCATAGATCTTCCTCCTCAAAGGCAGCTTTGTCTCTGGGGACTCATTCTCTCCAGACAGATGCAGGTTTATATTTACTCTGCACAAGGTATTTTGCAAATAATTTTCACAGAGACTCTTAGACAATTATGGTAGCAATTATATTGCAAATAAAGCAGGAGGATGACAGTGACTAACCCAGTGCAAAGCCCTACAGTATAAGAAACCACATTTTTATGCCTACTACCAACTCCTCAAACACACAGATTCCACATGAACTCCTGCACACAGCTAACTGATGATTTGTGAGGGGGGTTTTAAGATGATACCACAAATTTGCAAAAGCTTTAGGAAGTCAGATTTTATGCTATGATTGAATTTCCTTTAAAGCTGCATTTATAACAAATACCTACTGGATTCCAGTATAAGGTTGCTACTCCGTTTGCTGTTGTCAAGACATAAAAAACATAAAACAAAATTAACTTTGACTCCTAACAACAGAACAAATATCTCCATTTAGAGCCCAGTTTTAATAAAGAATCCACCCAGCTATCTGCTCAGTAACTTTAACCCATTTGGCTAACCAAACGTGCACAGCACTTTGTCTAAAACGAAATGAGAGCATGTACACAAAGTTATTTACACCTCTGAAGATGGGCAGCATTTTTGTTCCACTATTGAACAGCCACTCAACAGTTTCATTGTTCCAGTGCAAAAGCCAGAAAGAGCCCGAGCACCGGGCAGTTCTGCTCTCCTTTCAGTCAGCACACGCTGCTGAAGGGCCCCTTAGGAACAGGCTGGTGAGAGAATTTCTCTGCAGCCTTAACACACACAAGTTCCATCACTCAGAGCTACTAAAGGGATTCTCATCCTCACTTGATTGCCCTGACACGTTGTAGGGAGCAGAGGAGCTGGTTAGTGAGTTAGGGAGCTGAACAAGAGTGATGTGACCACAGACAACCCCAGAATTTCCACACTTCACAAAGTGTGAAGAATTACCACCTTCAACCTCCACTGCCTGTAACTATCACTAGAATCAAAACACAGTGAGATCTACTAACGGATTCTTTTGGGAGCCCTAAAAAATTTTACTCAGAAGTGTAAAAATAACGCTAGTAAAAATACAATCAAGTTACTTATCCAGTCATGAAAACACATTTCTTGACAAATACCCTAAGCATGCAAACTTTGTAATACCCCAGAGGTTCACAGCATCCCAAGAGCCTTTATCTCATCCAAAACTGACCAGCACAGCAAAGGAACTGGACTGGAGCAGGAACACCACAGGCCAATCTGGTCTAACACCAAGCACAGCCATTACGTGTCCAACAGAGCAAAGACAGTTCAAGTTTGGGACTACAAAACCAAGAGGGCCAAGACTAAAAGGTCCAGCTCTGTTTCTGCAGCTGCAGGGACAATTCACCTTTTGTGCACCCTCCCTCCCACCAGATGGATAAACAAGTCCAGGAAGACAACACTCTGCAGCCTCTCCATTTTCTGAATGGAGAGCTGCTGCAATCTACTACAAACCTGTCTCATTAAATTATGTGCATAATAAAATATACTGAATTAATCTAAATGATCCGTCTAGACCAGCAAATGAAATTTCCAATTGTAACTGTACTTAAGGAAAGAAAAAAAAAATCAAGTTTAAGTAAGCTTTGTCTATTATTGTAACTTATTGATCCTGAAAATTAAGACATTATCTTTGTGCACTGAATCAACAATACATTTTTAAAGAGTATAACTGAAAGTTATGGTAAGCCACATTTGACACATTCTAATTGCTTGTTGCTCTCCTGCAACTTGCTTTTACAAGCCTTTAAGGATACAAAGTAAATCATTACATCATCATACATTTGTCTGCACAGTAATTATTAACATGCAAGGATTGAGATAGTGAATTCTTGAATTCCAAGTTCTGTGGTGGTCTATTCCATAAAATAATAAAACCCATTAAAGATCTGCTATAAAGCATAACCTCTATTTTTGTGCAACAGGAGAAACATCAAAGTCCCCTGTCTCCAAAATGGCAGACACAGGGTGATCAACTTGTTCCTTGCTCTCACTTTCCAATTTATTCAGCTTGGAGAAGACACCCATGTGATCAGCTACACATCTGCAAGCTCAGCAGTAACATTCAAGTTCTTGAGCACTCCATATTTAACACATATTCTTTGCACGCCTCATTTTGTGCATTTCTTCCAAGAATTGTAAGAACTGAACATCTTAGTTACTTCACAAAGAAGAGACTCAACACCAAGCATTTTAAAACATCATACCAGTGTCAAATACAGACATTTCTTACATCTCCATGAGGCAGGTGACAAAACTGATGCTGAGTGAAGGGCTAGAAAAATGGCACCTTGTAAACAGAAGGCCTAGATAGGAGCAGCATGATGTAACATTGCATTTGTTCAAGGACAAGCTACTTCAAATACCAAAGCTAATAAATTATCTGCTTCAAAATTCAGCGTACTTGCAGGCTAATCTTGCTTTCAAACAACAGCAAAAAAAAAAAAATCATCTGACTGGCACTACAAACAGTGATTTAAAAATATAGCCTTATCAAAGCAAAAAAAGCCTGATTGGGACGTTTTCCAGCCATCACTAAGACAACAGAAAGCAAAGCTTTCCACCTTTGTTCTAGGTCAGCATATGTGAAGTTCACACAGTAGAATTCACAAGAAGAAAGACTGAAAGAAATACCAGTTTCAGTCATAAGACCTGCCAGCAAGTACATATCATGGAAAGCAGTAACAGTATTAAAAGTGACTTAAAGAAACCATCTAAGAGTGGAAACCATCTTCTGTGACCAGTTACCAAAAGATGTCAGCAAACAAATAACTAATAACCACACGTTTCAATATTGCCATCACCTGAAAGCTTTATCCCATCTAGTCCTTAACTACCTGTAGGCACAGGGTTTGTCGTCTAATCACCATTTTCTATCTCAAACTTTTGCCTTCTGTATCTAAGATTATTTTGGCATGGCTGAAGAGCCAGTTCTGGAGGAAATATTTTTTCCTGGACAGCAGACATCTCAGCATTTCCTTTTGAGGACTTCCTGAAATTACAAGTTCATCATGAGGTGCTGTGGGTTCAGGAAAGCAACAGTAAGAATCACTTCTGATCCTCTCTCAGATTGCCCTCAGCTTTCTGTCACGTGGTCAAACATGTGTATGGCTTGACAACTATTTTAAGAAAAAGCTGTGTTTACTGTAACTGAAAACCCAAGGGGTTACTTAGGGGGAAAATCAGCGCTCGGAATTTCTTGCTTCCGTGCTAGTTTAGCCAGTTCTCCTAGTCCCATCCCACAGCACAGCACTTCATGGTTGGAAGTGACCCAAGTCACTGCTTCCAGAAATTGCCCTGAGGCTTTAGAAGTCCCTGAGCACGCAGGTGTAAAGTTTGTTACGATGATGAGACCTGTGGTTGCCCCCAGCTGGCAACATGAACATGGATTTACAGAACTTCGAAAGGTTAAGTTGCAATGACCAAATTTATTTTCCCTTGCATGCAAAACTTTAGAAAAGGAAACACTAGGGGAAGAGTGGGGCAAATCAACATGCAGATCCCACCATGCTTCCTTTTTACTTTTCCTGGAATCTCAAATGAAGGCTATGTAATTTAGCTGAGAAAATTCACAGTAAATGGAATAAGTATTTGCTTGCACTCAACACACTTTGGCAGATACTTCTGAGAGGAAACACAAAGTTATGGCTCACGTAAAAGCCAAGAGGTGATTTTGAAACTACATTTGAAATTCTGGCCTGCAAGTGCTGCACAGTAACTGCTTCCAAAAGGAGTCCTGAATCCAAACACACGGAGAGCACAAACATTATCAATAACCAAATTAAATAAACGGCATCTTATACCTTTATTACCATGCAGAAGTTCTGGTGGCATGTTATTTAAAAAAAAGCCTTTTTTCCTGCTATTTTTCCCATCTTGCTTGTCTCCTTCTCTGTAAGAGAAACACCGAGTAGGTAATTGAAAAACAAAATTTTAAAAAAGCCAACCCCAAATAAACCCCAACTGCTCGCTGTGCTTCGGCTGTGACCTAAAAGGCCCCTTGAGGCTCCTGCACTGTGCTGAAACTGAGCCCAGCACATTCCTCTGGGGGGCCGGGTGTCGTAGACTCCTTCGTTTAACTACCCAGCTGCAAACGCAATGGGAAAAATACGGTAAAACTAGAAAAAGCGCAGCGCTGGGGCTGACGGAGCGGCCCTGACCCGCACGCTCTGCACAGCAACGTCCTCCAGCCCGGCCCCAGAGAGCCGAGGATGGACGGGAACGGGGCAGGGCTCAGCCCTGGACGGGACCACGGCAGCGGACAGGGCTCAGCACCGAGGGGAATCACAGCACCGGAGAGCATTCACGGCACCGGAGAGCATTCACGGCACCGGGCACGGGCTCAGCACCTCACCCCAACGCTGCCGACGCCGCAGCACGGGCCTGCGGCCCGCAGCGCCCCGAGACGCCCGGGCGGGTCAAGGCCCCCTGGGCCGCCGGGACGGGAGAGAANACGGGGCTGTGGGGGCGCTGGGGCCGGCGAGGGGAGCGGAGGCCCCGGGGTAGCGGAACGGGGAGCGGAGCGCGGCGGCCCCGGGCCCGGCCCGCGGCGTTACCTGCACCGGCTCCAGCGACGGCACCGCGGACACCGAGGCGGAAGTGCGGCCCTGGCCGCGGTGGATTGACAGACACCTCCGCCAATCGCAGAGCGCGGCCGCGCCCCGCCGTTGCCAAGGCGGCGAATCAGCTCCCCCGTCCGCCCGCTGGGAGGCGGGGCGAATGCTAATGAGGCGCCGAGACTGACCGCCCCGAGCCGCGCCACCGCTGGGGAGACCGCTGGCCAATGGCGCAGGGGATATGCCGATGTGGGCGGGGCTATGCAGATGAGACAGTACCGGCAGCCCCCGGGGCACGGGGATGCCTCATCGAGCGAGTTCCCAGAGGTTTTTGGGGTGCCCCCGGCAAGAATAATCGCCTTTGGCTGCTCTTACTTGTGTGACTCGTGGGACACCTGAGCTAGCAGCTCATTTCAGAGTGTAAGCTTGACTCGCCATAACCAGCTAGGAAATTATGTCATCACCAAGGACAGGTGGAAGGAGGGGGTCATTCTCCCACCTCATCTGTCTCCTGGTGGTGCATTGGCATGGAGGTCTTCAGCTGCACGTTTACTTGTAGGTGCTGTAAGTAGATGAGGGCTAGCATGGAACGAGGCAGGTTCGAGGGGTTATAGAACTTGCAGGCCAGCACCCCTGTGGGTGTGAATTCCTTCATCCCTTTGACATCCTCCATGCCACCACTCAGAGCAGCTCAAGGGACACCGGAGAAATGGTCCACAAAGCCGTGTATGAGTATGAAATGGTAGGGAGTGAAGGAGGGAGAGGAGACACAAATACTTATCCCCAAAATCATCTTCTTGTACCTTTGATTCAGCTCTCAGTGCAAAGGGATGAGTAGATTAATTCCGCAGCTCGTTCATCAGAGGTGGATACAGATGTTCTTTAACAAGGGAACAGCTGCAAGGGCAGTGGGGAAAATCATCACAAAATTTGCTGCAGATTTCCCTCCTGCCATCCCCAAATACTTTTGCTGGCACACTGTTGATTCTGGAGTATTACTCACGCCTAAATGTGCTGACAGCTCCTGGCCATCAGCCACATGCTGACAATCTACGAGACACAACAGTGATAATGCTCCTTGCTCTGGCACAAGCGTAAACATTTAATGAAATCTCCACAGGGAATTTCTCACACACGTTGGGATTGAGAAGGGTTTTGGGGTAGGCACAGCTGCCTCCAAGGATGTCTGTTGGTCCTTCTCAATCCAGTCTTGCCATACCCACATGTTGTTTCACCCCTTCATTTACCCAAAGTTGTTGGACTCATCTTTAGGACTAAAGGATAATTTGTATCACTCCAAATATGTTTATAAGGTTTTCCTGATTTGCCCAGAAATACATTTTTTTCCACGTAAGCTCCAATTCAGCCACCCCTTTTGGATTGCTCAACCTTGTAAGTCTCAACATGAAGCACAGAAATATTTCTGCTGCAGCTTTTAAGCAAAGCCCCACAAACAGAAAGTAATCAGGAATTTAAATTATTATTTTCTGACAGTGCAGGCCTTTGTCATGACTAAGCAGCTGATCTGGAAGAGTTCTCCAAAATGACCATGGCAAGACAAATCCACTGATTAGATGACCAAGATATATTGAATTTTTGTAGCTTTTTCTGGTCTTAATTGAAGGCATGGGCATCCTCCTCCAGGCCAGTCTGTAAGCATTTCAGATAGATTTCCATGCTTAGCAAAAATGAGGATAATTGACAATTTCTTCCTTTGTTAAATATTCAGGGGCTATTCTCTAGCAATCTAACACCATAAAACCCCAAAACTACACAGGGAGAAGAATTTAACTCTGCCTCCCTTCTGCATTGGCAATGAGGGAGGAGAGCAGTTACCTTCTAAAGGAGATGGCATGGATTTTTTGCCTTGTTGGCAAAGTTTTGCAATGTTAAAGTAATTAAACAGTTTACAGTGGAAAGTATTGGGCAACTGTCTCAGGCATAGGTGTAACCATCAGCTCCACCTATAATAACCCCAACTGCTTCCCTCCTGTGGAGAAACACAATCCACTTAGAAAACTGATCCCAGCAAACCTTGCCACTGCAGCAGATTTGGGAAACCTGAATGGTCACACAAGGGCAAAATGGAAAACCAAAAAACCTAGAGATGTCGACGTAGAGATATTGCAAGCAAATGTAGCACATTGCAGCAGAAATACTGATTGTCAGCAGTCAATCCATCACCCATTGTACAGAGGCAGAGATGAAGGCCTCTTCCCTCCTCCCCCAAGTCATCCAGTAGCCAAAGCAGTCACTCAGCCCCAACAAGTTCGGGCAAGTTGTCCAGCTCCACCATGGGAAGCTGTTTTTAGTCCGTGACTCCTTGCCAGGGAGTTTCAAAACCAAGCCCATTTGTTTAGGGAAGGCTCCAGCATCTCCAGCTCGGAGCTGCATGTCCCTCCTCCAGGCTGGAACTCCCAGCCCACCGTGCCTGCACAGCCTTGCAGAGCCACAGCAGTGTCCCCACAGTCCTGTGCCAAATGTCCTTGGAAATGCTCCCAGCGCTCCTGTTCACCCACAGCTTCACCTTAGAGCAGCGAGGGGCTTGTCCACACCTGAAAGGTTGTTTGGATTAAGAGACAGCATGAACTGGAAGCAGAATGGGAATCCCAAAACATCTCTGGGCAAAAAACCCCCAAGTTATCAAAGCAGTCGATGGAGGAGTTTCCAAAGTCTCTCTCTTCCTGCATCCCCATATGAGAGAGCCAGACACCACTCTGCAAAATGGGAAACTTCTTCCTTAATTCAAATAATAAAGGTTTCCTCCTGCAGTCTACCTCATTTTAAAAGACAAGAGTTTTGAGTTCTATTGGCAGTAATAGAGTATTTCGAGCTGCTGGCACTGAAAAAAGGAAGGTAGTGTGAAAGAGCTAAAGTCACAGAAATTTATTTAATATAAGAAAATATTAAAAAAGCAGACATTGGTAATACTGATAAGGCTGTAATGAAAAACGTGGTAATGCTGAAACCACATGAATTTTAACCAGTACCTTGAAGAAAAGCAATTCAAGAGAAAAAGGAATCTGTAAATAATGAGGAACATGGCAAAAGCTGAATAAGTAGAAATAGCCAGTCTGTTAAAAGGCTGAATAAGCATGTTCTTTGTAATGGCATGGAAGGGAAAAGACACAACAGCCTGTATCCTCCGCTTCAGTGATAATTTCCCTGGGAGCTGCACCCATTCAGCTGAGGGCAATTCAGGGGCCGAGCCACTTCCATTCAATATAAAATAAAGTTTCGAGAATCTCTGTGGTCAAAGTTGTGAAAGCTTAAAAACCTGAGAGTGCAAGGGGCTTTCTGTAGGAAGCCAGAAAGCTTATTAAAAACATGTTTTCTCACAAAGTCTAGACACAATCACAGAATAACAAGATTGTTAAGGTTGGCAAGGACCTTTAAGATCATCAAATCCAACTGTCACCACCATGTTCAGCATTAAAACATTTCCTCAAGTGCCATAGCCACAGATTTTTGGAATATGTGATGTACCTCTCTGCTGAACTCTGAATTCTTCTAGTTCCAGGTATGACTTCTAGTGCTGGAAAATCCTGTTCCTGGAGCTCAGCAGAGACGAGCAGGAGCATGTGCTCAGGATAAAAATATGTGGGCCAAAGTAGCTCACTTTCATGCACAATCTTCCCTGCGATGGAAGTCCGTGGGTTTTTTGCATATTTGTGGCAGGGAAGATGGGGACAGATCAGATTTAACTCACAACTTCAATCCTTCACACACCTGTATAGGATTTGGGAAACTCCTTAGGGGGATACTGTGACTTTAGGAACCCCCTCCCAATAAGGGCTGGTACAGGTGAGCTTCAGCCTGAGTTCCAGGAGCAGATCTGGAGAAACTTTATTTTACCAATACCTATGCACCACTGCTGCCAGTTGATCTGGCTCCAGTCAGTGATGCTGTATATACTAATGGGTGTTTATTTATCAAACTTAGCCACAGGAGCATCTTATTTGGAATTAATTCCCACATCTGGGTTTAGCTACGTGTACAGCAGCGAGGCAAGTGACCCCTGTGCTCTTGGGACCACATTTCCCTCTATGCTGGCAGTAAATCAATTCAGCAGCTCGTGTGAGGCTTCTTTCTGGAAACTCAAGTCAATAGAAGTTAATTATACTTATTGATGCAAGGTCAGAATTGACGTGGGAGTAAAATTTAACCTGTCTGAGTGCTTCCTTGGTAACTTCCCTGTGTCACCAGGATGTCAGCAGAGAAGCAGCTGAGCAGGGTGGGTGTACACAAGGCAGAGTGAAGGAAAACTCCCCACAGACAACCGTGGAAGGGATATTTCCTTTTAGATATTCCCCGTGCCAGGTCAGACAGATTTCTGCTGCCCAGGTTAGATGTTACTGGCGTTGGCTAATTTAATCTCATTTTTCACTAACTTCAATACTGTTGTTTCAGTAGCACAGCCTTTCCCTGAGGAAGCACCAGTTCCCTCTCCATTTTGTTGGCTTTGTGGATCAAGATACAGCAATGAAATGTTCCCTGTGGCATGCAGATGTATTTTCCAAGTGTTCCTGATGACATATCTGCACTGGGCTCCCTGGCAGAGCTGCCAGGGCTGGCAGAGTGCACAGCACAAAGACAACTGCCCTGACCCGCAGGGTGCCACCTCCTCACGGTGCAGCAGAGAGCTCAGGCACCTACTGACCCCAGGAAAGGGCTCAGGACAGTTCAGCCCTGCAATTTTGCAAAAAATCCCTGGATTTTTAACCCTGTGACTTGTGACAACCAGCAACACCAACAAAAAAAAGAAAATGAAAAGAGGGGAAAAAGCAAAAAATCCACACTGTGTAAAGCAGACTGTCAACTGTGTTTACTGATACACTAGATTGTTTTAGCATGTAATTTTCTCTAGCTCAGTAAAATTAGCACCTTTAATCCAGCAAATATTTATATGCACATATTACTTGCTGGAATCGACTCCTGTACTTTGTAACAGAGTCCTGTCCACTTGTCCCTAGGCAACCACTAGAACTAATTAGTAATTACAAATTCACACATATGCATCAAAACAAGATCCAGGTTAATTTTATGGTGCCTCTGTATTTTCTGTGGTTAAAAAATAAACTATACTAATCTACAGACTGGTTTTAAAAAGGTCTCATCATGAAATTCCACCAAAAGAAAAAAAAAAGGTAATGAAGTAAATAAGATATTTGAGCATGAACAAAAAGAAAAAAATCAGATCCTGTCCCAGATCCTGTCCCAGATGGAGCTGGGAAGTTTGGCTCTGGATCTGAAGGCTGCTACACAAGAAATCCCGACAGGCAGACAAACTAATGTGCCTCCCTCGTCAGCTTCTGTGTCAGCTACAGCTGACTCTATTTACTTTTAGCCCAGAGAAGGAACTGGGAGCAGAAGGAAAAGAAGAGAGACCTTCATTGATATTCACAATACTGTCTTACATGATCAGCATTATTTTTGTCCAGGAAGCTCTTTCAGAAAATGTGAGAAAACAAGTGATGAGGTGGAAGAATGGCTGTCAGAGGGAAAGAAAGGACCCTGTTGTGACGGAAGGAGTTTATTTTGTATTAAAGTACCATGAATCATTTTGGTTTTTTTTGTATACTGGGTATTAGAAGAATGAGGTGGATTCATTCTGAAAAAATTGACTTTTTGTACCATAACCAAGCTAAATGTCAAATTAGACATCTCTAACGACGAAGGCAGGTTGGTGGAAATTGCAGCTCACCCTGATGGCGAAAACCCCCACTTGTCCCCATTTCCGTGCAAAATAACCATGTCCTGAAGCCAAAGCACAGCCGAGCTCTGGAGCACGGGTGCAAATGCAGGCCCTGAGCTTTGGCAGGAGAGCCCCTGCCGGTGTCTGCCGGTGTCTGCCGGGCCGGGCCGGGCTGGCCGTGCCGGTGTCTGCCTGGCCGGGCCGGTGTCTCCCTGGCCGGGCTGGCCGGGCCGGTGTCTCCTTGGCCGTGCCTGTGTCTGTCTGGCCGTGCCGGTGTTTCTCTGGCCGTGCCTGTGTCTCCTTGGCCGTGCCTGTGTCTGTCTGGCCGTGCCTGTGTTTCCCTGGCCGTGCCTGTGTCTCCCTGGCCATGCCGGTGTCTCCCTGGCCGTGCCGGTGTTTCCCTGGCCGTGCCTGTGTCTCCTTGGCCGTGCCT
This sequence comes from Promerops cafer, assembly GCA_013398275.1. Lineage (NCBI taxonomy): Eukaryota > Metazoa > Chordata > Aves > Passeriformes > Nectariniidae > Promerops > Promerops cafer. The sequence continues at coordinate 192,017 of VZSE01015292.1, forward strand.
GTGTTTCCCTGGCCGTGCCTGTGTTTCCCTGGCCGTGCCTGTCTCTCCCTGGCCGTGCCGGTGTTTCCCTGGCCATGCCGGTGTCTCCCTGGCCGTGCCTGTCTCTCCCTGGCCGTGCCGGTGTCTCCCTGGCCATGCCGGTGTCTCCCTGGCCGTGCCTGTCTCTCCCTGGCCGTGCCGGTGTTTCCCTGGCCGTGCCTGTGTTTCCCTGGCCATGCCGGTGTCTCCCTGGCCGTGCCGGTGTTTCCCTGGCCGTGCCTGTGTCTGTCTGGCCGTGCCGGTGTTTCCCTGGCCGTGCCGGTGTCTCCCTGGCCGGGCCGGGCCGGCCGTGCCGGCGTTTCCCGAGCGCTGCGTTCCCGGCCACCCGGCCCCGCGGCAGCGTTTCCCGAGCCCTGCCAGCCGGCTGCCTGCCGCGGCTTCCCAGCAGCGAGGGACCATTCTGCCTCGGCGCTGCCCAGGGCCCCTTTCACCTTTCCATGGATTCCTGCCTCCAGGGATGGGAACCTGGAAGGAGGAGAAGCTCTTTACCTGCGCGCGGCCGCTCTGGATGCAAAGCACAATTGTATTTTTCCAGCCCTGCCGTTCTGAAGGGGGTTTTGCAGGTCCTCTCTCCTCGTTTACACCGAGCGAGGGTTTCTCCCTGGCTGACAGAGCTCAATTTTGGCTCCAAGCATGGCATTTACACTGCTGGGAATAATGTCCAAAAAGGCACGACTGACAGGAAACTTCTAATGTGATTCACTGGGAGGCTCACACTTTCTGCGTTAAAACAGCATCACTAAAAAAAAGAAATCACTGAGACCCCCAGGATGTCTGGCAATCAAGTGCCCCAGGAGCCTTGACGTGCCATTGTGGGATGGCCAGGGCTGTTTGCTGCAGGTGCAGCTGGGCTGGAGCTGCTGCAGCCCCTCACATGCAGCTCAAGCAGGGGCCAGCAGTGGCTCTCCAGATGCAGCCAGATGTTTTTTGGAAGTGGCTTTGCACAGGCCAGGAAAAACAACCCTTCTGTGGGAGCATGGAGGCAGAAGGAGTAAAGGCTGAGGCAGGAAGGAGTGGGGTGAGGAAGGAACCAATGAGCCTCGCATTTCCTCAAATTAGTCATAGAATCATAGGATAGTTTGGGTTAGAAGTTTTGGTCCATTCCCCCTGCAAGAAGCAGGGGCACCTTCAAGTAGACCAGGTTGCTCAGAGCCCTGTCCAAGCTCACCTTGAACACTTCCAGGGACAGGACATCCATCACTTCTCTGGACAACTTGTTCTGGTATTTTACCATGCTCATTGTAATTTTTTCCCTAATATCTACACTGAATCAATCCTTTTTTAATTTCAAGGCATCACCCATCCTTGGCAGTGCTCAGATCAGCCCTGGGAGTTCTTCTAACCTGCAGAGGGATGAGTCTGGAGCTGCCCTATGCCAAGAGAGGAGACACAAGTGCCCTTTCAGCCAGAGTGAAGTTTATCAGGTTTTTAGTAGGAAAAAAACCATTATCTGGTCACAAGAGCAGCCTTGTGAGGCTGCACATGCTCTCACTGCTTCAGGCAAACAGAAGTGGAAGGACTTTTTCCTATCTTTTGTGTGTGCAGCCGCTATTTAATGTAAATGTACTTACCAGAAATTGAATAACTCCCACACCAGTAATTTTATACCCATCCAGCGTTTGAATTATGAATGCAATAATCTGAAGCACCAGGACTCACAAGGCAAGGCTAGAATTCCTGAGGCGAAAAGTCTATTTTTAGACCTTTGCAGCTGAGATTTTCACTAGATGTAGAAATTTGCTCCCTTCTGCTGCCTCAGGGCTTAAATTGCAAGCAAAGTTTTCAAGTTTGTTTTTCTGTAGTTCCAGGGGTCAAACCTGAAACCACCAAAGCAAACAAGCTGCTTTGGGGGAAGGAGTGCAAGAAGAAATCCCCGTGCTCTGCCTGGCTGAGGGATTGCCTAACAGGGTTGCTCTGAGGCAGAGAAGTGATGAAATTGGTTGTTCCTCTGAGAACATCCTCTGGCTGGGCTGTAACCTGGCTCTGGAGTGGTGTGTGTTCTCCCTGAGCAGGGGCTGTGCTGGAATCATTCCATCTCTAGTCCACGTAGCTGGCAGCAGTTTCACAGAAGATGCTCCTGACTCATATTTGCAAATGTCATTTAAAATCTTGGGTTATTTTCTTCACCATGTTTCCTAAGGGTTTTGGGGGGGGTTTTAAATCTATTTCAGGGACTTGGGGTTTTACTTGTTGCTTTTCTTCTCTGTGTGGTACCAAGGAAAGACCAAAGCAGTGCAAAACTCTTGTTTCCCTGTGTGTGTGGCAATAGCAGAAAGTGAATGAGAGAGAGAAAAGGACCAGATGCACCCCAATAATCAGAAGCTGCTTTCTGCTGGGCCCCACAGAGCACGGAGGCAGCTCTGGTTCAGGCTGAGCAGCTCAGGGTTTCATCACTTTTTGTGTCACATAAAGGCATTTATCAGCTGGGCTCATAATAACTGGTGGATGAGCTGTGGTGCTCCTTCCAAATCAGGACTGTAGAGTAATGTTCTCCATGCCAAGCTCCATCTGGAATTACAGCCTGGTGAGAAATCCCAGGCCTGGCACTCCCCTCTCTTGACAAATCACCCCACTGCCATTTCTTAATCAAAGGCTGCCAAAATGGGAGTTCTAACACCACCTTGCCCAGCTGAGTGGCTGCTTGGTGGCAAGAGTTAAACACAGTTATTTTGCCTCTGAATGTCATCTGTGGACCATGTACAGAAAAAGATGCTAAATCTCTGTCTCTCAGTGCCCTATGAAAGGCTCTAGCAGAGTAGGTGGACATTAATTTCCTCTCCTCTGCAAAGTCATGCACTACTTTCCCTGATGTCATCAGGCTTTGGTTGTGCTTGAGGGAAAAAATATTCAAATATATATATATTGTGGCAAATGGAGATGCAATTCTTTTAAAACATTGTCTTTGTGAGAGGTAACAGCAATAAAAATTACATGAAGATCAAAGACAAAAGAGGCTGTGCTCAAGTATAACTCAAAAACAATATGGGGCAGTTGCTGAGCAACTCTCCAATGCAAAGTATTGCTATTTTCTGGTCCCTTCCCCCATCTGCACAAGAGGGATGGTGTCTAGTGCTGGTCAAAGAAAAAGTCTGTGTGATTGCCTGGGTACAATTAGACCTAAGGTCTTTGCAAACAGCTCCTATCAATCAGCCTCGAGCCATTGATCTTACATCTAAAGCACTTATTGAAAAATAAATTATGGTTTTTTTGATCTAATCCACTATTAAGGATTCCTTTCTTCCTTTTTGAGGCTGGGTAAATAAAATTCTTCCATCAGAACTTGCTTAATAATTATGCTGGACACACAGCGGACCAAATCCTGAGGGTGAAGCAAAGCGAGGACTCAGAACCTAAAGGCTGATTTCTTTTTCTCTGGTCTTTTCTTTTCTTTTTTTTTTTTTGTTGGAAGAGCCATTCCTTAACCAGGCATTGCACAGTGCTAAATGCATTCCAATAGTCAGGGTATTGTCTGTTATCTGCCTCGAGCTGAGAAGCACAAGTGCCACAGGGATCTGCCTGCTGCAGGTACCCGAGGACTTCACCCTTCTCCCACAGTGGCTCCATCCTTGTCCTGCTTTTGTGCACCTGCTGGCACTTGGTTCCAGATGCAGAAGTGCTTTTTTCCTGTGAGGAGGGATTGTCAGTATCCATCCATGGGGATCCTCCAGCATCCAGATTGCACTGAGACCATCAGATGGAGGGGCAGATGCCATGACAGCTCCATAGCAGGGCTGGAACACAGCTCAGGTGGTTGCTGTCCCTCACCCCTGCTGGGGTCTCCAGGGAGATGTTTAGATCTCTGATAACCATGGAAATATATTGTGTCATCTCATTTTGTCACAGAAGGGAATAAATTCCTAAGCTCCACCCCAGCCTGCAGAAATGGGGGGATCCCACTTTTCCATCTCCCTTTCCAGCAGGGCAGGATGGAGACGTGACTCAACACCACACTGTGCACCCCACTGGGAAGGGTCCCTGTGAGCATCCTGGGAGTGGGGTCAGGGACCACCAAGCCCCTGCTCAACTCTTCTTCCCAGGGGATGGACCTGAGGCAAAGCAGATGCTTGACCCACAGCAACATCAGTGTGACAAGGCTTGCCCTGCTATTTCCCAGTGTGGTGGTTTTTTTTTTTTTAATACCCCTTTGGCAGCAGTGCAGCCAGCTCAGCTCTGCCTCTTGGATGCTGGCAGGCTGCCACCCTTTAATTAAGCCTGCTGTTATGTCTAATGCTGGTGGCAGCGTTTTAGGGCACCAGCACAGAGGCTGTGGGAGTGGGAGCAGGAGATGAGGTGGCTGCAGAGCTGTGCACTGACTTGGATGTTCAGGCTAACATGCCAAAGCAAGAGTGTTGATCTTATCCTCCTCACTGGTCAGATCAGCTCACGAGATCCAGCCAGGCCATAGAAAAACTCCTTTTCCGGCAGGGAAGAGAGCAGAGAGCATTGGTTTGAAGCCCCACGCCTCCCTCCGTGGCACAGAAGTGCTGCCAGAGAGCTCCCAGAAATTCCCTGGTAGCCGTGCCCGCAGCTCGGAGCCGGCCCGGCAGGCTCGGCGCTGCGCTCACTGCGGCCCGTGCGCGGGGCAGCCCGCACCGGGCTGAACGGGGCCAGCTGAGCTTCCAGCCCGGGTGGCAGGAGCAGGGACTGAGGAAGGGACAGCTTTAGCATCTCCCCCGCTGCTGGAGGCCTGGACTGCAGGGAAAGTCAGGGTAGTTTTCCCTCCACTTCTGGCTGCTCCACATAGAGCAGCTCAAATTCATGTTGTCCCCCATCACGTGCATCAGCAAAGTGAGTTGTGGCCAGGTACATTTCACTGCTACAGAGCCTCTTTGCTGCAAGTCCTGACTTGATTTCAGTGCATTCTTCAGCCTCGCTCCTCCTCACACAGCTCCCAAGAGCACAGCTCTGTTCCTTCCTCTCCTCTCCAGGCAGCTGCTGCCGTTGTGCAAGCCCGGGACTGAATCTCGATGCTGCTGTGCAATGACCATGCACAGGACAGGATGATGAGGCACAGCCAGGAGTGTGCAATCCCAAATCCAGGTTCCTGCAGCTCCCTGTCCCCACAGCCAGCCGTGGATGCTTTGGAAAACCAGCCTCGCATTGCAAAACACGTTGGGATGTGGGACTCTGCCACCACCAAGTGATCAGTGGAAAGAAGAGAGAAGAGCCTGCTCGTGGCAGCACTCGAATAACCTCAGACTGGTGCCCAGCACCCTGCGATTTGTATTCTGCCCCTTGCTCCCCAGCAGCTGTGCCCTGCTGCCCCTCCCGATGTCCATCAGAGCAGTTCATCACTCCCTCAGCCCCACAAGGCTGAGCTGATCTGCTCTGCCTGCAGATAATGCCATGGGCAGAGCCGTGTTGCAATTAAATACTCTCCCGGTTCTATGCTGATGAGAAGCAGGAACAGAGTGCACAATGGCAGATGGTTACAGGCGAGCAATTACAGACACAATCTTCCCTCTTCCTTGTCCTTGCACTGTTTTTTCCACTGTTCCACACTTGCCGAGAGCCTGACACAGCGACCAGAGCTCTGAAGATGATGAGCAGAGGAATAAAAAAGCTCTTTGAAGCACATCCCTGAAGCTCCATGAGCCCTGATCATCCCTTCAGGCCATGTTTCTGCAGCCCTGCTGGCCAGGGTAGTGAGCAGGAGGTCCACTTCAGGTGGTCTGAGCTGCTAACAGGAGTGTCATTAAAAAACCCCAACTTAATCATGATAATTGAATTAAAGGAATATTGTGGAATATTTCCTTGTTTTCAAGAGGGCTTGTAACGTGTTAAAACTTTTTGAAATCCAGCTGCTGTAAATAGCAACTCATGTGCTTTCCCAACCGTTTACCTTTCTTGCTCAATACCGAGTATCTATTTAGGAACTGTTTTTCAAAACACTGTGCACTTTGCACAATTAATTTGGGGAAGTCTGTGGTGTGTCCCAATGCTCAAAAAAGTGCTGTGACAAGCTCAGATCACATGTATAAAGTCAACCTATAGAAACAAATAAGAACATTTTTATACATGCAATCTCTGGCAGAATTGCTTAGAAATCATGACGTGTTTTAAAACAATGCCATAATATTCTTAAATGCCAAATGTCACATGAAATATTATTCAGAATCACTCCTCTCTCCTTCCCAACCTGCCTGCAAACAAGTGGTATCTGCACAGCCTGGCCGTGGGTGCTGGGAACAGCATCAGCTGTGAGTGGTGCATTATTAACAACTGGAATTATTAACTCTGTTTCAGAAAGCTGTTCTGTGCCTCTACACACAGTTGTTTGCAAAATTATTTGGAAAATTCATCTTGCACCTGATCCCTCCCTTTTTTAATGAACCATGTGGTGCTGTCAGACAATGCTGATGGACAGCATAAAGCAAGGAGAAAGGGAAATAGCACCTGAAATGACAGGCAGAGCCTTTCCCACAAAGCACCTCACTCACAGAGTTAAAGCAGAACAGAACAAGGGGAGATTAGAAGAGAAATTGCGCCGTGGGAGGGGGTGGCAGTGTGGTGGGACCTGGGTCCCTGTGGGGAAGGTGAATATCCCAGTTCCTCACTTACTGCCAAAACTTTTAGGCACCAGGCAGATGCTAAGGGTGCCTGGCTCCAGTTTGGTCTCCTCCTTTATTCCCAGTTGCCCTGGCTCTGCTTTTCCAGCCACAGCTCCAGCGGCAGCTCCAGGAGAACCTCTCTGCTCACGGGGCATCGTTGCTTTTTTTCTGTCTGGAAAGTAGGAAAACTCCCTCTTTGTAGTGACCAGAGATACCCCTGGGCTCCAGGGGAGCTGTATAACCCCTGGAGCCCTTGGCATTCTCACTCCATGCTCAGGTCTGCATCTCATTCCTGGTTTTGCTGCTCTTTTTCCAAGCAAATTACTGAGGAATCCTCCACCTGCCAAGCACCAACGCAAACTTCATCAGCCACTACTGCCTGCAAAAATTTTAAGACAGGGATTTTTGTGTGGTTGACATTCATTTTCATGCTCCACAGTGTCTTGTAGGCCCTGTGAAAGAAAGGAAAGAGACAGGTGGGAATGATTTCGTGCTTCCCCTGCCCTGCTAGGGCGATGTTTCTCAGCCTCCACAGGGAGGAGACGGGTGTGATGCAAAAGGGTGAGAGGAGTTTCTGTGGCCGCTGGTTTTGGGATGAGCAGGTACGGTTTGTCATGCAGCTAAAAGGACATCTGGCTTCTGCATCTCCCAAATTCTTGCTTCTCTACTCTCTGGGCCTACACCATGCAGGAAATTCATAGACTGATCATCATCCTCTGGAGGTGTTGGATCTGACCAGTGAACCTGCTGTGCTGAGGCATCTTGTTTTGCTACAGCTCCTGTGTTATTCAGTCCCTTACATTACACTGAAAGTGATTAATGTTCCTTGTCTTCAACTTCTCCCTCCAGCACGGCTCCTCTCTGGTTAGGCAGAGGTCAGAACCAGCAGGACATGATTACTCATTGAAGAGGGAAGAACTTTCAGTTCTTCTTTTTCCCTTTTTTTCTTGTTCCAGGATGGTCTGAACTCAGATCACAGCAGCTGTGATACCCAGGGGCAGCTTGGTAGTGTTTGGAGTCCCCCAAGACAGCTTACCAAGACAGCTTTCACAAGAAGAGCCCTCACATCATCACAGGAAAAGGAGAATCCTGTTACTTATAGCCACAGCAAACTCCCTCTCTTCAGACCAGAAGCCTCAGCAAAGCCCAGGGTGGCTGATGAGATGGATTTATTTGCTAAAACCCTGTTTGCTGCAAGCCAGACCAATAAAGAGACCTGCTGGAGGTCTCAGCTCTCCAGACCCAGGAGGGCTCTGTTTCCTTTGCCCTGTCCTATCTTTGCACTAATCTGATTCCAAATGATTTTTCTAGAAGTCCAACTAGCTTCAGCAACATGGATTTGGGCTTGGAAGAGGAAGACAGTAGATAACAGCACGGGCAGAAACATCCTGAGCTGCATTTTTTCAGCTTTGCCTGCAGTGAGCTGATGCTTCCTAAATGCTTCATCTTCCTCCTGTCACTGTGTCCCTTTTCACTCCTCTTCCCCATGTCTTTGTAGTTGGATGCTGACATACTCTCTGTTAGTCTCTGCTGCCTTATAATGAACATCAAAAGAATGAAAAGATGATGAATCGGAGATCAGGACCCAGAGCAATCATTAATAGGAGGGAACACATTAGGCACACCACAGCTCAATAGGAAATATATTCTCCATCTGCCTTTGTTACACAGATCTAAGGGCAGGCTTGGCACTGTCTCGGGCAGACAGAGACGGGGTTGAGACAAGGTTTTTTATGAGGAAAGCCAGGAGTCAGGGAAAATCCATGTACAGATGAAGGTCTTTCTAAATTAGAGTGATCTGGAGGCTTTGGAAGGCCACGGGCAGGCAGGGGGAGCAGCATCCCTCTGGCAGCAAATTCATAACCAGGGAGCTGGACAGAATCCAGCCCCTTCAAAAATGGAGAAGTGGCCACAGTGGCTGACAGAGGTGAGACAGGAAACTTGGCAGAGCTGGCAAGGGCTGGAAGAACAGAGGGATGTGTTACCCTCTCCCTAGGAAGGGCACCTTTCTCTGGAGAAAATGCACTTGGTAACTGATGTTGAAGTGTTGGACCTTAAACCTTGAGAGGGCTTTTAGAGACACAAACACTTGAAATTCCTGCCTGAAATGGCAGCAGCATCTCCAGAGAGAAAACAGAGATGGTGAAGGAGTGCTGCCCAAAGGGCCTGGGCAGGTGCTGCTGCATCATTTCACAGGAGCCACGGGAGAGGGAGAGAATAACAACAAGCTTCAGACCCTCTTGGCTAGACACTGCCCAGCACCTGGGGGCACCAGTTTTCATTATCACAGAAGCCAAATGGACAAATAAACAAGATAAATTTAGCCAGACTGCTGATTCTCCTAATCTCAGACACAGATTTGTTTGCTCTCTACTCTCCAGAGAAATGTGTTTCCCTCTGTTCCATGTTGCTTATACAACCACATATGCTTGGGGAAAAAGTGTCATACAGGAAATACAAGCTTTGGCTTTCAGAAAAATCCCTCAAATGCTGTGCCTGAAGGACCCTCCAGATTGTAAGACACCTGATGGGAGCCTCTGGGGACAGCTTCTGCTCTCAACTGCCCTGGCATGGCTCAGAAGAAACTCATTTGGTTCAGTTAAGTTGGGCAGAGACAAGAGCAAAGTTGTCTATGTTTGTGTTTGGAAGGGATCTGGCAAACCCAGGGCTCCATCATCCTCCCTGATGCACACAAAGAATTAATAGATTTGCATCTTTATAAGGGGAAAGAGAATTGGGCCCACGTTGAGCAGCGATAATGAATTAAACTCAATTAAATTTTGATACATTTCAGAGATATGTTAGTTACTATATAAAGTAATATACTTAATTAGCCCGGGAAGTCTGTTAAATATTACATAAGGTTACCAATGAGTTCCTGCAGGAAGCGAGCGAGCTGACATTTGTAGGTCTCCTCACATGAGAACCTGATGGTAGCTCTGGAGATATCCATGGACTCCACAAATGGGCTTAAACTCTCCCCCTCTAATTGCTTAGCCACCCGAAGTTTTATGAAGTCTGAAGGAATGCAAGGGAGCCCACTGTGCCACAGCTTGCACCACGGCCCACAGAAACCCAGCTCATTTCTCTGCAGCTGCTCTGTTTTCCATCTGCCTGGGAACAGAACTGGCTTTGATTAGAAATGTTTTAGTCCTTCCCAGATCTCTTTTTGTCACTCCTAACCCACACCACTCACTGCCATTAAGAGTATTGGAAACAAGGGCCAGCCTTGCCTCTTAAAGCATCCCCTGATGGGATCCATCAGGATGGACCATTCCCAAATTTAATGGATACTTTTTCAACAGAGCTTTAACATTCACTCCTCCATGTGGCAAAATGCTTCCAGCATGGTTGGTAGCAGCTGTACATGGATTTCACATCTTCATATTCAGACCCTGCTGTCTCTCTCTGAAAACATCTATCGGTCTGAACAGCAGCTGCCAACTCAGTCCAAGCTGACAGATGTAGGATGACTTCTGGTTTCATTCCCCACTGTGCTCTGAAATTTTCGTTTCAAAATACAATACTGAATTGGCCTTGACAGGAATCGGGTGTTAACTCTGATCAGACAGTTACTTCATTACTAATGGCATTACTCATCCTGCTCTGCATTGTTTTCCTCCCCCAGAGTCGTTAAACTCAGCATTCCCCTGCTCACAAAAGTGCTGTTGGATTGAACAAGGATAGAAATGTGACTTTTTGTGGTGACAAGGTGATTTGTAATTTTAAGGAGCTCATTCCCAAGAAGCCAAAAGCAGTCATGTCAGTTTGAGACAGGTCCAACTATGAAAAGTCTCCCTGTACTAAAGAATGCATTTTTTAACACTTTGGGAGTTTGGATTTGCAGGTTACAGCTGGAAATGGAGAGAAAGAAAAAAGGAAGGAGAGGAAAGAAGGAAGGAAAATAAAGTAGTGAAAAGGTACAGGACATGTTTTGAACGCAGGTGGACACACACCAGATGGGGACAATTTCCCTCCAGAATTTGTGATCCTTTGCAGGGACACGGTGACTTTGGCCATTTGCAGCTCTCAGCACACGTTGCTTTGGGAGTGGAGATGTTCTGAAAGCTGCCTCACAGGTTATTTCTTAGCATTTTCAAGGATTATTCCAGTCATCATTGTCTTTGTTCGACATCAAACTCGCTCAATATGTCCCTTGCAGTATGGTAAGGAAGAGACCTTCTGCCACCAGCAGAGGCTGTTCTGACACCTGGCTGAGCTGGATGAAGCTCATGCAGCGACCGATTTCATCCCGTCCCGGCCAGGTTTGGATTGCCGTGCTGGTTTTCAGTCCTAATAGCTCCCCAAGTTTTGACAGACAAGTTGTTGTTGCATTTGTTTTTAAGAGAAATATATATCAAAGAGCAGCATTTCACTGCAAAGGCATCTCCAGCATGAGAAATGCTCCCCTGGCGTTTTCTGTGTCCTACTCGTTGGTGCTACATGTGAAATATTTATACTGAGGGTTTGTGCTGTATCTTGGGGGTCTGGCAAAGCAGGAGCTCAAGGGCTCCTTGAAGATTTTACCCTCAGCCACTCTGGAATCTCTTTTCTGTGCCACACTGCCCTTCTCTTCACCCATGTGTGTTGGTAACTTGTGAGGGGATCTCAAAAAAGGGAATTTTCCAAACAGAATAAACATGTCCCACGATGAAAGGCAGAAGAAAAGGAAATAAAACAAAGGTTTCATAGTGACAGATACTTGTGTGAATGCCAGAGGACTTTCAACCCTCATCAGTAATGACATGAACACAAAGAGATTTTTTAATAATGTCTTTCTTTAAAGTTTGTTTCAGAGACAAACTGGCTCCATGGGACAGAAGTAAGCAATGGAAAAACTACAACTTGTGCATATCCTCCTAGTTCTAGCTTTAAAGAGAGCTCTCTGTGGGCAAGATGGTGCAGACAAGAGAAGACTTTTTGACTGTGAGGGCAGTCTGGAGGGCAGCTGGAACAGGTTGTCCGGAGGGGTTATGGAGTCTTCATTCCTGGAGATATTCAAACTCCAACCAGACAAAGCCCTGGGCAACCTGCTGTATCTGACCCTGCTGCAGCAGAGGAGTTGGCCTAGAAAATTTCAAGAGGTCCCTTCCAGCCTGAGCCACCCTGTGATCTGCCACCCCCAGCTCCTGCTTCTCAGGCACAACCTCAGAATAAACAGAAATGAGGCTCAGGAGAGCTTGGAGGTGAGCTACAGCTCTGACCATCCGTAAAGCTTCCACCGTACAGGAAGAACCACAGTCCCCAAGGATTGAGCAGTGGTCAGGAGATCTCCCTGCCCGGGAGAGAACCCCATGGCCTGGTGCAGGGTGATCAGAACACCCTATGTGAACTTATATAAGCACCTATGAGCATATGGGATACCTACACATGGCATATGTACTGCGTAAGCCAGGTCCAAATGTGGGCTGTCAGACCGTCTGCTTGCATGTCTGAGTGGGATCTGCTCTAACTACAGGTTGTGTGATTTCCCTTATTACCAAGAAGGCACGTTTCCTGAAATATATTGGAAAGACACTTGTCCTGTCTGCTGAAGCAAGAGAGAAACATCAGGATCAGGAAACCTGTAATCTGAGCTCTATCACCTCTTATTTATCTAACAATCCTGGCAATTTTCTCTGGATTAAAAATAACTGTGATTTGTCCTCATTGTATTGTATCGCTTTATAAATTATCTTAGGTACAAAGTAGGGGGTTTGCTTTCTATTGGGATGGTGAAAATTCTGAATAATGGATGACAGCTAACAAACAGCAAACTGCTCCTGGGGATAGGAGCTGCACAGCACACACCCCATCGTTTGGAATTTGTAAACATTTCAGTGAATACTAATGCTTGACTTAGTAGCTGGAGATTACAAATAACACCAGATCACAAACAGCCACACAGTGAAAGTGGTTCGTGGGTTCATTAAACATCACGGGCGTCAAAAAATAAAAAAGCTGTTTCTCCATCACATCTGTGGTGATCGGCATAAAATTCACGTCCTCTCTGCTGCGGCCGCCGAGCTGGGCTGTGGTGAAATCCCGGCCCAGCTGGGCGGGTGGTTAAGTCTGATCATCCTCAAAGAAGTGCTGAAGCCACTCACGAAGTGCCTCGAGGCCGTTTTCCCGCTGCCCGCGAGTTTCTGCCCGCCGCATCCTCAGCGCTCCCACCCGCGGCTCCACGAGCCCACAGTGACATCCTCTGTCGGGATGCGGCAGCAGCGCAGCCTGAGCCCTCGTGGAGCGGACTGGCCTGGGGACACGTCTCCCCGAGGAGGGGACACACGTGCCAGGCGGCTGCAGGCTTGCCCGGCTGCCGGCTCGTTGAGCACGCAGCTGGGAAAAGCAAGCCCGGCTCTGAACACGGAGCCAGGGCGCTGTCCCCGTGCTGGGCGCCTTTAGGGACAGGATGAGGCTGGTTCTTGCTGAGGCCACCCTTTGGTGGGCGCCGCACAGGCCACCCCTGCGGGAGTGCTGAGGAGTGCCGGCCCTGCTCGGCTCTGCCGCCTGCGAACGATTTGGTTCCAGAGAGCCCTCTCGGCCCGCTCCCAGCTGGATCAGCCGCCGCTCTCCNGGACAGGATGAGGCTGGTTCTTGCTGAGGCCACCCTTTGGTGGGCGCCGCACAGGCCACCCCTGCGGGAGTGCTGAGGAGTGCCGGCCCTGCTCGGCTCTGCCGCCTGCGAACGATTTGGTTCCAGAGAGCCCTCTCGGCCCGCTCCCAGCTGGATCAGCCGCCGCTCTCCGCTCTCAGGACACTGTTTGAAGAGGAATTCTGTGAGGCTGCAGCAGTTCCTGAGGTGAAAATAGCTTTTGGAGCAATCAGAA
>VZSE01015292.1:206583-240923 GCA_013398275.1 Promerops cafer
CCCCGGGGCAGCCGCCGTGCAGAGCCCGGGTCTCACCGGGAACGGACCCCTCCGCTTGCAGGTGCCTTCTGCATCCCCCTGTACGTGCCCTATGTGCTCACGGGGAGATGGATCTTCGGGAGAAGCCTCTGCAAACTCTGGCTGGTGGTTGATTACTTGCTGTGCACCTCTTCAGTCTTCAACATCGTACTAATTAGCTACGACAGATTCCTCTCGGTGACAAGAGCGGTGAGTCCTGTCATGGCAGCTGAGAGGGACATATCTCTCCTCCTGCTTTATTCTCTAGATTGTCTGCAATAATTAAAAGTTCTTTGAATCCTCCAGAAATTATGAATCTTTCAGCCTGGAAGGCAATAATCATCCACAAATACATAATTCAGCTGTGGTTTCAGATTAGTATTCCTGGCATAATTAAGTCACTTAAGGCTCAGTCCCCGTTGTGCAGGTGTTCCCTTCCCAGATGGCAGGATAGTGGTGTACAAGCAAGCCAGCCAGGTAAGCAGACTTTAAACTAGCTTGCAAGAGCTTATCCCCAGGACAAACAAGTGGATTGCAGTCAGACTCGCAGCTTCTCCCTGGCTAACGTGGCAGTGGATTGCACTGCCAGCTTTGGCAGGGAACGTGGAGAGGTCTCTGAGTATGTGGGAGATCAAAATGCTCAGCCTTTTGCAGGAGGTAACGAGCAGTTCACAGGCAGATCTGACCCACTGCTGTTTGCTCATTCCCTGACTACAAATACAACACGGATTTAGCCCAGGAGTTTGTCAAGTCCCTCTCCTTGGGACGCACAGGGAGTAGCTGGGGACAGCTCAGGTAAGTGGTGGGTGCAGACAACTGCCAGGCTCCAACCAAGTCAGGACATTTCCACTTAGCAGACACCCTATTTTGGAGCTGTAAAATGAGTGTTCTAAATCTTCCCTGTAAGAGTGTGATTTATCTAGCAGTTGCTCCTGTTGCCTATGGCATATCAATTTGTTGGACTGCTGGGTTATTGCCTAGCAACTTTACCAGGAATGCTAATAGCCCATTTGTGAGGAGCCTCAGCCAGCTGGGGTGTGGGACTGTGTGTAAGAAAAGACTTTCTTCTTGCAGGTCGCCTACAGAGCCCAGCAAGGCAACACCAGGCAAGCAGTGCTGAAGATGGTGATGGTGTGGGTGTTGGCATTCCTGCTGTACGGACCTGCCATTATCAGCTGGGAGTACATATCAGGCCAGAGCATCATCCCCAGTGGGGAATGCTACGCTGAGTTCTTCTACAACTGGTATTTCCTCATGACAGCCTCCACGCTGGAGTTTTTCACCCCTTTCATCAGCGTGATGTTTTTCAACCTAAGCATTTACCTGAACATACAGAAGCGCACCAAAACGCGCCTGGATGTCTTCCACGAAGTGCACAACCAGTCCTTCACTGAAGAGATGGAAAGGAGCCGAGAGGCAAAGCTTTCTTTGAAATGCTGTAAGTGGGAGCAAAAGGAGTCAGCTGAAACCCTCGACTTCCCAAAGAGCAAAGATCAAGCAGCAGCCTCCACTTCCAGCCTGGATGCCAAAGACCTGCTAGCAACAAGCTCTGAGAGCTCCAGGAAACCCAAGTGTTGCAACAAAAAGAGCTGTAAAAACTCAGCCTCCACTCTGTCCTCAGAGAAACAGGTGAAGATGGTGTCCCAGGGCACGACTCAACACTTCAGGCTCTCTAGAGACAAGAAAGTGGCCAAATCACTGGCAATCATTGTGGGCATTTTTGGGATTTGCTGGGCACCCTACACTCTCCTGATGATCATCCGCGCTGGCTGCCACGGCCAGTGCATCTCTGAGTTCTGGTATGAGACTTCTTTTTGGCTGCTGTGGATCAACTCAGCTGTCAACCCTGTCCTATACCCTCTCTGCCACTCCAGCTTCAGAAGGGCTTTTATTAAACTCCTTTGTCCCAAGAAGCTGAAGATTCAGCCTCACTATGCCCTTCAGAACTACTGAAAGTGAAGCCAGCCCAGTGTGAGGATGAGAAAAGCCTTGGTTTACTTCTGCTGTACTGGTGAGGGACTGGAGTTGTTTCCTTGGAAGAACCCAGGAGCAGTGGTGTGAGGCAGGTGAGGAAGGCGGAAGAGAGCCCACTATTAACTTATTTTAGTTCATCAACAACAAAATCCCACCGCAAAGAAGGATAAAGGGGTTTATTGACATTAATCACAGGTAGTGAAATCTGTGTCCACTGCTTGCAGGTGCCACAAAAGAGCTCTGCTGCCACCTAGTCAGCCTGAGCAGCACCAGCATTTTGCTCCAATAAACTGAAAACTGAAAGGTAAAAGCTAATAAAAAGAAATACCTGGCTTAAACTACTGCGCTAAACTGCAGCTTAGCTGTTGGCAGACCTGATCTTTCTCATAAATGGGAGCGTTTTTTCCTCACACCTATTACACACAGATGATGATACAGAAAGAAAAGAACAAACCTCAGAAGGAAAACATCTCATTTATCATTTTTGTTACAGCAGCTGCAGCCATAACCTGGATCCCTGGTTCATGGGGTGCAATAGATGTCCCTTCCACACCCCAGGAAGGGACAGGTCTCTGCCCTAAGGAGTTTACAGCCAGGCTCTGAGGCAGTGAGCATCTTGAAGCGTGCTGTTGGCATTGCCTGATCCCTCCCTGCTTCAGAACTGCTCTGATTTCCTCTGGGTGCTGCACACGCTGCCCAGTGCTCCCAGGGGAGAGCTTCCCTCCTGCCCGGGGCCACGCTCAGGAAGGAGCCCTGGAAGGCCCCTAGGAAAGGGTTCCTGTGCCCATGTGGAAGGTGCCAGCACAGTACAGCTTCTCCACAGACTCCATCCTGACAGCCCAAAGACACTTTCAAATCTCTTCTGCAGGATCTTAAAGATACTCTTCTGGCACTGTGTTAGGGAATGACAAGCTCAGAGAGAAGTAAATCTTGTGTTGTTTTTTTTTTAATGTTCCTTTTTAAAATGTTCCTTTCAGACCCCTGAAATTTTTCAAATTTCAGAACTTTTGCATTCTTTCTTTTAAAATACCTCACTTCATTGGAGACCTGGGTTGAGCTGATTCAGTCAACACAAGCATCAATTCTTTTACTGTTTAATTTAAAAATTTCTTTTAGAGCTGTCAACTAATTACACAGATTGAGCACCAGATTCAAGAGATCAGGGCTCTAGCCTTGGTCTTACCATAAAATCTTGGGCATCTTATCTCTGCTTCCCATCTCATGCTTCATCACAGTTGCCCATTTGTTCTGCAACCTCTCTGAGCACAGAGGCAGTATGACCAAAAAGCAGATTAATTCCACTGCTGGCACTGCTCAGTGATGTAGTAACACAAATAAGTAATTAGTTGGCAAATGCTCGTATTCAACAGTATTGCACGGGGAAGCTCAAGATCCTAAGTCTGAAAACTACATTTACAAATAGAAACCCAAATGTCGTAAAGTAGTACCCAAAAGCTTATGATGTTGTGATTGCCAATTACATTTTGCTGTTGCAAGCAAACTGCTTTTTGGCTGCTGCTATGAGTAAAAGAAAATGCCATCTGACTGTATCTCAGTGATATTTGTCAAGTAGATCAGTATTGTCATCCAATATGATGTTTTCCCACATCCAAAGTCGGGTTTTAAATGATGCCTTGTCTTGTGTATGTGATATTTCAGACCTGTGACATGTTCTGTCAGTCTGTTATATATGGGTTAAAATACACCCCTCAAAGTATGTGTGCTGTGAATTGACAGGATAAATGTTGAGCCTGCTCGTACCTTTCCCTGTGTCTGCTCCTTTCTGAAAACTTCAATAATGTATTTTTATAAGAAGCTTGCTGAATGTTTTATGATGAAAAAGGTGTTGTCAGAAATGATAAAATCCAACTGGAAGCAACGTCTATGGATGTGCCTGAGGAGGCAGATACACATGTGACAGAAAAACCAGCTCCTGAAACAGCTGAGTTTCCCTTACCTGTGGTGAGCAGGTTCCTGACAGCCCCCGAGGGTGTGGTGAGTGCACATCACTCAATTCTCTCCAGCTTCTGGTCTTTTCCAGAGCATGTTACATGCACCTGGGATCTGGAGAGGTTACATCAGCAATAACTCTTCCTGTAACTTACAAACCCCAGTGGTCTACTAAAAAATGACAAAGCCATAACGTGCCCAAGGCACCAGTTTCCAGCTGTGGTTCTCTTCAGTTGTTCATCAGGAGAGGTGGAACTACTGGATCATTCATTCTGATAAAAAAGGTGCCTGGTGTGACACCTTCCTTTCCCAGAGGCAAGAGAAGAATGTATTTCCTTGTGAGCCTTTTGCACAGTATTTTCATGGTCTCTGACCTCCATGTGGGCAGAATTATCTACACTTGGCTGAAAGTAATTTTATTCATTGTTGGATTTTGCAGGGAAGATACTTATATTCCTTCCTGAAATAAGAGCTCTTGCTTTGCCAGATAAAAAGGAAAAATAACTACTTATGCCTGGACTTGAGGTCACACCTGAGCCTGGTTTTCATACTGAAAACTTTGGGAGCTGCTCTGAAGTTTCAGAGTAGCTGATGACTAATTCAAATATGCTTAAAAGAGTATTTGAATTTTCAGTGTCCAGAATAATAATGTCTATATGTATTTGGAAGAGGCAGGGACTAGGGAGCTTCTAGGCATAATCCAATATGAATTGTGAAAATGCAGAACCACTAGACAAGGCAGGGGTGCTTGTCATCCAGCCCAGCAAAACACCTCTGTATCATTTATTTGCCATACCTGCTAAAAAAAAAAGCCTCTTTCCCATAGTCTAGGCACAAGCTAAGCAGGCAGGACCTGTTTTCAACAACCATGAAGGAAGACTTGCTGTAATTATGAATATGATTCAAATATTTGGGGAAGCACATAGGCTTCATTTCCACAAGCACATCTTCACAGAGAAAAGAAACCTGGCTAATTCCAGAGAGGAGCATCCAATTTATGCAGGGAGTGTTGGTAAACAACATTCATGCAGCTGCAAGTCATGCCAGGGAGCTTTTTGGATAAGTGACTTCCCACAGGAGCAGTGTGGAGGTGATGCCAGTTCCCCTCTCCTGATACAAATCTACACTCCATTAACTCGAGGACATAAAGCCTGCCCTAACGAGGTCTGTGGTCTTTTCCAACAGCAGCATCTGCATATCAATAAACTATCAAAACCCATTTTTTTTTAGCACAGCTACTTTCTTTCTGTCTCTCTAAATGCTTCCTCCCTAATCACCAGTAATGAGAGATCTCTTTACACAGGCAGAGGAACTTTGCTCCCGCAGCCTCTCCTCCGGCCCCTCCTCAATTACCATCCCTTATTTGCTCTCTCCAACCTGCAGTTACAGAAATTGCTCCATTGTTCCACAGACATCACTGGAGCTTCATTAGCTCAAGTAGGAAGCTGGAGAAGAAGAAAGAATGCAAGAAGGAGCTTTTGTTGAAAAACACCTGTCTGTGATAATTAATGAGATTTGCTGGGAGGGAAGGGCTTCGAAAGTAGCAAGATGTGATTATATTTTGATTTGAAAGAATGCTAATGGTTTGTAAATGACCATTCATTTTCACAGCAGAACGAGGATGGAAAGACCAGAGGTTAACATCTTTGCCAGCAAGAACTTTAACAACATGAGTTCTGTGAGGGAGGATTGATTTTTCACAACCCCATCTGTGGAGCAGTGACACCAGCACAACTTTGCAGTACAGACCTGGTCCCAAAAGAGACCTCCTGCACTCTACAGAACTTGTTCTGCAAATAGATGAGGCACAGTAAGGAGTGTTGTTATCTTTCCTTCTGATGTGAGAATTGCAGACAAGAATAAAAACTTTGCAAGCTGCCCTGGATGGGTGCCACAAAAGAGAAAAGCTCTCTCAATTTCTGACACCACAAAGCCAGCCTTTCATGCAAGATTGCACAGATGTTCCCATGGACAGTAGGGAACTCACAGCACTTCTCTGTTCCCTTAACCTTTAAGTCTCCTCCTTTCCTCCTTACAACAATTTTCTGTCAATATAGTTGCATTTGCAGGATTAAGGAATTATGGGGGTTTAGAACAGCAATTAGGAATTCTGCAGGGTGAAAGGTTTTACCTATAATCCAGCACCACCATTTTATTGAGATTTAAAACTACTGTTGGCATTTACTTCAACAAACCCACCACTACCTGAGGGAGGAACACTTTTGAGGTGAGCACCTCAAAGGCAAAAAACCCAGCTCTGTCCCTGCACTTCTTGTTGCAAGCTCAGGAATGTCAATGACTCGTTCAATCAGCACCATTTTTATTGCTAAGGATGCACCAGCTTTACTTATTTACAAGCCCCACACTTTTACTCCATAATTTGCAAGCTGCTTGCACAGTTTGGGTGCAAAAGGGAGCTAATACTTAATCCATCATAGGTAGAGCTATGTGTGCACTTCTGCGGGGGAAGAACAAGACTATTTTTCCATTTTTAAAATGCTACAACATGATTTTTTTTTTTTTTATTTTATTACTTAGAGGCACTAACCAGGACCTATGGTTGAGTTGTAAAGGCTTCATGACAAAACTGGAGTTTTTTATATGCAGACTGAACCCACAACTTAAACATCTGTTCTTTTAAGCACAAAAATGTGTCTGTGGTGTGACACTGACTTTGGAATTATTTTTAGCACAAAATCCTAGGATTTAGCAGCACAATTAACACTGAAGGAAAACTGATTGCAAAGTAGTTAATAATCTCATTCAAGATCTCTCTGAGCATTCACAAACAAGAAGCTCTCTGCTAGGAGGGCAACAACAGTTCTGGCAAATTTTTTAGCTGTTAACTAACAGCTCACACACAGCTTTAGCCTTTAGAAGCTGTTTATTGAAGAACAAACAATAATGGGGGTTTCATATAAACCCTTGAACACGGTGGCGCAAGTACACCCTGCAGTGTCCATGAATTGAAGACAGATTGACAAAGCAGAGCAATCACCCTCCATTATGAAAATAATTTATACTTTATATTCTAAGAAGCACAAATTTAATAGACCACTATGTTTAATACACCATTTAATATCTCTGATACAGCTTGTAGGCAAAATATACAGGGATAAAATAATATGTGTAATACTTTTATGAAGCCTATGGTCAGTGCTCTGGGAATTAAGCTGTTATCCAAGAGCTCTCATGAAAGGAACAAGGTCTTTTGTTGCTGCCATTAAAACTTTTAATCAAAATGAAGGTTGCAAAAACTTTATGGAACTGTAAAGGCAGAGGAATGCTGACACACAGCTAATTCAAGAGTAAGGAAAAGACTGAAGTCAAATATGATGACTGTCATTGGAAGAATAGAGCACTAGGGCAACATAAAACCTCAGCAGAGGACCAAAATTCCCAACACATCCTTCCTGAAGCTCCCACTGGGAAGAGCTCATGCAGACAGAAGCCTGCAGAACAGTTCATCTTTATTTCAGAGAGATAAAGAGCTGAAATACCTTAGAAATCCCCCCTCACAAGCCCCACACGCTCCTGTCCTCTACTGGGAAGTGACAATCTCAAAAATGAGATAATCCCTGAGAACACAGGGATTATACTGATTTCCCTTGAAAAAACCCAGAAGTTCAACCTTCCTTCACTCACCTCTTGAGAGATGCTCCAGCAGTACTGAACAAATGACTAAAAGCTGGGGAAATCTGGAATTTAAGGTCATTACAATTGACTCATCTTAATAACCATGTTTTCTCCTCAGCAATTATTTCACTGAGAACCAGCACCACTTCAGAAAAGTGCCTTCCAGTGCCATTTGTAAATAGGAAATACTTGTAATCAATATTAATCACTCCCAACTGTGGCATAACAAGTTATCAAATCAGAATTGCCTCCTTCACAACAAAAGAGCACAGAACATAAATTTTAGTTGGCCTAAATGCCACTTTTACAACAGACTCTGAAGAGGTATTTGTGTGCTGACAGAATCTACCAAATTGCCTTTGAAAAAGCAGATATATTAACTGAAAGACCAGAACAGGCATAGCATTTTCTGAGAAAATCTGAACAAGTTCCTTCTTTATTCAATCACATTCGTGGCCCTCTGCAATTATTTTCTCCATTAATGTATGAGCACTCAGGCTTTCCTGGCATGAAAGAGGGAATATAGCTATTTTTTAGCTTGAATATTAACTAAAAGCAAATCTACTGTGCACCCATTCATCAAGTGCCCTGGTTAGCTAAATGTGATATCAGTTTTATTTCAGGCTAAATACATTAGGAAAATAACTTCTTTAGCACTAATTTAATTTAGTCTTAACATACAATTCTAGAACTGTTCTGTTGATCAGCTTTATAAGCCACTTCAAGCCATTGAATAACAATTACAAAAATCACTATCTTTAGAACATTTAATTAGTGATAATTACATCAATTAGTAGCAGCAGTTAGTAAATTGTACATGTTTCACATGGTAATTGTTGTTATCCATCTACAGATTAAGTTTTATCTGCTGTGAAAGAATTTCTGAATGCCTTAAAAATAAACAGGAGATGTGTGAGTGAGCTCTCCTAAAGTTCCTAAACACTGCCCTGGACTGCAGTTCCATGAGGAGGGTAAAGTGGATACTGGAGGATTATTTCCCAAATTCCAGGTCATCTATCTTGCCACAGAACTTCTATGTTACTCTGCAAGTTTCTAGGGTCCAAATCCAGACAGATATTTTAATTCAAAATGCTTAAAACTCAGTGGGATGTAGGCTTTTCCAAGCCCAGCTAAGTTTGGACCTTCTGTGATTCAGTTTCTACCACTGAAAGAAAATTTAAAAATCACTCAGAAACGTAAGGTACTGTAATTGAAAAAAAAAATAAAATTAAACCCATGAAATTTTCATCTATCAAAACCATTTTCCTAATGGCCATAAATTAGTTAATGAAGCTGGAAAATTTTGGTTGATTTAGAAACATGTGTTAGCTTGCCAGAATAAAATACATTTTTTCAGTCTATAGATACAAGGGGCACAAGCACAGCTAATGTGGTACCCAACCATTGCATAGTGGGGCAAGCTTCAAACTCACAACTCCTGGCTCTGGAGTTATTTAATGTTATCAGATTTGGGGTTTTTTAGACAGAGCTCAGCATCCCAGTAATTTTTTTGCTTGTTTGCACCACTGCTTTAAACGTCCATTACATGTCTGCTGTGGGGGTGGATAAGTGAAGAGAAGAAACATTTTCTAAAGCCATGCAGCAAGAAAATATTGATTTAATACAGTGACATTTTACCAGGTTACTTTTTAAATGTGATAAATGTGAGTCCTGTCTGGACAAAGCACTCTAGCTGCCCAAACTCATCTTCCTGATTTATAAGAGAGGAAAACAACAGGAAATGAAGAGCCACAAACCAGTATGATTTCATGAATAAGATAATCAAAATAGGGATATTCATCCGTAATATCACAGATGTCTTTTTGACAACCAGTGTTTTAGCAATTACATTGCCTCATGCAAATATTTTTCATCATAAGCATTTTCCACTTTTAGTGGAAGATTAATTTATCTGGATTTAGAGAGGCAATAGTAACTTCTGTCAGTGGTTGATTAGTGTGTGTACCAAGGAAGCACTGGGTGGGGATTCATAAGTCTTTGGGAAACAATGATGTTCCAGTCTCAAAGGTAATTAAGGACCGAGAACCCAAATGTCAAGATTCAAATGAGAAATCTTTAAACCATGAAGAAGCTTTTCCATATGCAAAAATTGATCCCAAACCATCAGATGCTTTCTAAAATATTGACTGTTACCAGCACATTAATTGCCTATCGATTTCTCCAGTTACAAAGACAAAAAAAGCCCCATGCGAGATTTGAATAACAAAAGATAATTTGTTCGGCAGTTCATTTTCAGCTTTTCAATCAGTCTTAATAAGTCTGCATCTAAAGTGCATTTCTAAATCTGCATTTTAAAAGGTGGTTGTGTCTGTATAAAACATTTTCAGCCTATGTGAATAGCACAAGGATGTTTTGTGTCCTGTTGTACTCACTTATCATGACATAAAACAACAGCATCTGAGCTTGCTGCAGTGCTACAGTCAGGTTAAAAGCCCACCAAACTGAACCCAGGTCACCACTGCATTATGCACTCACTCCAATTAAATGAACTGAATGTTACCAGAATAAAATGGATTGTAACAAAGTAACTAACCACAGCCTTCTTACTGAAATGGAACATGCAGACACGAATGAGTTATTAAACCATAATTATATGGATTTGTAGTAGGGTTGGTCTTCTGTTCTCGCTCATCAGTCAGGAAATGTGTATAAAATACACAAATACATGTCCTCACCTTGGTGGAGTAACAATAAAGCAACATGCAAACAAGAGAGCTGAGCAAGGAATGCTCACTTCAAGGAGTCAAAGATGTATTTTATATATACAAGGGCAGAGAAAAAACCCCAAACCCTATGGATGACAAATCAGATGCCGTTAAGGCCTCCTTGGACAATTCTATTTCAATCAGAAAAGAGGAGATGAAAAATCACTCTCAGTGGGGAAATGAAGGACAAACGCAATCTCAACATTAAAACAAGGTTGATGAAAATCTCCCTGCCTTTGTCCTTCTACCAGCTAGGTTTTATGACTCAGAAAAATGGGCACATACCACATGATAAATTTCAGAACTGCTTAGAGAAAAATCAAGATTGCAGCCTGAAGGGAGCTTTGTTCCATTATCAAGAGCTGCAAAATCATCTTTTATCATTATTGGCATACAAATGTAACCTCCCCTCCAAATAATAATACTCCCCTCCAAGTAATAACTGCAGTCTTTCCAGACCTCTACAGTGCAGGCACATTTAATCCCTATTTAAAAAACAGAAAAATTTGTTGCTGGGGAATGGCACTAGGAACTGCAGCATGGAAGACTAGCAGGGAACAGAGCTGTTCTTCAAAGGCCAGGCACACATCAGCATTGGGATGAGGCTTAGCAGTGTCAGGGTGGAGTTTTAATTCACACCAAAGCCCTTTCCACAACGGTGCACTGACAGTGCAGGTGTTGGACAGTGAGCCCCAAGAACAGGATCCCATGGAAGACAGGACAGAAAAGCAGTTGGATGGTGGATCTGTGTCCAGCAGCTTGTACAAACTATGACAAGATCCCACTCCATGTGCACGAGCATCTCTGCTTCACAGCCACTCCTGTCATTCTTTAATTTGAATTAATGAACAGGTAACAAGTTCTTCAGCATGTTCAAGTCAAGAGTACTTACTCACCACAAATCTACTATGAAGACTCTTAATAAGGACAGAGATAATAATGGAAGATCTTTCCCTAAAGTAAAAAAAAAATTAGGTAATATAAAAAAGTGCCTTAGGAAACTAAGTAATGTAGATTGCAAAATATCTCATGCTTAAACACACAGATTCAATGCTTTAGTTAATGTACTGCAATGTGTCCTCAGTATCCACGTTTAAAAGTGCAGTCCTTTCTAATACTTGCTTTTACATTAGCATTTGATTTTCTTTTTCTGGGCAATTGATACCACTTATATTTTGCAAGGGCTTACAAAGGGGGAAAGGACTGAAAATAAATATAAAAGGCCTACAATTAGCCCTGAAATAATCTTGTAATCATGTACTAAAAAAATGCAAAAGAGTACTAGAACTGTGAAGTGCTAAACAAAATTATGGCTCAGGCTTCTCCAAGAAACAGAGAATTGACTGGACTTCAATTCACACTGAATTCCCATGGCTTATTGTCAGAATGAGAAATAAAATCTACCATATCTCTCTCCTCTTGCCAGCCTAAAAAGCAAAGTCACCATCAAAGGGTTCGGCAGAGGAAAGCAAAAGGGAGTTAAGGAATCATGCAGAAGAAATCCACCAAAACCTAAATCAAAACAAGCCCACCCACACCAGCCCCTGCCAAAAAAAGAGGAAAGAAATCCTATAGCACACAACAGTTCCCTGAAACTATTCACCATTAAACTGATGATTTTTTCCCTCTCTGTTTTTAGAGGCAAAATGCATTTCCTTTGCAAATACTTTCTTTTCAGCAGAACCAGAGGTCCCTCCTCAGTCCTGTGCTCCACTGGAATGGGACCCAAGAGATCTTCGTGCTAACTCTGACCGAGCACCCTAGAGAAATGTGACCCAAGTGATTAAAAACTAGGGGAAGTCCAAGCTTCTACAAAGAGCTGTTCCAACAGCAAAGCTGGAGCTATTTGGCACTTTTCACTGCAGGATGAGGGAGTACCTGATGCTGCAAAGCCTCTTTGAACCCTGTTAAGAACACTTTAAGCTTTAGGAGCTTGGTGCCTTCACCTCAGAGCAGGTGGCTGAAATGCTAAGAACAAAGAGCCCAACTCCAGGATCACTGCCGGGAGGTGTCAGGAAACCTGCTGTGCTTTTCACACAGCAGTAAACAACACTGCCCTCCCTGCAAGAACTGAGGGTGCCTGAGCACTAAAGGAAGGGTGGGAGCTCCTGAGAGTACCGAGGATTTTGGAACAGCCGCTGGCATCCTCAAACACAGCCAGGGAGAGAGCAAAGCATCTGTGGGTATTAAATAATCTGCTAAGAAGCTCCACCAGCTTTGATGTTCAGGCAACCTTGCCCTGGTTTTATTAAAAGTGGCTGAAAAGCATGTAGCAATAGCAGGAAGAACAGCAGTGAAGCCTAAAAATGCTGCACAAATCCAAACAGAAGAACAGAATTGAATATTAACTTCTATTTAATTCAACTCAGTAAATCCCAGGGATGAAGCAAAACATGAGAGAGACTTTGTGATTTAATATTAGTTTTGATTTTTTCCTGATCCTATTTATACCAACATCACTGCTTATAATGCACAGATTACTCCCCACACCTGACCACAAATAAAAATACTCAAAATGGGAATTTTGGAGAGGTAACTACTTGGTTTGCCATAATTTATTAATCAATTCAGGCTTTCAAGTTGACCTGTACTTTTTGAGAATTAAAACCCTGCTTTTAAGGATGTTCCATGCAGAAGCATTAGACTACCAGGGATGAAATCAACAATGTGCAGTAAAAGAAGCAGAGGGAATTATCACCTCCACTGTGGTGTATTAGAAGAAGTGGTTAGAGGCTACAGCTGAGTGTTTTTTCATATCCACTCAATAATTTCCTCTATTTCTGACAGTGTTTGTGTCTCATCACCCCACAAGTCTGTTCAGGTCCCTTATGAAAAAGTTTAATAATATGTTTGATGAATTTTGACTTTCCATTATTAAGATAATAATCTTTTACAGAAAATATAACTAGAGGATACAGAAGCAGCTCTTCTTTCAGAATGAGGAGAGGGCAAAGACCACTGTTCTAAATTAAGATTCCTGAATTCCTGAAGTTTAAGAGCACAGTCCATAAAATGACATAGTTTAAAATAAAGGGGGACATACACACACATAAAGAACTGAATTTTTCTTTTATTTGATGTATCTAAGCCTAGGATTTCTCAGAACACTGCCTGAGATTCCTAAACGGGAGAACTCAGATGTGAGTCTCAAATGGCTGGTTCCTGGCCAGTTCATTCAGCTACTTAGCTGCTGCCAGCATTTAAATACAGTACATTATTTATATTCATGAGGAAATCATTTCAGTCATTACTGTTCTTTCGTGCTCCTCCTCCCTAAAATTACTGAGCTGTGTCTCCTCTGAGGAGAAAAATCCACACCAAACCCCAACGGCAGAAAAGTTTTAAGACACAACTGAAATTGGCCATCATATAAAAACAGATAAACATGGGACCACCTGATTTTATTTTAGAACTTTTGATTAGTGAAAATTGAGAAAGTGACTTCACTACACTTCATAAAATAAGCCAACATCTCCTGCAGATGCTGAATTTCAGTCAGTTCCACTAGACAGCATTCTCTTCACTCTATAGTATGCCAAACAAGAGCCAGGTTTCCAGTTCAACGCCCACCACGATTACAATTTTCAAGCTTTGTTGTAAAATTTCAGAGACACCTCAAAGGTGAACAAACAAACAAAACAATCTTTCCAAAGCAGCAGTCCAGAACAAATCCCCATGCTGTGCCCTTCCATTTCAGCAACAAAAACAACCCACAAGAAGCCCAAATCACAGACACGCAGTCAAATCAAACTGCTATTTTAACTCTGTTCTCCTTCCAGCACAGTTCACAGCAGTTGTGGCTTCTACCACTTGACTGGGCTTTGTCCTCGTGACTGTTCTGTCTTCACATAGGTGTCATACAGTTCTCTCAGATGCAGCAGCAGCTCCTCCAAGTTGTCTCCTGTCAGCGCAGACAACGCAATGACCCTCTCAGCTACCTGCTCCCTGAGGAGTGGCAGATTGATCCTGGACTGAGCAAGGTCAATCTTATTCCCAATCACAACACAAGGCCTCTCAGACAAGCCTTTTTCATATGCTTCCAGTTCACATTTCAAGTCTTGCAGCTGAACCCACGGCTGAGGCACAGAGAGATCCACCACGTACAAGAGGAAGCGGCAGCGCTCAATGTGCCTTAGGAAGGCCATCCCCAGCCCACGGTTCTGATGAGCACCTTTGATTAGGCCAGGAATGTCAGCAACTACAAGAGAAATTTCACAGTGAATCCAGCAGATCTGATGAAGCCCCTCCCAAAAATCCCCTCAGCCTTTTACTGGCCAGCATCAGTACTTCTAGAATTATGTTGCAGTGCCTCAATACTAAAGCACAACACACGCTAAGTTTGATGCTGTTATCTTTTAAAACACCTAAATTTACATTACTCCAGTGCAGACAGAGTACAGACTGACAGTTTGGCACTAAGGGTATCTACAAGTGAAGGTGAAATGGGCTTTCAGTAGAGTTCTGTTTGAAGCTCTTTAGAACTAGCAAGAAGTCTACAGAACTCCTGAACCTATTTCTGCAGCATTTAAAGCATTTACAAAGGTGACACAAATTGCTCTCAAGGTACACACAACAAACTTCAAATTCTTACCTGCCACTTGCTCGTAGTCTTGATAGTGGACAATGCCAACGTGGGGGTTTAGGGTTGTGAATGGGTAGGCAGCCACAGCTGGCTTTGCCCGGGAGATGGCTCTCAAAAGTGAGGATTTGCCAGCATTGGGAAAGCCCACCTGGAATACAAACACACAAATTTCTCAATCTTTAACAAATCTGCAAAATTCTGCTAGACCAGACAGTTATTCTGCAGTTGTTGGACTACATCAAGAACATTTTGCAGCAAAGCCTAACTTTCACAGCTTTGCCAGCTGATGTTAGAATACTTCCATACTCAAATACAAAAATAGCTTAAGCTCAAAGTTGACTGAGAATTTTTCATTTCAGAGGATTATAAACCTGGTTTTAACAAAGTCAAAAGAGAAATACGGGGATGAAACAGATGATTTGAACTTTATCATTTAGGAAAAAAAACCCCCAAAAACAAGAAAACAAACCAATTTAAAACAATTCTCTATACTGTACTGTTCATCTGCAGAACAAGCAGACAAAGCTGCTGTACATCATCAGCAATCACTGATGAATCTTGTTTCTCTATGTATAGCATGGATTTTAGCAGTAGGACAACACCAAGTAGCAAGAGAGTGACAGCTCTGTGAATCACTTTGGACACCCTTCTACCAAGTAACAGCGAGAAAGCATCGAGCTGCATCTCCAAACAAGCAAGCCAGGGGCTAAGAAAATGCTATCTCACATTATTTCTTCAGTCAGTCAAGTGTCATCCTACAACCAAATGGAAGCTGAACCAGCAGAAACTCACCAATCCTGCATGAGCTGTTGTCTTGAGCTCCAGATGAAGGACTCTCTCCTGACCTGGCTCTCCTGGAGTAAATAATTTCGGAGCGCGGTTTTCATTGGAGAGAAAGAAGCGATTCCCTTTCCCTCCAGCTCCTCCATAAGCTGCAATGTACTCTTCTCCATGCTGAGTGAGGTCAGCCACAACTTGGCCATCCTCCTTCACCAGAGTACCTACAGGGACCTCAAAGGGAAGAGATGCAAGCATTACACTGAAGCTCAAAGCCTGCAGCAGATCCTCCACCGATCTCAGATTTGCTGAAAATCACTCCTGCATACTCTCAAGGTGAGGAACCCAGAAAGAGAACTGTATTTCAGGAAACTCACTTTCTGGACTCAAACAGCACCATCAGACATTTACCCTTCATTACACATGAGATTTGCTCACAATAAGGTTCTCCAGCTTGAAAATCAGCCATGTACCCAGCTACCACACAGCAGGCAACATCCACTGACTTACTTTAACATACATGTGTGCACCATTAGCCCCATAACAGTTTTTGCTTCCTCCTCTCTCTCCGTGAAAACCCTGATAGAAGGTGAACACTGAAGAAAGTGATTTCATTTGCTGGTCAGCTGTAAAGCAAAAGACACACATTTTGAACACATTGCTTTAGTAAAACAGGCACAGAAAAGCCACCTCTTGGCTGTTCTTTCCCTTTTTGAATATTGCATGAGTGCACATCCTATTTACTGTCTCAACAATAACGTATCAGGGAAGACTAACATCAATCTAAGTCATGATGAAGTTTAACTGTCTGTACTTAGCTGCTTAGGTTTATTCATGTGGTCATTCCAAACCAAAATTAATTTGCTAGATTAGATTTTACAGCACGGTGGTGGTAAAAGCAGCTTTACTCATCTTAAGAGGAAAATTTTATCAGATCCCAGCCTTAACATAACACAATCAGGCACCATGCACTAAAGTATCTGTAAAATACCTCGGTTTTCAAAATTCTTTCTAAGGCTGTCAGTGTCATTTATGTCCTCCTTACCACAGCTCAGGACAAAACTTCAAAAGCAAAGACATCTCACAAAGAAATAACCATTTTAACCTTTTTGCCATTTACCATTTCTTCCCATCCATGTAGGGCTGTTTCTGCTGGGGTGGGGTGTTAAGCAATAAGACAACAACACAGAACAGATTCAGTGAGGTTTACCTTTAAAAATGACATGACCCCCATCACCTCCATTTCCACCATCAGGACCTCCAAATACTTTTCTGGGCTCACTGTGGAAGGAGTGGCCCCCTTCTCCTCCTTGTCCCCCAACCACGCGCACTTTCCGCTGATCCACGAAATAACGTGTCTGCAACAAGGGTGGGGGTTGTTCCCTTTAAGTACAATTTATCAGACTCATCTTCCAAGAAGTTTTAGTTAATAGGCAGACCTGCTATTTTTTGGCCATGATGAATTCCATTCAACAGTAAAAAAAAAAAAAAGAAATCAGAACACTGAATCAGAACTCTGTTGCCATTCACAGATCAACTAAATGCAGTGTACTGAGTGTAAAGAAAAACAGGTCTCACCTTTCAAGTGTTTTTAAGAACTTTTTTAAAAGCAAATGCCTCAGGCTATGTTGATGTAACTTTACCTATCTCCAGAAAAGGAGCTGAAATTCCCAAGGGAAAATACTAGAGAATTCATTGACAGGTGGAATTGTTCACAGAGGGATGAAAAGAGAAAGCATGACCGTGATCACAGTAACTTTCTAATTCTCAGTTACTAAGGCACTTCATAATGAGAATGGGCTTTAAGGGTCACTTCAAATGAACGGCACAAATAGTTCATGAGGCAGAAAATGTCTTATTAGTGTTATGATACCAAACTGAAAAAAACCCCCTCTCAACTGAACTTTTGATAATCAAATTTATACTACAACTAAAAAGCCTCTTTTAGAATGTATTTGGCACCACCACACGGCGAGAGAGTAAACTATGTGTTTTAATGGGAAGTGATTTATGGATCATTAGAAAATAAGATTTTCCAGAGACGTGTAAATAGAAAAATGAGGAATAAATTCTAGGACCCTGAAGTTTCTCTGAAATAAAGTGATGCTTGTTTGGTAGCTGACTACACCGTAAGACTGAAAAACCTGTGAGAAACAAAACAGTATTTTAGATTTAAAGCTAAAATACTATTTTACAGCTTTAGCTTTACTTTTTGCTTTCTAGACTTATGGATGTTTCCAGCCCAAAGAG
Source organism: Promerops cafer (assembly GCA_013398275.1). Classification (NCBI taxonomy): domain Eukaryota; kingdom Metazoa; phylum Chordata; class Aves; order Passeriformes; family Nectariniidae; genus Promerops; species Promerops cafer. Next base: position 224,497 of record VZSE01015292.1, read on the forward strand.
GCCAAAGGGAAGGGGACCACTACTACGACCCCCGAGAACACCGAGAATGTCGCGGGGCAGACTCCTTTCCTCACTGTTCTGGAAGTCAATTATATTTCAGCCAGTATTTCCTCACTCCAGAAGCGCCAGCGGCGGGAGCTGTGTCTGAGGCACCCCGAACTCGCACAGAGCCTAGCACTTACCAGCTGCCGCTCCGAAATGNCAGCCGCTGCGGCGAAGCCGCGCCCCCGGCAGCCGCGGCCCGCCTCCCCTCAGCCCCGCCTCGGCCCGGCACCGCCGTGTGTGCCGAGAACGGCGCCCGTGAGGGCTGGGACGGCCCGCGAGTCGTAGAGTCCAGAATGGCTTGGGTTGGAAGGGATCTTAAAGATCGTTTCGTTCCACCCCCTGCCCCTTCCACTGTCCCAGGTTGCACCAAGCCCCGTCCAGCCTGGCCTTGAGCACTTCCAGGGGTGGAGCAGCCACAGCTTCTCCGGGCAACCTGTGCCTGGGCCGCCCGACCCTCACAGTACCGAGCATCCTCCTAATACCCCATCTAACCCTGCCCTCTGCCAGCTTGAAGCCCTTTCCCCTTGTCTTGTCACTCCAGGCCTTTGTAAATAGTCTCTTTCCGTCTTTCTTACAGCTTCCTTCAGGCACTGGAAGGCTNACTGAATCAGAACTCTGTTGCCATTCACAGATCAACTAAATGCAGTGTACTGAGTGTAAAGAAAAACAGGTCTCACCTTTCAAGTGTTTTTAAGAACTTTTTTAAAAGCAAATGCCTCAGGCTATGTTGATGTAACTTTACCTATCTCCAGAAAAGGAGCTGAAATTCCCAAGGGAAAATACTAGAGAATTCATTGACAGGTGGAATTGTTCACAGAGGGATGAAAAGAGAAAGCATGACCGTGATCACAGTAACTTTCTAATTCTCAGTTACTAAGGCACTTCATAATGAGAATGGGCTTTAAGGGTCACTTCAAATGAACGGCACAAATAGTTCATGAGGCAGAAAATGTCTTATTAGTGTTATGATACCAAACTGAAAAAAACCCCCTCTCAACTGAACTTTTGATAATCAAATTTATACTACAACTAAAAAGCCTCTTTTAGAATGTATTTGGCACCACCACACGGCGAGAGAGTAAACTATGTGTTTTAATGGGAAGTGATTTATGGATCATTAGAAAATAAGATTTTCCAGAGACGTGTAAATAGAAAAATGAGGAATAAATTCTAGGACCCTGAAGTTTCTCTGAAATAAAGTGATGCTTGTTTGGTAGCTGACTACACCGTAAGACTGAAAAACCTGTGAGAAACAAAACAGTATTTTAGATTTAAAGCTAAAATACTATTTTACAGCTTTAGCTTTACTTTTTGCTTTCTAGACTTATGGATGTTTCCAGCCCAAAGAGGCCAAAGGGAAGGGGACCACTACTACGACCCCCGAGAACACCGAGAATGTCGCGGGGCAGACTCCTTTCCTCACTGTTCTGGAAGTCAATTATATTTCAGCCAGTATTTCCTCACTCCAGAAGCGCCAGCGGCGGGAGCTGTGTCTGAGGCACCCCGAACTCGCACAGAGCCTAGCACTTACCAGCTGCCGCTCCGAAATGGCTCTTTTTTGCCTCAGCCGCCGGTCCTTGGCGCACCGGGCGCAGGTCGTGGAGAAAGCCGGCGGGCTGAGCAGGAGCAGGAGCGGCTTCCAGGGGCTGCGGCCGCTTCCCGCGGCCCCGCAGCGCCTCAGCGCGGCCCCGGCAGCGGCCGGGAGGACCGAGCCGCCCAGCCCGGCCCCACACAGCACCGCCATGGAGCGCACGGNGGCACCCCAAAGTTCCCCTAACCAGGCTGAACAATCCCGATTCTCAGCCTTTCCTCCGAGCAGAGCTGCTCCATCCCTCTGATCAACTTGGTGGCCTCCTCTGGGCCCTCTCCAACAGGTCCGTGCCCTGAGGGGCAGAGTTCTCCCTCCCTTGCTGCCACGCCGGGGGATCAGCCCAGCACCCGGGGCATTTCTGGGCTGGGCCATGTCCAGCTCTCACCCACCAGCACCCCCCAGGGTACACGGGTACCCTGTGCTATCCATTCCATCTGCCACAAGAAAAGTACCACCAAATCCACTTCCAGATAATATTTAAACTAAACAATTTTCAAGCATTCTGTATTACAAAACAGAAAATGATACAATTCATGGAAGAAGTCAAAATGCTGGCATCACTTTGTTTCCACATTAATACATAAAAATGGATGACACATTAAATAAACGTTTTGTTATTAACAATTAGAAATATTAACACCAAAAAATCATGTATAAATTAGGAAATAAATGTACAAACTATTTCCAAAGTGCTCTTTCAAATACATTATATACACAACATTCACGAAGTTCTTAATGTAAGACATTTCAGATTGATGTAATGTTGCTGTTTCGGTTTAAGTGTTGTTCATATTCTCCCAAAAGCATTTCAGCACTTTCAAAAACCACATAAAAGGTGTATTCCCAAACTGGCAAACTGGCAAAGAGTAATATTGCATTCTTCTGGCTACCTGCAATAGTAATTATTATAAAGAAAACAATCTTACTTCCTTTCTGTCCCTTGCTATTTGAGAGTACTTATTTGTATGAAAACACCAGCAGGAAAGATGAGAGAAATGAGGACTGACTATAAAAAGTCTTCTATTTTACCAGTAGTTGAAATTATTAACATAGGAAGGACAGTGCTTGGACAACATTAAATAGTAAACTCTCTAGTTGTCCAGTTAAAGATTTTCTTCTAAAGGAAAAAAAAAAAGCAATTAATTGAGAGATGTTGTGTTTTCCTTGTGGTCTTCTTTTTTCAAAATATAAAGTACTCGAAATCCCATAAATAACACCAGCCAGACAAAGAAAAGGAGAAAATCCTACACAGTGTATTTACTTTAGACTGTAAATTAGCAGTTAATCTCATATCAAAAAATGTTTGTGGGCTACAGCCACTCCAGCTTTTTGCTTCAGAGAAATTTGGACACAGTATTTTGTTCAACATTTATATAAGCACTTCAAAAGTGCCTTTTTTTTCACCCCCCCCAAGACTTTATAAGAACATATAAAACTGAATAGAAGCGACTTACATTATTCATACTGATTTTTACATACCACTAGTTTTTCTCTCTAAATTCTCCCTCTATAGGTATTCTCTCACTGGTTGACCCCATTAATAGCTCCCCTCTCTATATGCATAATAGTGTCTCACAATTAAAGCTGAATTTAATTGCTTGTCTGCAATAAAGATGCTTTTTTTTCTTTTACCTCTGAACTATTTTTCTGTCAAGCTACAATAGGAAAATAAAAGTGGTGATGAGCTGTAAGAACAACAGACCAACAAATCTGACAATATTTATGGTTATAATGCTTGCTGGGGAATCTGAGCAAGGGCAGCGCAAGAATCAGAATAAGGAAGGATGCCAGCCACCTGCTTGCAAAATTTGGCACGAAAATGTATATGCAAGTTATAAAATTTGGAGTAGGATATTCAAGACAGGACTTCTGCCAGATGTTTTTCTCAGCTAAGCACGATATGAAGCAATACTGACGTCGAGCAGGCTGACACTGCAGGTCTCAGAGCTCCCTTCTGTTTTTCTTTCCACGACAGAAATACCTTTGTTTTACATGGACATATAAAAGGTGCCTCTACTTATTAACATTTCTATGATCATAGGTTTGGATCCTCTTTCTGTACCTTTCACAACAGAAATGTGGACTTATGCAGATTACTGAATTAGAGGATTTGGGTAGGAAGGTATTATAGAAGTTGCAGTTATTTTTTTGTCATATAGCGTAGAACTGTCATTTTATAAGGAATGTATCCATCCCCTTGTTCTGTAGAAGTAAACTGAAGAGCCATGGATTTTGGAGGCTGGCAGGTAATCTTCAATGCATCCAGTTAAAAAAAGATCAATAACTTACCACAGGGAACTTCCCTGGACTGAGATGTGACTGATGGGCTTTGCATTGAGCCAGACTGCAGAACAACCTGGCTGTTTTCCAGAACGGGGCACAACTGTGATCTAATGATCCTAAAGCTATTCAGAAACATCAAGAACGGGACAAGAGGGGGTAAATGGAAAACTTCTGCATTGTATCAACATACAGTACTATACACAGCACCAAATATCAAACCATTAAAGCATTGTCTTGTTACCAGTAGTGCACTGCTTCATATCCAGCATGAAATGAACACTGTTCACATACAGACGCTGCTTTGTGCTAAGGGGTAACCAACATATTACAATTAATCAAAACTGCCTGTACACCCAGTTCAAAAGATTGAGATACTAGGAATCTGACATAGCACTGTATTCTTTTATTGCTGGTAATTTCCATATTGTCCCTGAAAAAAAAAAAAAAAAAGAAATGTTGAAGGATAATATATTGGAGGCTTACTGCTTAGGCAATTTCTTTTGGTCTGTGAATTTTACAAGACCTACTGAAGTATCACCCATATACCTGCACCAAATTATCAGACAGATTTATAGACAGAGCTAACAGCCAGATCTGCTCTTCAGAGCAGAGATTTAGACAAGTTACCTGCTCATAGCCATAAGGCCTCTGTTGCTGAGCGGATGGGCCTGTCTGGGAAGCTCTGTAACTTCCATATTGCTGCCCCTGTCCCTGTTGGTAGCTGGAATACTGTGAAGAGGCTCCTTGTGCAGGACCTGAGAAGACAGTAAAATCCATTACACGCAGTAAAATCCATTACAGGCTTGATTTGCTGGGGGAGTTCTTAAGAGTTAACACAATCTAAAACATGATGCTGACAAAGTAAGCTCTGTGAGTAAGAGCTGTGAGTAAATTCTGCCCAGACCTCACCTCTAGGTTTACACTAGGAGGTGTTAATACTAATAATGATGTAGTTGCAGCAGTGTAGACTTCAGGTTTTGAACTTGGCTCAAAAAATGTCATAATACTTCTGAGTGAAGCCTCTCTGAAATCTGTATTGGTACAGCTCAGTTATGACCTCTATGCAAACTACCTGGCCTTTATTTTAGTAACAACTGCACGTTTACATTCCTATCTAATCTGGCTGTGCCACCACAAGCAACAGAGGAGTGATTCTCTGGACTGTTGATGTTCTTTTTCATGTCAGCTCAGAAGCACTAGGTGTGTAGGAGGCCTGGGAACCCAGGCAGTGACCTTCTGCTGATGTTTAACACAAAGTCAACATGAAGAAAATATCTATTTCCTAACTTCTATCAAAAGAGAGAGGGATTCAGGATGGAACACAGTGCTATACTAATGTATGTTACTGCCCAGAATCCCCTTACTAGATCTTTGGCTAATTTTGGTACATTGGTAATCCAAGGTTAATCAAGGAAATAGTTTACAGCCTATTTTAGCTTAGGAATGGAGGCATCAGGGTGAAACACTGCAAACACTTGACCAGCCACTGAGAGTTTTCTTACCATATCCTTGCTGTTGTCCTGGGTAACTCTGTTGATTTGGGTATTGCTGCTGGGAATATGTTTGCTGTTGTGCAGCTCCCTGTTGATATCCTGCCTGCTGCTGGCTGTACTGAGAATTTCCTGGAGAGGGAAATATTGGAATTGTTTGGTCATAGATGAGGCAGGTATTTCACTGTACAGGTGGATCATAAGGAAAACAAAGGCATAAGGAGCCTTGGTCTGTAACTCATACACAAATGCTATTCTTAGAAAGAGATGATTGGATTTTGCCAAGCAAGATGTTTATTTCTCAAGTGATTTTTAATTCTTTTGAATAGGAGAGTTATTTATACACATCACTAAACAAACAAACAACCTGTTCCCCAAAGTATTTTTTTTACCCCAGAAGGGCTGTAGAAGAAAAAATCACAAGAAAAAATCACAAAGATAAGTCTGCCAGGGTAAATAGCTGCTTTCTCAAGAAGCCCTCTCGTTGTATTTTCTTCTAGATAATGATGTTTATTCATATATCCCAGAAAGGCCACTTATCTAGTTGTTACTGATATTTTCTTTCAAATACCTATGATGGAAATTCCATTTGCTGTATCCTGAAACAACAAAATGAACAGAGGCTCTATAGATGACATCGCTTCTCCTGAATGCCACCTTGCTGCATCATGATTCAGTTAATATTACCAGTTAATTTAGAGTTCAGATATCTTAATAATATATTGAATTTACTGTTAAGATGTTGCTGTATTTTCCTACCTCCTTCATAGTAGTGTTGTGTAGAGTCGTCAAACGACCGGTCATAGCTCTGCTCAGTATAGGATGACTGCTGGTAGGCATAATCACCATGTCCTGCAAGGAGCCACAAAGATTTGTCAGATACATTCTTAATGGAACCATAGACAAAGTGTTGAATATATATTTAATATATATTATGAAGCTGCTTATGCACCAAGATGAGGCTAAGAGCAAATACAGACCCCCTAAGGAGAATATTGACCACATGGCAAGGAAAGTCACACCAAGGGATAAAACTCTTGTCTTTACTAATCCAAACTGGGCTTTGGGCTCTTTTTGGAGCAGTTTATATAGCAGGGTGCACCGTGTGCATGTTTTGTACCAGGCTCCCATCCCCTGGGATTCTAATTTTCCAGCATTTAAATTGGAAATGAAGCATAATAGGTTTGCCATGTCCTTGGACGTGGCAGTGGTGGTGCTCTGCCCTTTAGCAGTACCACCGTGAGCCCAGCTCAGAGGAATTACCATCTGGATAGTATTGCTGGTTCATAGGTTCTGATGAGCCTTGGCCATGGCTGTACTGCTCACTGTAATATTCCTCCTGACCCATGTACTGCTGCGAGGAACCTGCAAGGCACAAGACAAGGCAAACTGAGCCTGTGGACTCCTAAGGACTGGGTTTCTCTTATCTAATATATTTTTTTTAAGAAAACAAAGTTTATGTCTGGAAAAGCAAACAATTGAGAGCAGTTATGAAGATGTTTTGCTGACTAGAAAAAGGAAATAAATTTGTATTCTCGGACAATGACGGTTGAAATTGAAATCACACAACAGTCAGTAACACATCCTAGAATCACTCACTTCTGCAGCAACACCAAAAGTAAGGGCTACATTTCATCTACTAATCTGAGTTATTAGAAAGCACAGGAATGGATTCCATGCTCAAGAGCACAGTCAGATTTAAATATATTTTCATTAATACATTAATTTGTTTCTTAGCAAAATTCAATTTATTTTAGAAGCAGTCTAGCAGCTTTATTACCTCTTAGAACTTTATCCAGAGAGGTCTTAGAGCATGGTAGTTATCCTCTGGTGTTTTCCTTTCCTTGGCCTAATTTTTCATTTCAGTTGCTGGCAAACTGTATCTTCTTTCCAGAAATGTGTTCCTTGCTAACTGTGCCATGTTAGGGCTGATCCAACACCATGGGAAAGAATTGAATGGATTCCCAGTGGCTTGAATGAGCTGTATATCAAATTCTCTATCTTTTCTTTAGAGATTTATTATACCTTTTAGACAGAATTATTTTTCTAAACACCTGAAATAATTAAATAGATGAATCTTGAAAATACATTCAAGTTCATCTCATTGTCATGATACTTGCACCATTCAGCATTTCTTGTGCTTCGGAGTGGGATTCTCTGTAAATGTGACTTGGAAATTTTGGTGACTCATGTACCCCACAGGACAGACTGAGTATCATCAACCTAATGAGAGCTCTGTCAATAATCTGATAGGAATTTTACCTTGCTGTGAAGCTCTGTAAGGGCCCATGGGTCGCTGCCCCATCATGCTGTTGCCTTGGTTGCTCTGGCTCATCATGGCAATGGAGGATTGTCCCTGGTAGTGCTGGCTCCCTCCTTGTGCTGAGTTGTAATGTGACGTTGCTGCTTGCTGGTGCATCATGGAGACTACAATGGACAAGGAAAAGACTGTTTTCCAAAGATGGGGCAGTTCTCTCCTAGTCTCTTTGGAAGCAAGTTAGAACTTTCAGCTAACATGCATCCTGATAATTCTGTGAATTTTCCACAGGGGGAGATGTTTTCCTACTGGATTTATTTACTCTTCTGCACTGGAATCCAGAAAGGATCTTATTACATGGTCAGTTCTTGCCATTTGCTTCATGAGATATTTAAAAATACACCCAGCCTTGATTATTATTAGCTTACTTAAAAGAATGTAAACCTGATTGCAGTAGGGTTAAAGAAAGAAACAAGAAATGATGTTTGTTCCTGTCTACCTCCTGACTATTTCAATGCTGCATTTCTTTTCTAATATACTTTCTTCTGTTTCCATCTTCTTATACACCTGATGATTATAGAGTTTAAGTAAACTGATATTCCAGAATTTATTTGATTCCTAAATTTTCTGCTGCTGTAAGGAGTTCCAAAGCATCAGACATCCCATTCAATGCAATTCAACTAGCAAACTTTTTTTTAATTAAGAGATTAATTGAGTTGTCTGCTAGTCTCTTAATGCCCTGCAAAAAATGTGAAGTACCAATAAAATAACAAAATGGGGTAGTAATGTACAAACAGTGAATGGTTTGTACATTACCAGTGAACCCTGGCAGGTTCCTTGTGCTTGGGTAAAGGTGCTCAGATCCCTCCCATGGCTGTGGGATTTGCTGCCAGGGCTGTCAGACAGTGCTGCTGCACCTCTACCCAACCCTCTTTTCCCCAGCTCAGCCCTAACCATGGCGAGTCAGCCTAAGTTAAAGCAAGTCTGAAACTGCTCTGACTTCCACTGGCGCCTGACACCTGGAAATTCAGAGATGTCTTAAAGCTGTCTTTTCCTCTGGCACGTTTGTCGCTGTCTACAGAAAATATTTACAGAACAAAGCCACGTGTGGCAAACCCTTGGAGGTCACTGGAAAGTCAAGGTGGCCCAGGAGGAGGAAGAGGGAGTTTACCTGGATTAGACTGCATGTTGATGTTTGTTCGAGAGACGTAATTGCCTATTGACCCCTGGCCTTGCATGGGCACGTTCTGAGACGCAGGCACTGTGTGGCTGTAACCAGGGCCAGTCCCATGGCTGCTGACAGTCATGCTCAGAGAGGTCGTGGGCATGGTGCTCTGGCCTGACTGCTGCATAGACACGTGGTTAGGACCTACAAAAATTAGAGAGAGCAACAGGAAAATCTGAGCTGTTACTGGCAACGCACAGTGAGCACGAGGCCTCGCGGCCTTTCTGAAATACCTTATGATAAGGCAAAACAAAAAGCCAAAAATCCTCATTAGTAACACTCTCTGTTACCTACAGACAAATTAAAACTGCCTGCTGCACAGTTAGAGCAAACCTCCTCTTCCTGGCAGCCAGATCCAGGCTGTACAGGATTGCAGATGGGAAGAACAAAACCAGCAGCAATGCCCTACAACCACTTCCTTGCAGGCAGCAGAATTAAAAAATGCCAGTAATTTCAGGTACTTCAGAAAATGCATGGACTCTGGAAACATCCCAGCCTTTTGAAATTTGTCCTTTCCTTCCTCTTGTCCTGCAGTTGATTCCTTTTCCCCCTTCACACAGGTGGTGACAATGGGAAGGCACAGTAGTGGCTGAGAGACACTTTGTACATTGCTGCATCCACTGGGTTCCTCTATAGCCAGCTCACCTTCTTACCTGGGGCTTCTGAAGTACCAACAGAGCCTCTGCTCAGAGAACAAACCTAATTCTCCCTTTCCTGAAGTTTCACTAAAAGTACCTCAGAGGAAGATAAATTTTCCAAGTCACCATAACAATCCCAGTTGTTACTCCCTTTCCAACATCAGAATGCAATCATCAGACTGCTCCAGATACATCCTGGGTTTGTATCATCCTGCTTATCTGGCAGTGTGCTTCTTTTTCAGAATTCTGTTGCAGCTGGGTAGCTAATATTGGGGGAAATGGGGTTCTTATTTGTTGTTTATTGCTGGAAATAGTTTTATGAATGAGTTTTGGAAAGTTGTTTTCACTGTATATTGTTAACAGATAAGTTATCCAAGTTTTGATGGTGCATATTGTTGTCTGTCTAAATTCAGCCATGTTGTTGTCAACATCAATTAATTTAGAATGCAGAATCCTTAGAAGATGCAGAAATATGTTGCAATGTTTAAATAACGATATTTTAATTCAGGGTTATTAAGTGTATCTGCAGCCTCTGAAAAACGTCTAACTCATTTAGTACAAAGCTCATTAATTACCCTTAATGGTTTTCCTAGGCATCAAAATGAGAACATTTGCTGTAAATTATGATATTTTCCTCTGATGAAGAGATGCAAGCAGCAGTTTCACCAAGAGATAAAGAGAGCCAGCTCTCCTGAAATCAGTGGAGCTGGGTCAAAATGCTGCTACAGAAAATTATCTCTGTGTTTTGCTCTGGTTTGTTTAAGTTGTAAAGCTGATCCTTGTGCAACACAAGGTCACACAGTGTGTGAATGGAGATAGCAGTTGCCTTGTGTGAGAGATGGAGTGAAGCAAGTGTTGGTAAACCTTGCCTTATCTGCATGGGAAAAATTAGAGATTCTTGACCTTCTTTAAAATAAGAAAAAAAAAAAAGGTTGGCTAATTTGTGATTGTAAGGGAAAACATGTGGATGAGTCCAGTCCTCAGGACTTCCAGTCTGGCCCTTTCAATCAGCAGCAAATTACTCCAAAGATCTGGAGGAGGCTGGGGAGCAAATTAGAAAACCAACAACAGTAGCACTGAAAATGTCTATTCTTAATAACACAAAACAATGTTTTGACTAATATGTTACTCATACTTGGTATTAAATCTTTCAAAACAAAGGCCCTGAAAAATGTACTAAGTTCACTTTACAAGTTGTAGCTGTTTAAAACAGGTCCCTTATCCATTCTTTTAAAAGGTACTATAAGCTTGACCACAAAGTGATTTTTAAAAACTCAGAAGTAATTTCATGGCTTGTGTCTGCTCTTGAGTCCCCCTGCCAAGGTCTGTGATTTTACAATCAGATATTTCTATTTATAGAAACTGGTTTTGCTCTCTGTTACTCTGGGAGACACCCACAGAAACAAGAACTGACTGAATAACTATGATCTACAAAATAAACAGATTATTCATAATATAAAATGCACATATTAAAAAATTGTTTTTCAATTAGTTTAGTTGCATGAACAAAACCAACCAGACAGATTATAGTATCTTATTAATATGAAATATCTGTGCAAATTCTTTGACTGTGTAGTACAATCTCTGCAAGCTTCTGTAGAGGACAAAGACTGGTGCAACACCAAATGATTTGAAAGGAGAGATGTATCCTGGAGGGTCTTTGCAATCTGAAGGCTTGGTTGTGTGGTTAGTCATGCAAGCAATTCCATTTTACCCTGGCCAACCCCGCCACTTCCATGAGAAAAATACTGCAACATATAATTTTTCTTACTAAAAACTTGAATGCATCTTTACTCGGTGATTTTCATCACGCTTTTTTTTTTAAAAAATGCCTTTAATTTCCTCTGCAGGAACACAAAGCACTCTGCAGAAGCCAACATCATTCCTGCCTGTAGCCATTTTGTGGTGATTTCAGCATGAGCCTGAAATCCCCATATGCCTGAAAGGTGAGTTAGGAGAGGTCTTTTCCATCTCTCTAAGTATATTCTGCATTAATGATTTTGTTGCCAGGCAACAGGAAAGCAGCACAAAGGGGACCAAAGCTCACCATTGCTAATCTGACTCTGCATGAGGGAGGAAGGAGGAAGGCCGGTCCCGATGGCATCGCTGAGATTGCTCTGGGAGTGGAGGGATTGGCTGGATGCACTCTGACTCATCCCTCCCGGGCCCAAGTTTATATTTTGCGTTGGTGGCTGCGAAACAACAAGGAGGAAAAGCAAATTTTTTGGTTAGGTTTTTAATTAGAAAAATAGCAGCTCCCAAATTAGCCTGACTATGACTAAAAACTGCCTCGGCTAAATACGTTTCCTTTGGATTTTTGGGTAAACCTTTCTTGGTTTGGCTCCTCTGCGTGAATGACACTGAGCATGACAGAGCAGCTGACAGGCAGCAGCACAGAGAAGGGCTTGAAACTGTGTTTGTCACAGAGTGTGGCTTCTGTGCTCGTTCCCCTGCCCTCGCACGGATTTCCAAACACAACCACTGCAGGGAATGCATTAGCAAAGACAACACAGGAGCGTGGTGACAGACTGACCTTTGCCAAGCTGTGCTGCAGTTTGTGTTATGTGTGGTACTTCCCAAATCAATCCACTGAGCAAGAATAACAACGTGTGTAACAAACCAATGCCCGAGTGTTGAATTAGGTTTTTGACGTAAAGCAGCAGCATTTTTTCCCCCCAAGTAAAGAATACAGTAAGAACTGGTAAGAATATTGAATCTGGAACAAATGGAGCTGTTCAGATCTGTACCACTGCATCATAAACCTTGAGCTGTGGGACAGAGATTAACACAAATGTTCCAAAGAACATAATTTAAATGCAGTAAAAGTAACTTCTGATTTGTTTGGTGGTCTACTTGGCCACTTCAAAACTTTTAGCTGGAAAAAATACTAAAAAACTGTTCATTTATAGTGATCAGTGACAGAATCAAAGAACATTTCCCTCTGGCATAGCTAATGTATCTGAGGGAAATAACTACGGTATTAGTTATACTAATAGCTAATTATGAGTTACAGTAATTTTACTGGTACTTACAGCAGGAAGCAAGGACTGCATATTCTGGTTAGAGTCTGCTATTGTTGCCAAGTAAACCAGGTTTCTGTGCAAGATTTGTTGGTATCTACAGAACAAGGAGTAAGGCTTATTTGGAAAGGGTTAACAATACACAAAATTCCAAGTATTTCTCTTTTTTTTTTCCCTATTTACAAATGATTAGTTAAATTACCTAAACCCTTTTTTAATCTGTCCTAAGAAATAGCAGTAGCAATGACCCGTGCCAGTGCTGTCATGTTTCCCATCAAGGATCAGTGTGCTCAACACCTTTTTTACAAAAGGATAAACTTGGGGGAAGGGAGAGGTAAAATACACCCTCCTTGGAAAGCACTTTGAACTGTGCAGCTGGGACCTCAGTCGTTGAGGACTGACACCCAGTCAGCTGCTCCAACAATCAGACACTTTCCTCTGTCTAACAAGGGCCCTGATGGGAATGAAATTCCAGAACTCCAAAGCCCAAAACCTGTTTTCCCCGCCAGCAAGCTGAGAAGAACATGATTTTTTTCAAGAGTGCTCCTACTGGAGTGTTTACTCAAGTAAGCACCACCAGAACCATTTATGCTTCTTCACAGTTCTCCAGGAGCTGGAAAAGCTCCTAGAAAGGAACAGGAGTGTTTCCAAGAGCAAAGCAACAGCTGTGCCACTGAGCAAAGGGAAGAGTCAGACTTCAGGAAACATTTCTAACAAACTCCCAAATTCACAATACTCACTGAGTACATTCTGCAGTTTTCCCCTTGCTCTGATAATCCATAATACATTGTATTAGGTGGTGATTTTCATCTAGCATCTGCATAAAAGAAATAGGACCAAAACATGTGACTATAAGAATTGTATAAAAGTCCTGTATTTTTGTGATCCTTCACCCTCCTTGGCTGTGGATGGTGTTTTGTGCAGTTTTGTTGCTTTGGCTGTTGTAAATTACCTCCATGTGACTTCACTGAGCCACAAGGTTGATTCACTTATAAACAGGTATCTTTAAAGTAGTTACTTGAAATACCCATACAGAGGAATTAATGGACTTACCTTATTCCTTAAATGGCAGATAAATTCTGATGCTGAAGAAGGAAAACACTTTCACTATGAGTTATCTCTGCCTCATCCCAAAATATCACCCAACCCTTTCCAAAACGTCAGGTATTACTAACATGCCTACTTTCAAACAAACTTTCCAACAATTAAACCCACTCAATTTCCTGCCCAGGACTAGAGCATGCTGACAGCTGAACCTGATGAAGTATAAGATTTGCCTCACTGCAGCTACTGAAACCATGTTTAAGAGAATTCCATCCCAATATGTCCTTACTTTTATTTAATGAACTCGTAATATGATTAAAAGCTTAAAATATCATTTGATTTGTTTTGAAATTTCAGATACATTAGTTTGTCTCTTTCCCCCAGATTTCTTGTGAAGGCAGCACGCTTTCTCCAGGTGAATGAATTAAAAAAAAAATGTAGAAATTTAGATTTGTTTCTGGCATAATAGAGCTTGTAGATACCACTGCTATCAAGTGCTTGCAAGATTGAGCCCTTGAACCACTGTGTCATCAGGCCAGGAGAGCTCTTGAGGAAAGAACCATTTCTGGTTCAGAACTGATTTTTACTGCCCTGGAAATGCTGTTTGATGAACTATTTTAGAGGAGCACCACCACTACTCTATTACCAAAAGCTCTAACTTCCTCCATGTGAAATCTATTATAGGAATATTTGATACTGGGATAAGAACAGCTTTGAAAGACTATTAGAATTGAGTTAATAAATAAAAATAAGCTGCTTATATAATATGAATGCAAATAAGAATAATCTTTTTCATTGAAATTTGTATGTGTTCTCAAAAGCTCACTTTAATGAGGATTTTTGGAGGGTTTTTTTTCCTCCTGCTCTCTCTGCTCCACTTCCATCCTTGACTATAAATCCCATCCAGTTCATGTGCCTGCAAGTCTCTTCCTCAGCATTGCTGTTTGTCAAAGAGAAAATCACTGCCAACAGCCCAACACGGATGAACAGTCCCAAAGTAACCTGCCAGCAAATGCACCTGAGATGGGAAATGGTTTCACTCATTATTTTCAAAGAAAGAACATTTTGAAGCTTCCATGAAGTTTATGAATATGCAAAAAGGAAAGGGCTTGAAAATCGAACAGAAGATAGTTTATCTGCCCTTTGTCTGTGGGAATGGGCTTAATTACATACTGCCTGAATTATGAAAAAATTCCAACTGATTTGGAGGTTAGAGGAAAACTTATTCACTGAGTCCGAGATATTTCAGTATTTAAAATGAATTGGTTCACAACACCACGTGCTGCAAGAGCTCCACAAAATGGGATGTTTCCAAACAGTCTCCTGAGATGCAAGTCATCTCTCCAGCCTCTCTCGTGGCAGTTTGCTCTGCCTTCATCTCCCCTCTGTCACCCGCTGCCACCGAGGGGATTTTTTTTCCCCGAGAAGTCATAAATTGGCACCAGATCATGGCTTGGCCGCAAACCCCCGGTGGCAGGTTAATTGCTGCACTGGCAGTGGCACTTCTGCTCTGGTCACTCTCAGCAAAGGGAGCACGCAGAGCTCTCACCTGGCTGCCAGCACAGCACGGGAGCACCGCCTGAGCCGCGGGGAGCGGCCGAAATTACAGCAAGAGTACAACGCACAAACAGCAGTGACAGGAAAAACATGCGCGATCTTTCCTGACATTTCCTGACCGTCACCTTCTGCGGGAGGAACGGTGCCAGGGTCTGCCTGGGTGTGCAGACCCTGCTGCCAGCGCTGGGAAATAGGAAACAATAACTTCCCAACTCGGCACCCTCTGATTTGGCCTCCACATGAGACCCATGCGGGGATCTCCTCGCCAGAGAAAATCTTTCAAAACCTTTGTTTGTCATTAAACATCAATAAACACATCACAATAATAATAATAATTATAGTTTATGAAAAATGCCAGTGGCTGGTGCTCCCTCTGTCTTCTGAGAGATTAAAATTCTGCATCCAGATACAAAAGAAAACCCTTGCAAATTCAGTATTTTATTTCAATTCATTTTTTTAGGTTGGATTCTTCGGGGGCCAGAAGCTGACATGCCATCATAAATTAATTGCATATTTGCAAATTTTATTGCCGTTTCCCAATGTATGCTTGGCAGCGTTTCCCCTTGGCGAGCAGCAGGGATAACGTGCCATCCCGATTTTATTCCCTACGTCCTTCTCTCGCTCTCTTTGCAGCGATCTGAACACCTTTGCTTTGTTCCACCTCCTCCTCCTCCTCCTCCTTCCCCCACCTCTCTCTCTCCAGCTGTCCATCTCTGCAGCCCTCGCAAATTCACGAGTTTTCCTGATCGCCCTAGAAATCAGCCTCCAGCTGCAGGAGCATGGACAGAATAAATGTCTAAAATTGTCTGTATAAAAGCATGCTCTTTTACCTTCTGGATAGTTTGCTGGGTGACCTCCCCTTTGCCTCTTGGGCGAGCAGAAGCAAAGGCAACCGACATGGTGGGGGATTTTTATGTGTCTATAATATATCGGTTCCAGGCTCTAATAATATTGTTATTATCTGGCTGCTATTGCCGTGCGAGGATTCTCCGCAGTGCACGGGGAGNCCGCTGCGCCAACTGCGTACGCCAGCTGCGTACGCCAAGTGCGCCAGCGCGGGAGCGGCGCGGGGCCGCCTACGCCAAGTGCGCTGCGTCCGGCGGGGGGACGGCGGGAGCGGGGGGACAGCGGGAGCGGCCGGAGAGGGCAGGGCAGGGCAGCCCGGCCACACGGTCACAGCGATGGAGCACCTCTGCTGCGAGGAGAGGCTGGGAGAATCGGGGTTGTTCAACCCGGCGTCGAGGTGACCTAATTGTGGCTCTCCACTTCCTCCAGGG
>VZSE01015292.1:241500-260187 GCA_013398275.1 Promerops cafer
AGGGGGGCCCGCGGCGGGGCCTGCGCCGCGCTGCGCGCCCGGCCTGGCGGGCCCGGGAGGCCGCGGGGGCTGCGGGATCCGCTTCCAGGGAGAGTCCTCGGGGTGCTTCTCCCGCCGGTGGAGCTGCCCAGAGCCCATCGCTTCCTGCGGGGCTGCGGCGTTGTGTCAGGCCTGGAGGGAGCCTCTGCTCTCTGGGTCTGTACGTGCTGCCGATCGTGGTATTTTATCCTTGTGCACGAGGCAGATCCCCAGTGGATTGGGAAACACGTCGGTAAAAGCACTTAGAAGTACATTGCTGGCTCCCGGCTTCCAGTGATCCCAAGCTTTTGCTCAATGAAACTATTATTTCATTTAGGGGAGGAGGAAAAAAGTATTCATTAGTAAATACCATTGTATTAATGATTGTAATGAATTCTAGCAATAATAAGTTTTAATTTTAAAAAGTCATAACTGCGTTAATAGCTGTAATATGTTTTAATTGCCATTACCAAAAAGAAAATGTACTGTCTTTGGGATGGGAATGAATGTAATAAGATTTAGTGCCAAATAGACTCTTCGTTTTTTTCAGAAATTAAATCTACTGTAAAAGTGGAGACAGCATGCAATATAACCACCCATCTTGCCTCTTGTTGAGTTTAATGTTTTTGGAAACATTTGGAACATGCTGACAGCAGGGCCACCCCATGAGAAAAAATTACTCCCATCCCCCTGTGAGAAACAGTGGGAATGAAGGGGAAGGGTCAAGGGTTTTTTTTCCTCGATGATGTTGGAAAAAGGTGTATTCAAGGTGTGAATTAGGACATTAAGGCAGCTACTGACAGAACATTTTGGCAGCTGTAGGTGTTACTTAGCCTGATCTTCAGTGCCTTGGGCTCTTGAATTGAGCAGTGCCACTGAACTAGTGGGGTTTCTGTGGCTGTGGAAACACTGATGGTGCTGTTGGAGAAAACACAGTTTGTAAGAGGAGCTGGAATCTGTCTCTTGGGAGCCACAGGGATTTAGGTTGGTATAAACTGATGATGAAACTGCACCCTGAAATGCACTGCAATTTCTGTTACATCAGTCCTGCCTCCAGGTTGAGTGGGAAATAAAATCCTGACTTCAGGCTGAGGTAATGCTTACAGTGTGGGGGTTTGTGCTTGGTTACTGCTCATTTGAGTAAAGTCTGCAGCTATGAGGATTTTTGGGCCTGGGTTAACTTTTTTACTTCTTCTTTTCGTGCACGGAAGGTTGGAGTAAGAGGGAAGGATATTGTTGTGCTTGGTGTGGAGAAGAAGTCAGTGGCAAAGCTCCAGGATGAGAGAACTGTCCGGAAGATCTGTGCTCTGGATGACAATGTCTGCATGGCTTTTGCAGGTGCGTGGTCCCTTCAGGGGTTTTGGCAGTTATTGGGGCACCTCTGGGCATGTTCATGGAATCTGAGAATGCAAAATACAGGGTGTAGCTGGCTGAGAACTGTGGGAAGCATGGTATTTCCACAGTAGCTTATTCTTTTTTTTTTTAAATATGGAGAAATAGAGTGTCAGTGTCAATAATATTTTTAAGGGGAGATCTGATTTAACTGACCAAAACAACAGGGTTTAGGTTCAGTGTGCAGGAATGAGAGGCTCAGTTCTTTCTTCTGCCTTGCTTCCTGAACCAGGGTCTGGGATATATGCAGGGGTGTTCACAAACTTGAGGAAAAATTCTCTAATAAAAACAAGGCTGTAAGTGAAAAATGGCAACATTAGCCAGAAAGTAAAATAAGAAATTTCTTTAAAACCTTTTCTTTAAAGAGTCACACACTTTTGTCAGCTAACATCATGCTGCTGTAGCCTCATGAACTAGATGAGGTTTTCTGGGCAGGTGAAACTGGACTGCATGAGGAATAATGTTTGTGAGAATAAGCATTGCAAATTTGCTGGGATATGGAATGCTGTCAGTAATATTCCCATTACCTGGTTCAGAATTGTGTGTGTCACCTAACTCACAAACATGGAAGCTTTAAACTAAATCCTTTAGTTATTTTTGTGCATTAGCCACTTTCTGCTGCCTTACAAATGCTCTTGCTCAGCAAACCTGAGAGTTTAAGCTCTGCTTTGATTTTCCCTTGCTGTTGACACTGAGCCCGTGGGCATTTTAGGGGCAGATTGGTGTTCTGAGGTTTTTTCATGACTCTGAGGCCGCTCTGTCGTTTCAGGGCTGACAGCTGATGCCAGGATAGTCATAAACAGAGCTCGGGTGGAGTGTCAGAGCCACAGGCTCACTGTGGAGGATCCTGTCACCGTGGAGTACATCACACGCTACATTGCCAGCCTGAAACAGGTACTTGGGGCTGCACAGAGCTGCTGGAGATGTGTCCTGACCTGCTGCAGATGTTGTTATGTGCTGTTATGTCAGCCTGTTATGCATTATGTACAACTTGGGTGTGTAACAGGTGTGTACCACGTGGGGCTAGAGTCTCACACGTGTGTACACATTGTGTACCATGGAATATCTGACACGTCTCCAAGCTATGTAAATGTCTGTCCTCTGGCCTCACTCCACTTTCCTGGTAGAAAACACGTCGTGGGTGTTTATTGGGAATGGGGATGTAGCAATGGAAAAGAAGGATTATGTGCTGTTGGAGTTTTTTTTCCCCAAGATAAAGCAACTAGTGCTTGTAAGGACTGCACAGTTCCATGTGTTATGTTGTCAGGAGCACCCTGCTCATCTCACTCCCAGAACAGTGGGCCTGGGTTGCTGTCTTTTCTTCATGGCTCCTGGTAGTTTTTCCTCCTGCAAAGCCATTGCAGGGATGGGTAAGAGGGGAGCAAATTGGTGCAGTATTTAATATGTTTTGTGTTTGATAGTCATGAATTTAGAATGAATTGCAGCATCAAAATATGCCCAGCTGCATTCTGTGAGAAAATTACTCATTTGACAGTGTATTAAACTGATTTTCAGCCACTGGCAAGAATTAGAGAAAATTTAATTTACTTATGCACAGATGTGTTGGAACAGCAGTGATGGTAATAATGTGATTTTTGTAATAATCACTAGTCTGTCAGAGCAAGGCACCACTTGCAAAGTTTCACTTTGTTCCTTTATCCAATCTCACATATGTGTCTGTCTTTCTGGCACATTCACCATTTCTCTCAAACTGTTGCAAACACACCTGGCCCAGCTCCTGCTGCTGTGGTGCTGTGGGTGCCAGCCCTCCTGCTCCTGGTGTGTGACACGGCAGTGACTTTGCTCACAGTGCCCCAGGAGGGCTGTGACATGGCTCCAGTGTAACCTGCTTACAGCCACGGAGCTGCCATGATTTCCTGTGGAATCAGTGCAAATCATTGGTGAAAACTGTGTTCAGGTGTCCTCATGGTATTTTTTGGCACAGTGGTGCCACACTGGGGCTTGCAGACCTGGCTCTGGCTGCCTCAGCACCACTCAGCAGGTGGGGAGGTGCTTCTGGAAGCTGTAACCAGCTGTAGGAACAGGGGTTGGTCAGGAGCCACCTCTCACTTGCCTGCCGTAGGGGCAGAGATACAGAGTCCTGACTAATGGAGAGAGCCAGCTAAAAGCATTTCTGGTGGCTCTTCTGGTTGTAAGTGCTCCAGAGTCTGCTTTGCAGCCTAGAAATGTTTTCAGAAGTGCCTGTGAGTGTGTCCTTTGTGCTCAGAGGTACACGCAGAGCAACGGCCGCAGGCCCTTTGGGATCTCCGCCCTCATCGTGGGCTTCGACTTCGATGGGACCCCACGGCTGTACCAGACTGACCCCTCTGGCACGTACCATGCTTGGAAGGTGAGTGGGTTCAGTCCCTGGTGGAAATGGAATATTTGTGAGCTAATGTCTCCTTTAAAGTGGGATTGGGGTAGAGGAGATTTCACTGGCCAGATGGTGCTGTCTCACAGCTGCAAAAATCCTTAATGATGAGATGTACTGAGAGTGGCCATCTGCAGTTCAGCTTTCCTTGGGAAGTCTTGTCCTGCTTTCAAAAAAACCCCAAAAGCAACCCACCTGTGCCAGACAGCTGTCTTTGTGTGTGACAGATTATGCAGTTGTACAGCTTGGTGTTTCTTTCTTATGCTGCAAATGAAGTCTTTTCTAACCTCCCATTAATTTTCTTTTCCCCCTTAATGTTTCCAGGCTAATGCCATTGGCAGAGGAGCCAAATCTGTGCGTGAGTTCCTGGAGAAAAACTACACTGATGAGGCCATTGAAACGGATGATCTGACTATTAAACTTGTCATCAAGGCTCTTCTTGAGGTGAGGCTGTTTGACATCTCTTCTGTGACTTTTCACTGCCCAGATTCACTTCTTAGATGTGAATATGGGAAAATATTTGTGGATGTCCCAAGGAAGTACTGCAAAGGATCTGTGAGAGCTGTTTACAGTAGGCTGTGGGTGTTGGATTGAATTCAAGGTTCCGAATATTTGGGGTAACAATTTCCATAGTTTACACAGAACTTAGCAGCAGCCCTGGGGAGGAAAACAGACTTCAGTTCTGGGCATTAACACAAATGCACCAGAGATGTGCTAAAGCACATGCTGAATATTTTATTTTTTAATTGAAGTTTAAGATACAGAAAATAGCAAAAGTCAGGTGGTGGGGCTGAGGTGTTCTCCATCTGCTCAGGGCAGTGGCACCACTGTGAAGACCTTTTTGAGAGTGCTCCTGGTGTTGAGAGCTTAAGAGCTAAGGAGTGAAATGCATCCATATCTATTCTCCTTCTAAAGAGACCTGAGAGGGGTTTTTGGAGTGAATTCCTGGCCAGGCTCCTAAAGCTTTCCTCTGCCTCACCCAGGTGGTGCAGTCTGGTGGGAAGAACATCGAGCTGGCAGTCATGAGACGGGAGCAGCCGCTGAAGGTGAGGCTGTTGTTTGCTTCTCTCCCCTTGAGCCTGTCTCTGATACTGTCCTTGTTATCTGCCTTAACTTCCAGCCCTTAATCTCACATTTTGCACTGACAAATACTTCAGTTTATTCTTAGTGGCCAAGGAATGTTGTTGAGTCTGCAGCAGGTACCTGCTTCCAGATAAACAGCAGTTAACTTCTTCCCATGGCAGAACTAGAATCACCTCCATGAATGTCTCTTTAGTTCATTGGTATCCTGAGGGTCACCCATGTTTCTGTTTTAGATCCTAAACCCTGAAGAAATTGAGAAGTATGTGGCTGAAATTGAAAAGGAAAAGGAAGAAAATGAAAAGAAAAAACAGAAGAAAACATCATGATGAATGAAATGCACCCGCTTAGCTGCTTCTTTTTAATTCGAGTGATGGGTTATTCTGTATAGACATGTAGGCATTCCAGTTACTCATACTGTGCTCTCTTGAGACCTACAATAAACCTACTGATTTTTTTTTTAAAGCTGTTATTTAAAAAAAACCTGTCTGTTCCTTGGATTTTAATTACCCAGGATGATCTGGTTGGCTACAGAACAGCAGCAGTGACCCATTAAAGGACAGAGACTTTGCTTGCATTTTTTCCCTGGACACTTCACTTTGTTTAATGGTTCTTTTCTGCACTGTCCCAGCTCTCAGCATGTCCCTTTTTTTTACCTTAAGCAGCTGTCTTGGGGGTTGTGTTATGGTCTCAGCATAACTAGTATGGAGTTGGGGTTTTTATTCCCTAATG
This sequence comes from Promerops cafer, assembly GCA_013398275.1. Classification (NCBI taxonomy): domain Eukaryota; kingdom Metazoa; phylum Chordata; class Aves; order Passeriformes; family Nectariniidae; genus Promerops; species Promerops cafer. The sequence continues at coordinate 247,094 of VZSE01015292.1, forward strand.
GGTGTCTTTCAAGGTCAAAAGGCTGGGTCTGCCTTGCAGCAGCCTGTGACAGCAGGTGTGTGTTTCACTGCTGAAGGACAGGACAGAGATGGGGGCTGTGTTTTGTGGGTCAGCATGAGAACCTGCTGCTGCAGGCAAATGCCCAGGGCGTGACCTGGCGCTTCCTGGTCTGGTTCAGAGTAAAGCATTGCTGTTGTGATGCCCAGGGGGGTATTTATGCACCAGGAGCTAAACAATAACTGTAGCAAGTGGTACATACAGAGCTGAAGCTCTTCTCCAGTTTCTGTATTCCTCTGGTATTTGCCCTCACATGCTTCCTCTCTACCTCTAACCTCAGGAGTTGGTTTGAGCTGTTTCCTCATTTCAGAGGAGCCTCAGGCCTCTCTCCACCTGATCTCATACTCTCAAGTCTCAGTACTTGAAGCAGTAGGAACATGTGCTCCTTTATTGTAAAAGTTTCCCTATTTGTATCCACCAAGTGGGTAGTACCAAACTGCCCTTGGAAGCAGCCCTTGAGTCTGTTCTTGCACACCCAGAGAGGGGGTGACAGGGTCAGAGCAGGCCTGGGGTGGCAGCAGGCACAGCACGGATTGAATGTGGCCCAGGAGCCTGCAAGAGGCAGCTCTGGTACTCGAGCCCCTGCCCAGGACACCTCAGCCCCGAGGGGCTCCAGGGCAGGGATGCTCAGGCAGCAGAGCTCACCGCTGGGCTCTCACACCCAGGAGCTGTTTACAGGGAAATGCTGCCCAGCAAAGTGTGGGCAGAGGATCCCATGGGAGTCAAGGACAGGGAAGCAGCAGTGCTGCTGCTGCTCAGGGACACACTAGAGCACATGAGCCAGAGGAACCGTGGTCCTGCAACACCAGGCTGTTTAATCTATCAGCCCTTGGGCTGGAACGTTAAAAAGTAAAAAAAAAGCTGCACTTAGTTCCCTGCTCCAGTCACTACAATTGTTCCCACACAGTGGGAATTTTCCCTGGGGAAGCTGACAGGGCTGCAGCTGAGCCTGCAGTGCTCCTGGGGAAGAAGGGCTCACAGGTAACAAGCCCTGGGGCTGAGCCACAGCCAGCAGGAGCCAGGCCATCACTTGGCTCAGAGGCTGGGACATGAACTTCAGCACTGTCAGGGATGTGCTTATGCCTGGGCTCTGAAGCCTTACTGTGGAAACAAGGGAATTGGTCCCACTCAACTAAAAAGGCACAGTTACATGTGAATAATGGTGGTTACAGAGAAGCAGTGCAGTTCCATCTCCACAGTTAGAGCCACAGTGGCTGCTTTGCCAGCAGAGAAATGAGAGGCAGAGCAGCTCTGAGTGAGCCCTTTCAGCACATCCCAGCTCAGAGGTGTGAGCCAGCTCCTGCAGCAGCAGCAGCACTGGCTCCTGCTTCGCTCCTGAGGAACCCACCAGCCCAGGGACTGCCTCTGCAAGGCTGCAGTAACATAACCCTCATTAGGCTGAGTCCCAGCACGGGAACCAGGGCAACAGTACAAGGTGCAGAGCCTGGATTTGGGTGTTTCAGCCCTTTTCCAACACTGTGTAACACTTCCAGGTTTGCCAGGGCTCTGCAGCCAGGTTTTCTCCAGCTTGGATGGGAGCCCTGCAAGGACAGGTGCCAGAGGAGTTGTAGGGAGTGATGTTATGGAGCTATGTACAGAACAGAGGTGGAGGGAAACATTAAACATTTACATGTTTATTATAATTACAATTTACATTACTCCAAAGAGCAGCCCCACTGCTATGTTCTAATTCTCAGCAATAAAGTCCTACAAAAATAAATCCAAGCTTTTACAGTAACCTAGGTCAATGCATAACTAAAAAAACTTGAGCTATGTAAGGGGTTCAGTCATCAAGGTGCTTTTTCAACAAAATTCCCTACCAACCAAAAACGGGACACATGCCTATAGCAATTTAACCCACTTATTTCATGCAAACAAAGGTAACCCCTCCCTCCCCGCCCTCTCCCCACATACAGATTTTTAAAAACAAAAGAAAAACAACTAAACTATTTACAGTATGGGGGTATAGAGGAAAGAAATTAAACATGCCCATCTGTTAAGCTTCATTATATGGTCTCCCATCCCTAGTTGAATGAAAACATTCCAAAGAGTTCCACCACAGTCTACAGAGTACAGAGAACTGTTTGCATTTGGTGCTGCCTCCAGCGAGGTACAAAGCGAGGCAAACAAGTCAGAGCTTCAGGTCTCCTTCCCAGACAGTCACTGCTGCCAAAAACTCTGCACATGAGTGGGGACAATCACTGCTCCCATCCCACGTGGTGTCCCCACGCTCCAGCCGGGAGCTCCAAGCCCCAGGCACTCCCAGCACCCTTCAGCTCAAGGCAGAGCCACGGTCCTGTGGTGCCTCCAGCCCAGCACCAGCCCACAAACAGCTGTACAGTCAGAAACACTACTACATGATCAACACTCCAGTATTCCCAAGTGACAATATACACAACTCCTCAGCACCAGGAATCCATTACTCCAGATACCAAGTGCTACTTCACACCCGCTGCCGAGATCCGTGAGACCAGCAGCACCGAAGGATCCATTTGGTTACTCAGAACAAACAAATTATAGCTGGTTTATTTCAAGTGAGCTTTGGTTCTGTGTTAAAACAGCATGATTTCTCTTCTCCAGGGTTCAGAAAAGGAGTCTGACTTTGAGCTTAGACTATAGCAGCCTTGAGAGACCCAGAAAGAAGAACCGTGTAAGTTAGTCTGCACTTGAAAAACACAAATAAAAAGAAAAGACACCCTGAAGAAGGTACCCCTGAACACATTCCCTCTTCCAAAAAATATTCCAGCAGACAGTGGCTGGTCCAAAGTAAGTCCAAAATATAAGCAGTAGTACATGAAATTCTGTCACTTGAGCTGAGACAGTAAACAATATGAACCATTTTCCCACATTAGTGCAGCAGTTGGTTGTTTTCTTTCTATATACAGTTTCATCCTCTCAGGAGAGATGTTTGAACCTATTCAGAAAAAAGGCAGAATTAGATTTGATATTATGGGGTTCTTCTTCCAAGAAGAAAAATAGCAAAGCTCACACCCCTGTAATCAGATTAAATGCTTAGTTAGGAACCAAACGCTGCTTGCTTGAGCTGACCCTTTTCTCAGACAAGAAATCAACAGAACAGTCAGCATGTTAAACCACTCCTATCTCCCTTCTACCCTTTAGAAACAATCAGATCCAATAAAGAACAACTCTTGATATATCCATGAGACTGGAGGGCAAAACAGGCTGCACAGACAGTTTGCAAGGAGTAAGAGACAAACCTGGCTCAGAGAGAGTATTTACTCTTGCTACAGCACTTGCCTCTGCAGTTACACTCTGCCAGTACCAGCTCTGTGAGTGGTTTGGTTTCTCCTTGCTGCTCCACTCCCCCTTCCACCTCGAAATCCACCTCGAAAGCTGCGGCCACGAAGGAACCGTCCAGACACTCCAAACGTCTCTGTATTGAGCTTCCTTTCCTCAGCCCACGTGGTGCGCCTGGAACTGAACAAGGCTGGGTTCAGGCTGAACACAAACATTAAAGAGCCACCAGCTCACTTACAGAGGAAGCCTCAAACCCCTGATTTTGTTGAGCTGCACTGCAACAAGCACCAGCTGCAGTGTACATGCTCTAACCCAACCTCTCTGCAGCCACAGAGCCAAGGGAATCCCTCATGCTGACACTAAAGGGATGTCTCATTTCTCCAAGCACTTGGTAACATCAGTGGTGGCAGTGAAAGCTGAAGCTTTCCCTTCATATTCACATTTAATCTAATGCATTTCCACAGCCAGAGCTGACCTCTCTGCCCCACCGCCAGGCTTAGCTCACTCCTGTCTGCCAGCTGCACCTTCAGTACAGCATGACCCTGATGCCTCCTCTCCCACAAGCCAGATAAGGAATTTGTTTAAAATCAATGGGTTCAAAGTCAGTACTGGGAAACAGAAACAGAAACTCCTCTATCATAGTTTAGGTAAATGTATCATATCAGCTGAAATGCTTTTTGTTTGATCCCACTGCATGAAGCTCGGTTCACATCACTTGTGAGCCACCAAATACATGGCAATATTCCCTGTCTAAAGTCTATTATAAAGTTTTTAAATAACTAAACCATGTCACATAGATTATGTCTGAAATTTTATGCCTAAAGTTCCATTTAAAAACCAAGCTTCTAAAAAACACTCACCTAGATTTCAGTTCTGAAGAAATGTTGTCAAAGAAAGACTTGGATTTATCATAATAGCAGTTGGGCCCCAGCAGGTCCTCCTCTGCATTACCATCATTGTTTTGGGTTGCCACTCCAGGGTCCCCTTTTTCTTCCCCCGTCTCTGCTTTGTCATCTGAAGATAATGAAATGTATTACACTTCCTTGAGGCACACACTGCAGAGCCATCTGTTCTCTTGCTCCCTCAAACAAGATTTGAGATGTAATCATGCAGTTTCTCAGAACCAGTTTGTCTATGCAGTGTTTACTACTAGCTCAGCAATTCATATTTAATGAAGGCACAAACCTTTAAAGTTTAGTTTCTTCTTGAATTCTTTATCAAGTTCCTCTCTGTTGAACTGTGCATTTGCACTTTCAAAGTCAAAGTCACCTTCAAACTTTATTGTATTTTCCTTCACAGTAGTTGGTCTGTTTTGTCCTCTAGAACGGTTTCTGGTTCTCCTGTTTCCTGAAAGCAGGAGAGTTTAAACACTTGGTAACGCACAGGGAGGTTACATGACTTGCTCAAGACCAGAGGAAACCAGGGATAGAACTCAGGAGTTTCTGGCTTCCAGTCCTGTGGTTAGGCCACACCTCTTTGAAAGCAACTTCTGATTTTGGCTGTAGAAGACACATTACAGCAACACTTTAACTTTGACATCCAGGAATGCTGCTGAGAATCTTACCACTAAGACAGTGCACTCAACTTTCCTTCCAGTGTGCAGAGAGGAAGTCAGAACAAGCACTACAGCAAGAAAATCTGAGGGAAGTGGGGAAAATTATCTGTCTGCTCTTCACCTGCAAACACAGCATTGCAATTAGCCTAAAACCCATCTTGATGGCAAAGAGGAGGTCTCAGAAAATCCAGCAAAAGACTCATCTACCCACAAAGAGAGCTTGTACTCTGTCTAGTTTCTGGTTTCCAACTGAGATGCTATCCACTCCTTTTTGGAAAAGCTATAACCAATTCTACACACTAATTAATTGGAAGACCTGAGAGTCTGAAGTGTTGTTTCCTGTCTTTTCTCATTTTACTTGGGCAGAAACCTCTTTGAATTTCACTTTCTTCTGGCCCATGCTTGTACTGCCACTTTGAAATAAGAATTCTGCTCTATGGAGGTGAGTGTTCCATAGCTCCTCTGTGTTATAAAAGCTCTGGAAAGTCTCAAACAGGCTGCCTCTCCTGGTAAAAATACTTGAGGTTTCAGAGAAATCCAGTTGCTGCTGCCAAGTCACAGCATTGATTTTTATGACATACCTTCAACTTTCTAGAAAAGGTGCTAGAACTCTGTCCCTGGAATGTTCTGAACTTCTGCGACTCCACAAGCTGTTTCCTTAGGGAAGCATCTTTGGATGCCCACAGCTTTCTCTCAATCTTCTGTCAGTTAATCCTTCACTGCAGTTAACACCACTTGCCTTCACAGGCTGTTGCGACTGTTTAGCGTCAGCTTAACCTACCCGATCTTCTCCTTTGAGGTCTTCTGTTTTCATCATTCACCTGTCCTTGGGTTTGCACAGGTGCTGCCTGAACTGTATCTACTGAACAAGAAGGATAAACTTTAAAGGAGCACAAGAACAATCCCCAACCAGCTCAGTGTTGCAGTGCACCTCGGAAGGCTGCTCCAGCCCAGCGCTCAGGGCTGACGTGCGTACGTACCGCTCGCTTTGCTGTTGGCCTGCGGGACCTGCCGGGCGCTGCGCGGAATCCCCGGAGTCACCTTCACTGGGGGCAGCTTTTGGGAATTCATGCTGTCAACTGGGCCAGTCTGGACAGCCTGCTCTACCATTGGGCTTTTGCGGACTGGGTGAACAGAAGGAAAGCCAGCACCTGGAAAAAATCCCAATGACTAAGTGCCTCTCAGAAAATGCGCCAACGCCGTTCAAACCCTGCCCACTTCTAGGGAGAAACCGTTTGGTCAAGAATGACTCAAAACCTTGAGTGTGCATCACTACAGGCTAAGTTTAAGTGGCACCAGGTAAGGCACCACTGCCATACAAGCCATGGCTCTCACATCCAGAGCCTCAGTTTCAGGAAATATACCCATGTATTTCTTAAATCAAGTTAGACAAACATTAAACAACCAAGCCAAGTCAGTCTCTCAGACAATTTATACCAAAATCTAATTTCTATGTTATGCAGGATTTTACTTTACATGATAACTTTAAATCTGAAGCAAAAAGTCACCATTTTGAAACTGTTCAAGAAAGTTTCCCCACTTTGTTTTGCAGCAAAAGCTTAAGCACCTCAGCTATATCCCCTTTTGTAAGCCGCTTTTAGAAGTCCTTCAACTTCATTGCTTATTGTTAGAGCTTTCAGACAAAGAAAACCTGAAACCAGACCAGGATCTCAAAGTTACCCTTTTAAATTCCTTCTTGGTCAAGGCCAAAGTGTTACCAAGACTTCTGTTGCTCTTCCATCCAGGCTTATTTATTCACACTACAAAACATGTAAATACTTTTCATGGTTTGGTATACCTTACACCAATTATATTAAAAAGTGACAGTCTTCAGTACTCAGAAGAAACACTGCATTCTAGGTTTAATTAGAAGGTTTGGAGTACTACAGGTTCATGTAGTTATGCATAAGAACTGCTTGGAAGCAAACTTTAACTGAATATATTAAAAGAGCAAGAAAAGTGAAAAGCTGAAGAGTTCACACAAACCAAGCCACTGACACTTCTGGGTCACCCAAGTCCACATATACCCAGTAGGTTACATCATGCAGGTTCCCAGTTAATGTACACCTGGAAAACTTGCAAGGAAGACAGACATATCCTAAGGATTATTGAGTAGGACAACGCTGATGTGCAAGTTTAACACGAGAAAGTTTCAAAGCTTAGCCAGAGTATTGAGAAACTATGTACAGATAGATGGCCAAAAGCAGAGAGTAAGTAAAAAGCTTCATGCCAACACAAGCATACATGCTTAAGCTACAACCAGATGTAACTAATTATGTTTAAATGCAGGCTGCACCTGGTCACCCTGCTCTGAGGATGGTCAGTCTGCTATCTCAACTCAACCTTCTTTAAAGGTTTTACACATAGAAGCAAGCACCAAGAAGTGTATTATCTCTGCTACTCAGGAATTGCTTACTGTTAGTCATGCTTTACTAACTGGGAGTCTGGACAAGGTACAATGCCCCATCATGCATGAAATCTACCCTGATGTTTCCTCGATTACAGAAAATACGCCCAAATTTTTGATCAGCCTAAGTCTCCAACCACAAGGCCACCCACAATTTAAGCAGTGTGCTTCTTTTTCCAGGAAAGGCTGACCAATTCCTCACCCAAACCCTATGGTGACATGTTCCTGGACAGGATGCAGCACATTAGCATCTCTAAACTTCATCCTTCTCCTGATACTTACACAAGAGGATCCACTGTCCTGGACTTTTCCTTTCTCCTGTCTCTCTAATTGATACTTCTAGGACAGGAGGAATCATACTTCACGTAATGAAAGGCAAACAAAAGCCGAGAACAAACTAGTTCTACTGGCATTACCCATATAAGCACTATCATTCTAGGAGGGGTTAACAAGAACAGAGTGTTTGCAAGTGCCATGCAGTTCTTCCAAATATTTGGAGTCCTCAAACTGCTGTTACCCTTGGAAGAGAGCTGATGGGGCTCTGAAGACATGTCAGGCTCTGAAACAGGTTGTGGAGACGGAGAAGAACTAGGGCTGGAAGCAGCTGCTGATGCTGGAGGGCTTACCAATTTCTCTAAAGAGATAGAGGGAAGAAGAGAGAGCAGAGATACATGGATAAGATACAAGGTAGTGAAACATCTGAAGGACTTGGAAAGAGATACAAGATTCTCTAGAACAGCATTAGAGCAGCTTATTTACCGTCCTCTCTGGAAATACAAGTTCTTTTTACACGTGATGTGAGATGTGTTAGGTTAGAAATGAACTGGCCTCAACTGTCAGGTATTCCCATTAATTTCAGAAAGAAACTTCCACTATTTAGTTTGTTCCTTTCATGGACACGTGTGCACGTGCAAGTGAAACATAGGCCTCCTTGTAGTAAAATCATTGCACAATGCTGTGAGCTGCTTATTCACTGCTCCTTGCAGCCTGACACTTGGCAAGGAGTTTGGTATTAGTTACTGTTATTTTCTTTCACAGCAGCTGCATACAAGACCATCCCTTTATTCTAGCAAGTAAAGTTTGTACTTACCTAAACCTAAGGAAGCTGCATACTGCTGGCTAAGCAAAGAGCTGGCAGCAAGCTGGCTGTAAGGTGGCATACCTCTAAACGGGCTGTAAGGCACATGTGGCTGAAAGGATGATGTAGAGGCAGAGCCCAGTGAAGACTGTAACAAGACAAAGTACATTTCCATTTACAGTGTCCAGAAGTCAACTTGCTTTGGCAGTGATTCTTTACCTCATGTACAGCATTACTGAAGCTTAAGTAAATTCTGAGAAGGGTTAGTTTACCTCTTTATGGTTTTCCTGCATTCTCACCTAGCTCTGGCTTTTGTTGACTGAAGTCATAATGCTGCTGCTATTTTAAACATTACAACAAAATTTAGGATGCTTTAAATAATCTGAAGAATACTGGAGACACTGACTTGCTTTCATTTCTGTAAGTTTTTACTAAAATGCAGCTCTTCAACACCAATGTTTTATCTCAGCTTTTAATCAACACTTCAGGCTAACTTACTTGGACAATGGCAGGATCTTGTGGCAGAGTATGCTGAGCTTTTGGAGGTTCACAGACAGTGATGTCTTTGATGTCACTTCCTCGAAAAATAATGTACTCATAGATTTCTTCTCTGGGAGGAGCTGGTCTGTCTGTGGGCCGGTCCTCGGTCCCAAAGGATCGCACTGGAGCAAGGATACGGTGACATTAGTGCAGTACTGCCACTGCAGCATTGTGCAAGTTCAGATTTATGCAATTAAAAAGTACTCCTTCAACACTTGCCATTTGTAACAACAACAACAACAGCTACTTCCAGAACTCTCAATCTCCTCCTCACTCACATCTGTTCCCTCAAATGCCAACTTTTTCAGCAGCCTGTATAAACAGTTTTGTTTACATCAAGCTGTGAAGGTAAAGACCATAGACCAGCTGGAGTGAAGAATCCTACACCAAACCCAAGGACTTCCCCACACTGCTGTACCCTCCTTCCCTCCACAGCAGCTGTCCCATGTAGGCATTCAGCTCCAGACAACTGCACCAGACCACAGAAGAGGCCCCTGAAGCAGCAGGGGGAAATCTTAGAAGGCTTTAGAGCTCAAATCTGCACCTTTGGTTTCATACATTTATTATGCAGATAGAGGTAGTTTCATCAATGATAAAAACTTCCTATTAAAATTCCCTCTCTACTCCAATGTCACTGTTTTTATGATTAATGTGACTACAAAGCAAGCCACCAGTGATAAATCTAAGATCTCAGTGCTCAGGGAGGCTTTACTGAGTGCCAGCTACCAGAATACTTGAACAGACACTAGCCAGCAATGTCACACAGAGAGAAAGAAAAAAAAAGACTTCAGCTGACTGTGGCAGCTACTAGGTAGAAGCATAAATTAATTTGAGCCGTTAAGAAAGAAGAGGTCAGACTGGATTACTGGCACAGGAAAACAGATAGCACAGTTACATCAGACACTGACAGGTAAAAGCTTGAAATTTCAGCCACAAGTTACAGAAACTCCCAAGTTCACTAATGTGGCTGCTTTCTGTCTTTGAGAGGCACTCCCAGTTCAGATGAGTACCAGCACATAGTGGCTTAATGCACATTTTCTGCCAGGGAAGAATTCTGTATTGGTGTTCCCTCAATTGCATCTAACAGGTTATCATGGAAGTACTGAAACACCTCCACCATGACATGCCACTCTTCCTGTCACACAGATGGGGGCACCACATCCTGCCAGGAAAAAGAGCACCAAAAGGGGATGCACTGAACCCCAGTGCTGAGCATCCCTGGCTGCACCATGCTGCTCCTAACTTACGAGGAGTGTTGGCAGTTGTAGCCAGGGATACTCAAGGGTCTGTTCCAGGGTGTATGCAGGTGGTTCACCTCACACCAGGCAGCACTTAGTGCCACAAATGGCCTTCACCCCTGTTAACACACAGGTGAGCTCCCGAGGAGGAGGTGAACGCCAGAATGTCCTTATCACACTGCTCAGCACCTCAGTTTGCACCTAACGGGAAGGGGATCTTCACTGGTACAAGGACAAGCTGTCAGTCACTTCCTTTCAATGGCCATCTTCCATGAGTTCCTAGGGTAAATAACCTCTCCAAGTTATTTTAGATCTCCAGCTGCTGCTTGATCATATTACAGCTGTAACCCTGTCAACCAAAAGCAGATTATAAACTGAAAGCAGTGCTTGTAGCTTTTTGGACATGAGCTGTACCACTGATCTCTCTGTTCAGAATGAGATTACTACAGCTCACGGCAAGATGTACTAAGGGTATCCAGGGGCTCCTGCAGGATCCCACAGCTAACTTGGAAAGCCCCACAATCAGCCCATCAACTTGCACATGGACAAACACATGACCTGCAAAGCCCAAAGCTGCCCAGGCAGCCTCTGAGTTGGCTGGTCCCAAGGTTTCTAACAAAAAAGGTGGAAAGCCAAGTCCTTGTTGTAGACAGAACAGGGCTATAGGAGTTGAGCTTGTCTGTCCTGCACCTGAGGTGTTTAACTGTTTCTGGCACAGCAAAGTGCAGCTTAAAGTTCCTGTGGAGGTGGGAAGGGCTGTCTCCCATGAAGTTACTGACTATTGCTTACAGATGAACAGGAAATCAATCCCACAACACCGCAGCTCCTGGTTTACAACACAGTTCTTACTCATGGAGGGCTGTTGAGCTTAAGCTCTGAAGGGGCAGGAAGCACAGCAAGACTGACTGGGTGACTGGGAAGCAGAGCTTACATGGATATTTCTTGTTCAAAAACTCCAATTTTTTCAGACTTCTACTTAAGTGGGAGTAATTTCCTGGCCTTCACTGCTGACAGGACTGCAGCAGGCTTAAACTTCCTTTGTTTGCAATTTAAGTTTAGCCTCTAACAAGACAGACAACTTTCTTGTAGTGATTAATTAAGCCCATGGAATCTCCAGCATTTAAGGTTCTGTGCACATATTGAGGTTCAACAAATATAAATCAATTGAAGTCAGCTTGGCTTCAAGTGAGAGGCTCAACCAGATTTTTTCCTGATGTGTCTTTCAACTTAAACTTTTCTTTATGAATGATAGAACTAAAGAGAATGCCATTTGCATTGCATATGGAAGTGTTCAAACAGTGGCATCCAGGGTTTAACAACAATTTACCTGCAATCTGGACAACTTCAACAGCATGTCAGTAATTCACAGCCCTTCTAACGCCTCAGAGATCAAGTGTTTTAAACCACTGGCACCACACACCAGGTTGATGCTGCTGTGACTAAGTTCAACATTGTTGCCACATTTGTAATTCTCACACTAATTTTGCTTTGCTATAAAGTCTCTAAATTTGAAAAACCCCTCTGAGCTACAACGAAAAGCAGGGCTTGTGAAGTTTATTGAACAGCTCTTTAGGTGAGGAAAAGCAGTAACAACTACTTCTTAGGCATTCCAGTTCACCAAAACTGAACACTGAGAGACCAATAAATACAAGAACTGCCAGAAATCTTGTCCAGAGCATGTACTTACTCACATCATAAAGCACTTTAATCACACCACTTCAGCTCTGAATTAGCAAGCGCTATGTGTAAGGCAGAAGAACTACATAAGGAACTGTTTCTACTTGCTGCTGGGTCAAGGCACAGACCTTCCTGCACCTACAGGAAAGGAGCTGCATCCTTCCAGCAACCTCTCAAGTACTCTGAGCCAAGCACTAACACAAACAGCTCCATTTGTGCATTTAAATAAACGGCTACATTCCTAGACAAAAAGCGAATTTGAGAAAACTCGCATTTTTAACTTCAGAAAACACTCTAATGGGTGTCAAATAATGTCCAGCATCACATAAACATCATTGTACTGGGTAAACACTGGGACACAGGCTGCCTTGCGGGTAGTTGTGAATCTGGCAAGTCAGTGCCTCCTGCCAGCAAACAGCCTTTCAAAACAAAAGGTGTTTGTTTTGTAGACAACCCCGATGGCTGGCTGCAGGCAATGAAGAACGTGTGAACTTCCCAGAACAAGGAAGGACAAAACTCAGGGAAAGAAAACGCTGATGCACATTAGCTGAAGTAACCAAGCTGAACTTGAAAAGCAGTACAGGAATAAGTTCATGTTTGAGGGACTAAACAAGACAGGACAGGTTTTACTAAGATGAAATACAGGAGTTCCCACCACAGGTGACAACTGAACCTAAATGACACTGTTTCAAAGATAATGATCAGTATTTCTACAGGGAAAGAAGATGCTGAGGAGCCAGCAAGGTCGGCGAGTCAGACCCACGTGCAGGTACCCCACAGAGCTCTGCGCAGCAGCTCCCACCCGCCTCACCTGAGCAGAGTCCAGTTATCGATCACGGAAGGAACAAAGACACAACAGCAACTGTTTTCCTCAGCGCCGGCCTGGGGCCCTGCTCGAGCCGTACACACAGCCGGGCACAGCCGGGCACAGCCGAGCGAGAGGAACCGAACCACACACAGCGATGCCGAGCGTCACCTCCCCGCTTCTGACAATGGCAAGGGGAGCCAGCGCTGCCGGCAGCGCTTCTCCCCGGGATCTCCCCGGGAGAGCCGAGGGCTGCTCAGCATCCCGGGCCCTGCCCGCCCCTCCAGCGCGGCCCCTGTCAGTGCTGACTCACGGAGAGCAGCAGCGCTCCGGACCTGGGGCTCCAGCCCCGCCGCAGCCCCGCGGAGCGGGCGGGCCGCGGGCGCGCTCATTGTTCGCGGCACGGCGGCCCCCGCCGCGTCCCCTCAGCCAGCGCCGGCCTAGGCCCGCCCGCGCCCCCCACAGGGCCCCGCCTCACC
>VZSE01015292.1:260375-273726 GCA_013398275.1 Promerops cafer
GGGGCGGGGCGGGGCCAGGCGGGGCGGGGCGGGAGCGCGCGCACTTCGCTTCCCGCGCTGCCGCGGCTGAGGGGAGCGCGCGGGGGGGCGGTTGAGGGTGGCTCCGTGACACCGAGCCGGTGCCGCTGTCTCTGGTGTGGCACTGCTCCTCGCCTGGGTGGCACTGCCCGGGTGGCACTGCCCCTCGCTTGTGTGTCATTGCCCCTCGCTGCTATGGTAGAGCTGCTGTCACGCAGCGCGGGGAGAAGGGGATCATCGCCTTCCCGTCACAGAACAGCCATGGCTGCCTCTGCCCAAGCCCCTTCTCCCTCCGGTGCCGTGGTTGGTGCTGGCGGAGCCGCGGGTGCCCGGCGGGCCCTGCCCTGTGCGGGTCGCCCCGCGCCTTTGTTCTGCTGGCCCGGCTCGGGTCACCCCGGCGCGGTCACCCCGTGCCAGGCCGCAGCTGGAGGATGGGACCGCTCCGTGCGGCGTCTCCCGGGAGCTCCCCGGCTCCCCAGCCATCTGCGGGTCAGTCAGAGACAACCGGCAGCATCTGGCAGACATGGCCACGGAGGTGAAATCACTCACCAGCGAGAGGCTGGACGGGGATCAGGCGGGGCAGTTGCATTTCGGGCAGCGGGTCAGAGTGCACAGATCTCACTAATTTGTGTGACTCAAATGAATAAGATTCAAACCCAGCAGCCGGGGACAATACAGCGGGAGCCATTGTCTGAGTGCAGGGAGGTTCGCTAGAGCTGCAGGCGCCCGTGCCTTGGTTACGTGTCTGCCATCAGCGATACAACAGCGACACGGGAGAACGCAGTCCACAGGCTTCTGCCCGCGTCCTTGCACACCATGGCTCCGAGAGCTGTTCTCCCAGTGCCCCAAGCTGTCTGCCCTGTGACCTTACGTATTTTATGGTGCTACTCTTCATGCTGGTTATACAGCCTGAAGAGCAGCTCTCCCCTGCCTAAACAGGGCAGATGCTTCCTTTCCACTCGTACAGGCACATGTGTGCCTTTTCCTTGTTAAATTGTTCTAGCATAGAGTTCCTAAAAAATATAAAGTGAAATAAATTATATATATTAATTGGAAAAGCAGTAATTGAATAAGAAATTCAGCCCTTAAAGTCAACCTTTTTAGATTTTTAGCTCAGCCTTAAGTATAACTTAGAGAGGGAAAGCAGAGATTCCTTTTTTACTGCAGTAAACAGTGCCCTTTAGCGGGCAAATTGCTGGTTAGAAACTTCCCTGATGAAAAAACTCCTCTAGTTCCTTTGTATGAGGAGTGTCTAGTTTAGGAGTGTGGAAAAGATCAAATGGAAAAATAAAAGGGAAAGAAAAATTAGAAAAGATGTGGCTGGTCAGTTTGGGGCAGCCACAAAAGGTTATTTATAATGAAACAATTATGTCAATAGTGCAGCCAAAGGTAGAAAAACAGAACTCCCTCCTTTGGCTTGCATCTTCCAATTCCACAGTATATTTAAATTGATGTTTCTTATTTCCACTCTTAAAATATTCTTTAGAAAATAGTAAATGGAGCTCCAGGTTTTGCAGTTCAATTCACTTTTTTCTTTATGCAAACCAGTGTTTGGTTTGCACTGGTCATAAGCATGTCACTGGCCATAAGCACCTGTAAGTTCCAGTACTTTGTTACTTATTCAATACTAGGTATTTTTATGATTGTTTTATTCCTTCACTCTTTTGGCCTTTTTTTTTTTTTTTTTAATACCAGGAATGAAAGAGACAGTCACATGTACCACATACAGTGATGTGGATCCTGCAGAAAGGCTAATTAAAGCAGCGTGGAAAAAGAAAGCTACACCAAGATGGCATGACCTATACACTGGTAAGGAGAGATATGCAAACATACAGAATTTTAGTTATAATCACCATGGTCATAAATCAGCCTGCTTCTGGAAGATACTCTTATTGTAATGAATTTCCTCAATATCTTGTGTTTGACAACAGTCAGAGATAACAAGCGATCAGCAAGAAGATATATGACACCTGACATTTAAAGTGGCCTGTTAGTATTATTTATTCTGCTAAAAAATACAGTTCCTCATCCACTAAGTGTTGAAAGGGGGAAGCAAAGAGCATCTTTCACTGTGTAAATTCATGACAAGTGTGCTATCCCAGGCATCCCTCATATGAAGAGGGAACATTTGGCTTCGTATGAAGATGCTGACTGCAGTTCATCATGGCTGTAGGAAGAAATTTGGCAGAGAGGCACCTCGTGATCACAGCAGACAGAGGATTCACACAACAGCCATTTGGACTACAGGTACCTGTGGTCTTTGGAGAGTGGAGGTAGGGTACACTCACACCTTGTAGCTGCACAGATAATTTATTTACAGGAAAACCTCTGTTGCCAGAACTCAGGAGACTCCCGTGGCAGCTGGAAGGCACCTAGAGACATTTGAGAGGGTAACCACCCATGTATCTAAGCACATTTCATAGCAGGTAAAAGAGAAACCTGTGACTTACTGCAGTGATGAGAATTTGTGGGGTGTGTGATGGTGAGATGGCACTTGTGTGGTGGATGATGGCCACATCCATGGAAACGTGAGCTGAACTGACTCAGGTGAGTTCTGGCAGAGTTAAGGACAGACCAGCAGTTGGCAGGACACCTCTAACAAGCTCCAGCTGCTGGAGGAAGGGAGCCAGGCACTGGCTGCTGAAGCATCACCTCTTTCCCCTGGGGACAATGGGATATGTTCGCAGTTGGTGGCAAAAAAAAGAGGAAAGAAAAGAAACAAGCATGGAAAATGGAGGAACTGAAAATGGAACAGAGATCTGAATTTAGGTGTGGCAAACAAAACAAATGATACGAAGGAAGAGAGAAATGCTTGAGCCCTAGAGGAAGAGATGTTAGAGCAGTAGTTTCAAAGTAAGATTATGGTAGCTGCAGGGAAGGAGGGGAAGGTCAGCAAGTACAGGACACTCTTCTGTAGAGGTGTGGGAAATGGGTGGTAGAAAAGAGACCAGGAATGAAGGAGGGACTGGAACAGATGGAGAAACAGAAAAGGAAAAAAATGATCCAACCTTGTAAGGGTTTTTATTCTACACAAAGAAAAGCTGATGAAGTAGAATAAAGAAAAAAGCATGTAAATTCAACTGAAGGAGACTAAAATGATGGGAAGAGTGAGGGGTGGAGAATGGAATAAGGATTACAAAAATTGGAAGAAATACTAATAAGTAGAAAAAGTGGAAAAATTGGTAACCTGTATTTAGATAATGTGGGCTTTGTAAAATTAGTTTCTCAATTTCCCACAGTCTAAGAAAAAGAGATAGAATGATGTATGGAGGAAATAGTGTTTCATTACATTGATTTGTCTTACACCTCAGGAAAAGGGGTCTCCTGAAAAAAAAAATCCCTCAAAACAGTAAGTGTTGTTTTCTTTTTTATTTCAGAAATAAATACAGAGACTGTAATACCTGTAATGCTGTTCTATCCTCTCTTCCCTTTCTCACTTTCTCTTCTTCTCAGTTTTGAGTCTGTGCCTCAGGGATTTTAATTTTGACATCTTTGATTCCACCCCCATATATCAAATTTAAAGTCAGTTTAACTTCTGGTTTTAAATGAAATATTTTATAAAATGTCATCGTTTTAGGCTTATGGGGGTTTGGCTCTCTTAATTTGTACCTCGACTGTGTATTCAGTGGCATTGGCATAAATCTGCATTTTTCCATTGCACTTCTCAGCAATCCAAGGGCATTACACAGGCAAGACAAAATATATTTTACCAGTGAGGAGGAGATGGCAGAGAGATTAAACTTCTTATCCAGACCAACAGAGTTTGTGAGCATGAAAGTGAAACCACAATTTGGGCACTGTTTATTTGAATGCTCCAACTGTATGACATACAAACATGAGGAAAAAATGCTTACGTGAGCTTGGCTAAAAACAAACTTATTTTGTGCAGATACACAGTGTTTATAATGTATGATGTCAGTATCTGAGATAAGGAATTACATATAAAGGTTAAAAAAGCAGCATTTTTTATTGCTTACGAGAATTAACAGGCTCTTGATCTGCACTTTAACCAGCTTTATTGTAAATGCACTCACGTTAGAATGATACATTTTTATTTTGTTGTTTCATTAATGCATTCAATGCCACTTTTCCTACTGTAGTCAATTATTCTTTTCCCTGAAAAATTGACCACTTTCTAAAAGGTAATGCAGTTCCTTGCTATAATGCAAAATGATAATTTCTTTTTGTACTTGTGAAAATCTAATGGCAAAATTACAAAAATATGCTGGGGAATTTTTCTGTTTGTGAAGCACTTCCCTGTGGAAGATTCAAATTACCAGTCTGACTTCTAAACTCTTCATTTTTTAAAGATATATCAATATATCCACTTAAATGTGTGGGATAAGCCAACAGTGCTGTTCTGACCTGCCCAGTCTTTGCTGTTTATATGCCATGAATCTACTTAAAAGTTGTGTTTGACTGCCTTAATCTATCAAGGAGTCACGTTTGATGCAATAGAGTAAGGAGGGAACATAAAATTACTTGTTTTTATAAAACTAAATCTTGGACATGTGTAACATCTTTTATTAGAATGAGCACAAACTGCTATTCCAGACTTTCCACATGCACACCACTCCACCAGTGTCTACTATATAGAAATGAGACTAAAACCCACACTCAGTACTAGACATAAGACTGAGAGCTCAGCCCAAAATCCTGCCTGCTCTTGCAGTTCACTTTGTCATTGAAGTTTTGGGGAATGGAGCAGTTAAGGAAGTGCAAGTACCTTTTATACCAAGGCTTTCTGGATCCTGAATGGTAAGATGAAGTTATCCTGGCTAAGTAGGTAGTGATTTATTCATAGATGTGGAAGCTGGATATAATTTTAAGAGATCCTTTCATGAAAACAGTTAAATGGATAGTGTATGTGATACAAAAAAGGTTGACAAAGCTGCAGTTTGGTGACAAAAGTTGAAGGATGAAGACTTTTAAGTCAGACACATTTTAAGAAAGGCATTTATGCATCTATCTCCCATTGAAAGGAGTAAGAGGATCCAGACCTAAGTTTGGAAATAATTAGGACATAAAGAGATATGTCCATAAAGAGATAGAGATACTCTCTATTTAGGAGAGTGGGGAGCACTGACCAGTGCCTAAGATACTAAGTTCCATTAGGAGAAATTTCTGACTGGGTTTTTTGCTGCATAGCTGCTTTTCTTTGGAATATGTTGCACTGAAGTGAATGGCAAACCTCTGTGTATCCTCACAGATGCACTGATGTGAGGGCATGGGATAAAAGTGGGATTTCAAAAAGTTCTTCCAGGCATGAAGTGAGCAAAGGGTGGATTGAAGACACACTGTAATGAAAGAAAAAAAAAAAAAAGGAAGTAATAAATGGAGAAAGGAAGCAAAAAAATTGGCTTATAGGGATGAAATGCTGCAGAGGATTAATCTGCAGGGGAAGATTTTGTAGAGGTTCACATTTTTGCATTAATTGGGAGAATAAGAACCTGTGTGTTGAGCTTCATGCCCAGCTTTCCGAGAGGTTCAAGAGCTGCAGTGATAACCAATGATCTAAATCCACTTCTGGGCTGAAGAGAGCCCAGGTTACAGCCAGACTGTCACAACTGACCTACTTGGTACACTTGACAGTGTCTCAGTGGGGAGACCAAGGAGCAGATGGGGGTACAGCCTGATACATCACTCTGGGACCAGTCTTTTCTGAACAAAATCAAACGTTTTTGAGAGTACAAAACATACTGCAGACCCCTGGATGTTTCAGACCAGAAAATGTCACCATTCCCTGGACAGAAATCTACCTTCACCAGCTTGGTTTGGCTAAAATTCCAGACAGCTCGACAGCAATGTTTCTTTAAGGGCTCCTCCTTCCTTCTCTGAACTTTTCTCTCTCTCCAAATTATTGAACACATTCCAGCCATCAGTACTGAGCACTATTTCCTTGGCACTGAGGCTTCAGTGGGGTTGAACCAGGACCCAGCTGTACAGCTCTTGCTGTGCAAATCAAACCATAGGGCAACAGTGTACATCACTGGGCTGAGAACGTAGAGGAAAGAGTTCTTTAGGATATGTTTTAGTTCAGAGACCTCATTTGCATTCATTCTTTAAAATGGATTCTTCTTCAGCCAAAGAATCTCCCTCTCCTTACCTGTTTTACAAATGGGTTGTAGATTTGGGTTCTTTCTTTCCGTGAGGTAAGGGATCATTTTACCAGCCTTGGCAGTGTGCTGTTCTTTCCCTGCACAACATCTGCTGCAGTTTTCATGGCTTGAATTCTTCCTGGACTTGTTTTAAAAGGCATGTTTCAGAAATGTCTTTGAGGATATGAATTATGAGTCATTGTTTTATCTTCTAGGGTGTTCTCCATTTATCTTTATTTTCCTTTTCAAAACAAGACTAAAGAGGCTTTAGAGTTTAAAGTTTATAGGTTTTAATTCAGGTTTAGGCTAAAGATACCAAGAATGGTAAAGTAATTAATTACAATAGGATTTTAGTGCCGTTTCAGAAAGTAATTTATTTTTGTATGACAATAAACTGGGATTTAATCTCCTCCTAGCTCACGCTTCTCCTTACCGTTGTAGTATTTGCGTACACACTTCTCACACACGTGACAATTCTGACATTTACTGTTCCAAAGCCTTTGCATTATTTGTGCCTCATATCTCATTTCTCCATCACTTCATGTATGACAAAGTGTTTGATATTTAGTGCACTTTTAAACCACTTTTTTTTTCTGTAAAGTAACTAAAAAAGAGATTTGGCTTTTCAATTTTTTCACTTAATTCTGATTAATATGTTGAATTTTTTTCCAGAACACCTCACATCTTCATCTTGGACTCTATTTTACTCAGCAGCATCCTCAACATTTACTCTGCCTATGACACCACCTGTGCCAAACTTCCAAAGGCTGTTTGGGACATACAGTTGCTAGTAGGACATTTTGAAGACAAAAGGTTTGTGCAAGTTTAACTTGGAGCACGAACTGTTCTGAAGAATAGTGACAGCAATTTTTTTATACTTGCGTGGTATTGGAGGAGTACTGCAAGGTACCCCATACAAACAAAGGTAGGTAACAGTAAGGAACAACTTAATATAACTCCCTTGGCCCTACATCCAGGTGTGTCATTTCCTTTGGGCTGGAAGTTTTTCCCACCTTGTCTTTTAAGAGATAAAATCTTTGTCTGACTTGCTTCAAAACATGTGCTGGTTTCTTCAGGCAACTATGGGAACACATCCCGTATTTAACTGAGTTATTTGATTTGTTTGTAGTTTCCAAAACAGGCAAAAGCTTGTTAAAGGGATAGGGGCAATTCCAGAACTCTCTCTGATAGTGAGAATATATTTTAGGTAGTGTAAGAAAGTAACCTATAGTCTGGAATCCCTAACTATTTAGACTGCTGGAGAATCCAGAAAAAAAATAAACTTGCCTAATAGACTTTCTAGCTGTGTTTTCATTAAGTCTGAGACAGCTCAATAAGGAAGCTATGGTATGATTTATTTTAATCAGTTATTACATAGGAGTCATTAACAAAAAACAAAACAAAACAAAAACTCGGCAAAATATTCCTTACATACTTTTTGCTTTCCAAATCCACAAAACGTTTAGATAAAATCTCATTTCATTACAACCAAAACAAACCTCCAGTACTGGACTGCTTTCATTTTTTTCTGTAAGTGAAGATGTTTCCATACCTCTTCTGTCTACACTGGCGTTCCAGCTCCGTGTCTTTCGTGTCTGTTTTCTTTATAATCTCACTAAGGTTGGTCAGGAATTCTATTGTCTCCTAAGGCTTGATAAGAGCATTTGACAGACTGTGAACTAGAGATGGAGCAGGGAAAATGATTTAGTCATTTTTGTCATCTGAAGATGACTTTCAGAACTGCTAGCACACGTGATTATTCTTCCAGTTCAAATGTAAAAGAATCTGGATTTTGCCCTGTGCATTGAACATATGAAAATGTTCCCAGCTTTACAGCCCGTTAGTTTCATTTGATATTATTGTTGAGCTAAAAAGTGCATATCCAGGCACACACAGAGTCTTCTTTTGAAATAATTCCTCTATCTTAAAAGAGAGGAACCATGGGGCTACTGAATGATTTAGATAAAGAGTGTGTCCAGCTCTGTTCCTGTAAGTTACAGTCTCTAGGCATTGTGATATGAAATTCCATAGGACAAATGTTTTCATTTACAGCAACTGCTGTTTCACAACTGAGGTGGCATTGGCTGTACCTGTTCTTGGCACTGACCAAGAACAAATAAGATGAAGATTCATCTTCGGTTATTTCACTTATTTTTATTTATGTATTTTTGAAGGCCAGTGAGTGGAGGGAAACATATAAAAAGGAGGATAACACTGGTTGTCATAACTGGTCAGTTGTTAAATGTGTCCAGCTCTGAATCAAGAGAGGGCAGGAATCCATTACTGGAATATCCATGGTATCATGTACCATTAGGTTGTCTGAGGATATATTGTTGATAAAACATCCCTGGCAGGATCATCCTTTGCTCACAAAGACTCACAGAAAAATTGAAGCACAACCTGCCAAAGTCACCTCTCTCTAAAAAGAAATATTTCAAACATATTATAACAAATCTTGACTGTAAAATGTGCAAATTGGATTTCCAGTAATGAGACCCATCAGTAGGCACATTTTCTTGACATATTCTGTCTTGGAAATAGTGATTCAATTTTCCAAAAGTCCTTTAATTTGCTTAGGGAGGAAAGCATTTTCATTTTGCCCAGTCAGTTCTAATAATTTGCTAAATTCAAAATATGTGAAATTACTGAAGCTGGTTGTAGTGACCAGAAGGACCTCTAATCTTCTAATAGTATTTTTCTTTTTCCCATGAATCATGTAGGCTTGCGCCAGAAATTTTTCAGAACAGATAAAACACAAATCTTAGTTGACATCCCTGCTGCTTGTCTCTTCCACAGACAGAATTCGGGACATTTGCTAGTAATCCCCTTCAGAAGATTTGCTTTAGAAATCTCTGTTAGCTGCTGGGGTGTGTGGTTAGAAACTTGCATTTTCTCCTATGAGTAAAGTTCCTTAGGAATTCCCTTACAGATGAGTCTGGGTATTGATACTTCCTATCTTGGCAGTAACAAGCATGATGAGCCAGGTGAAGAGCAGTTGGGAAGGAAAAAGTTTTCCACAGCTCTTTTATGCTATAAAGCCTTGAAGGGTTTTAAACAATAATCCTTTATCCCACAGTATATTCTCGGGGTGGTTTCCTTTGGGCACTGGATGTTGAGTTGCGTGGCCTTTGGAATGCCTCAGGAGAGCCACACAGAAATAACTCCTGTGGGAATTGCATGTAGCATGTTCTAGTGGCACAGTCTTCTGTCTCAGAAACACTTAGGAGATTGCCAAGGCAGTTGTGTGCTCAGCTAACTTTTTCATTTGAAAACCAAGCTCATGAGTAGTGTCCCTCTAACAGACATTTTCTAAGTCTTTCTTAATTAATAAGTAGGTATTGTTAAATACCTTAGTTTTAAAAAGAGGATATCCCTTAAGTTGTCACATAATATATTTATTCAATCAAATATATTTTATGAAAAGAAGAGTTGGGTTTTTTTCTGCCCTGCTTCTGGAGTTCCAGTAATTGTTGTGCAGATACAAACACTAGTTTAAGTGAGTGCTTTTGCCATTTCTCTTCCCTGGCAGCATCATGTGAGGTTTCTGTCCAGAACACTGAATTGCAGCACAGGGCTGGTGCTTCTGTGGCTGCCAGAAACAGCCCAGTACCCATGAGGAGGAGACTGTCCTTCAGTGGAAATATGGGTGTAGGTAGGTATGATTACCATAAAGTAACAAGAGACTGTACTGTTGCTATCCAAATACTGTTCATCACTTTTTATTTTACAGTGCAAGGGTTAAGACATTTTCCTGCAGCATACCATATTTAATTATGAATATTAATCCCTATTAGGAGCATTAGACTTCTTCAGGGATTCACCCAAGGACAACTGAAGTACATGGCATGAGTTGAAGACCAAGACTTTAACCCTTTTTTTGGGATTTCAGGGAGAAGACAGTCCAGAGTGTAGACTATAAGGGGCACTGAAGTTGCTTTATTTACTTACTTGTGCATGTCTGGAGTAAAACTGCATTTGTCCCTAAACTCAAAGAAAAATACTTAAACCAGGAATATTTTTCCTAGAGATTGTCAAACATTTGTATTCTGGATGCAAATGAAGTCTTGCTGCTTTTGCTGATCACTTGCTAATGGAGACTGACACCCCTCTGCAGAAGAATCAGCACACAGACTTTCAAGGTTACCAATGGGGAACTTCTGCACAGAACTGCATCATCTTCAACCAGGACTTCATTCCTTTGCTCCTCACACTCTCTACTTACCAAACTATCCATTGAACTGCTGTACTCCTCCAAAAGAAAAAAAAAAAAGGAAATGGAGTACAAGGCAGAAAGGTAGGGAGGGACACTGGCTACAAGGTTAGTGCAGTTTTATGAATGAACCCCAAATTTTGTGTTTTGCTGAACACTTTCCAGTGGAGACTGACACAAGTGTGAATTTTGTCATCTTGTTTGACTGAACTTTTGAAATCAAGGTATTACTGATTAAATCCCAACTTTCAGCATTTCAAATGATCCTGGGTGAGGAGCAGAGAGAGGGGCAGGAAAGAAGAGCAAGAAATCACCCATCAAAAAAATAAGTTTTTCATCTATTTATTGAGGGGCCTTTAGTCTTCTGATGGGTCAGTTAAGACTCAAACCATCTGTAGGCTTCTCTGTTCTGTCCCTTGTCACCCCAATCCGTACTTCTGTCAGATGTTTCTGTAATGAGTTCAAGACTACAGTTTTAGAAAACAAACAGAAGGAGAATGGCATTACCTTAACATGAGACAGTCTCTGTGTCATGATCTACATTGTAGATCTAGGGTGGAAAATAAGTATTTTAAATAATATTTAATAATATAAAGAAAGGAGGGTAAAGAAACTGACAGTTCTCCATTTTTCCTGGGTAGTTCCTGCTAGCTTCTGCTCTTTGACACAGAAAACCCATATGTGCCTGTAATGTTCAAGATCTTTTGAGGTAATTGATGGGTGCTGATGGGTGAAGTCCCCAGCATTCACTGTATATTGAGTCTGACTATTTCTACACCAACACTAATAATTACCTGTACTCCATTACTAGAATTCTTGTGCAAGTTGCTCTTTTTGTATCATTTAAAATGGAGTAGTACAGCACAGAGGAGCTGGAATCCCTGTCCTGAAGAATTCAGTCTAGAAACTTACTTCCAATGTCAAACAAGAGACAGAGTGTATGAAAAGATAAATTATTCAGTAATGAATCCTACACACTTATAATGCACAAGTTGTAATGAATCTCAGTTGCTCTTGTAATTCTGTAAAGTTGTTTACCTAATATGGTAGATGTGCCATATGGTACACTAAAGAAAGTGTTAGAATGAGGACGTGAAGATTTCGAGGTTTTTATTTCTAGTTTTGTAGGCATCTGTAAACTGCATTCAAGCTGTCCTAGAATGTGAGCAGAGCAAGAATGCAGGCTGCTCTGCCCCTTCATGCTGACTGCTGCTGCCCCCTGATAACATCCTCCATCTCTTCCTCCTGTATTCCTCAGGCACTGTGGCCTAGCACGGGGCTGTACCTTGGCTAGATGCCATCAAAGAAAGTCTTTTGGCCACTCTGCACCTTTAGGCTGGCTTAGCTTAAGTCAAGCTTTCTCACCCTTAATAAATCATTTGAGCAGCTGATTAACTCTTCTGCTCGGTAGGGAATGTGACCAGGCTTCCATTCCAGAGAGGTCTTTGGTATGTTGCTTATAGAATTTCACCATAGCTAAAACTAGCAACGTGCTCGACTGTGGCAGCAGCAAAGAGGTTGGGACTGCTCTGCTCAGAGCAGCATTTCTGTCTTGTAAGAAACAGGCAACGTGACCTACAGTGATGTCTGTAAAATCACATCTACTTTGCAGCACTGTAATTTGTCAAAAATTGATAAAATGGAAGTTAAAATTCATACAGATGAAAAGGGCAGTTTCTTGCTCACCCTTGAGTTTCAAGTGATGACTGAGAAAAGCATTTAAGTACAAGAATAAAACACTAATATAAAACTCAGAGGATGTAGGCAGACTCTTTCAGGGTGATGCCATGGGGGTGAGTGAGTGGAGCCTTGGGAAAGGCTTAACATTGTAATTTTTAGTTATCAGCCAAAGTCTACTGCAGGTGAGAAGAGGACATAGAAACTATAAGAGTAATATCCCTCACTATGGGCTGAATTTCTAGGATTTTTGATTTAAAGGTACTTGCACTATTATTTGGGGCCTGTATGTTAAGAGCAAATACGGATCAGATTTTATGTGAATTTTTGGCAAACAGCTTCTCCGTTGTAGGTACGTTTGCATATATGGGGGCAGGGTGAGAACTGGACAGTACTTCAGCACTGTTCCCAGTGCTCATGGGGTCGGCTGTGGAGCAGATCAATTTAATTCGTGTTAGAGTACAGGGTAAGTGATCACCAGAAATATGTGACAGGGGAAATGGTGACACCCACATCTAGGCAATCCTATGTAGAGAAAACTTGGACATATTTAAAGTGATACCCTTTTCACAGATAACTCATGGCTCTTGTTCTTCCAGGTCTCCACCAGCCTCCAGGCAGCAGCTTACAGGCTAATCAGTTCCCCAGAATCATAAACCAGCAGGTGCTGAGCCCATCCCACTACAACAGAGTTCCAGCCTCTAATGCCGCCCATTCCCAAAACATAAGAGCAAAGCTTATTTTAAAATCCTGATATAAGAGGTGCTATTTTAAGCTTGCTACCCCTTAAAACTTGAAAGTTAAGTTAAATCAGGCATTGGTGTAAGTTGCCCAGAGAGGTGGTGGAGTCACCGCCCCTGGAGGTGTTTTAAGAGGCATCTGGATCTGGCATTGGGTGATGTGATTTAGTGGTTTAGGGGTTACAGTGATAGTGCAGTTAGACGTGATCTTAAAGGTCTTTTCCAACCTTGATGACTGTGTGATTCTATTCTGTGGAAGATAAATTGTACCATCTGATAATATTGTTCCAATTGCATCTGGTAATACTGTTCCAGCAATTCAGTTTCCTGGGAAAACAGCGCCTGGCAGAAGAGCGCATTTGTTGAAAGGCGGGTTGTATTTTTACGTTATTTACTTCCTTTATGATGGTTGCACAACAAGGTCAAAGTGCAGCTGCCTCCTGTAAGCGATCATGTCCACCTGCAGCCAGCGCCGGCCGAGCCCGGCGGGCCGGGCCCGGGCCCCAGGGGCTGCGCTCCCCGCCGAGCGCCGCTGCGGAGCGCGGCTCTCCCCCAAGGGTTAAGCGGCGGCGGGGGTGTAACACGGGCGGGGATCGCCCCGCCGTGCC
>VZSE01015292.1:274192-284339 GCA_013398275.1 Promerops cafer
GGAGGAGGGAGCCGTGAGAGGGGAGGGGGGGGAGGAGGGAGCCGCTCACAGGAACCCTCCGAAAAAAAGATGGCGGCGGGCTCGGATCTGCTGGATGAGGTTTTCCTGAACACGGAGGTGGATGAGAAGGTGGTGAGCGACCTGGTGGGCTCCCTGGAGTCCCAGCTGGCGGCCTCCGGCCACCACCACCAGCACCACAAGGCGCAGGAGCCCCTGAGGGCCGCTGGGGGGCTGCTGGGGAACCATGTTGTGAGCAGCAGCAGTAGCAGCAGCAGCCCTAGCCCCAGCCCTGGAGGAGTAGTAGTAGGAGGCAATGCTAATGCCCAAACAGAGAGCAGCAGCGGCAGCAAGATGGGACTGAGTGCCCCAGAGATCACAAAAGCAGGTAACGTGGGCAGGGGTGGGGGGCTCTGAGGGAGAGGGGCCCTCCCCTCCCCCCACTCCCCAGCTCCCGCTGCCTCCTTCCCTCACTGCTTTCCCCCCTTTTCCCTCTCTCCTCCTTCTCGTTGTGGCAGGAGCGGGAGTGCAAAGGGTGGTATCGATCATACGGGGGAGAGCCTCCCCTCATCATGCCCCCTCGGTGTGTATCCGCGCCTCTGCTCCCTCCCCTTTATTTTCCCTCCTCGCCTGTGCTTACTCGAGGGTGTTGGATCATGTGTGGGGGCAGCCGCCCCGCAGAAGGAGCCGGCAGTGCCCGTCCGTGACTCTGCCGGTCCCCTCTGCTTTTCCTGCCCTTGTTGCTGGAGTGTAAAAGGGCTCTGTTAATCTCGGGGACTGAAGGAGGCAGAGCCCACCCCCTGGGTCATGGCTGTGCCTCCCATGCCGCCTGTGATTGCTCCCCTTCCCTTTCCAGGGGTGGAGGTTATGGGGGGGATTCCCTCTTGATAATGCCGCCTTAGCTGTCTGTGTAAAGGCTCCTTCCCCTCCCCCTTCGCTGTTGCTGAAGTGGAAGGGGGTGTTATTAATCATGACACCTATTTCCTGTAGAGGAGGAAGCGAGGGGGGATTTCAAGGGGAGGAAGTCCCTCAAAATGCTTCCCCCCCATATCTGCCTGTCTTGATATTGCCCCCGCACCCCCTCCCTTGTTCCAGGGGCTTGGAGGGGGCATCCAACACCTCCCATTCCTCCTCTGCCCTCAAGGGGGGGTTGTCACAACGCCGGGTCCCGGGAAGGGGGGGAATTCAGGCCACAACACCCCACCTTGCACAGCGCCTTCTCCCACCGCCCACCCCCGGAGCTGCCTGGGAATATTCCCCCCTTCGTGTTGTGAGGCTTGTAGGGGGGCAGTGTGAAGGCTGGGACTGAGGGCTTACTACGTGGGAATGGAGGGAAGCTGTTTTTCAGGGGGATTGAAAGAAATGTCTCCCCAGAATCTCTCTGCAATTCCTCCCCTCCCCCCTTTTTTATTTTTGATTTTGCCTTGTTGAAGTGTAAGAAGATACTACAGACCGTCTCTTATGACTGATGAAGCTCTTCTAGGAGGATCTCCTTGACCCTTATAATGTGCATCTCAGTGTCTGCCTGTCACTATTCTTTTCCCATTTCTGTCTCCTTAGGGCCAGGACCTGGACTGTGTGTGATTGTACTTGTGCTAACACCAGGCCTTATCAAGGGGCATGAGGATTATTCAGGACAAGAAGCTACATCATCTTGTCCCTTCTGAAAACCAGCTTTGCTTTTTATTTATTTATTTTTAACTATCTCTGGCTGTGGGAACTTCAGATCCGTCGGAACAAATTCTGTAATAAGGAAGAGGGGTCTTCTAGAAACCTGCTCCAGGCCTTGCAGTACTTCTTATCTTGCCAGGCCAATGTTCTTCTTTCCTTTCACTTTTCATATTTTGCTGTTGTTGAGCCTCCTGATCTGACTGATTTACTTTCTAGGAGGTGACAGGATTAGAGAGTAATGTGTGCTGGTATAGGGAATATGTCTTAACAATGTGTCTTCCATGGCCATTTGCCCCCCCACCCCTTGCAGTTGCAGTCTTGTTTCTAAAAGGGATGTCAGGCTCCAGAATGGGGAAGAGGTCTTAAATGATCATCTTATTTCCTTCCCTTGGTTCATGTTAAATCTGTTTTCCCTGTTTTGTCTTACTGTGGTATCAAAAGCAGGGGTGTTACAATTAATACTGAATCTGCCAGTCTTTGGTGGGTTATTGGAGGCTTTAAGATAATGTCTTCAAAGCCATGTTCAGTTTGTGCTCTGTCCTGTTTTCCTGGCTCCAGGCAGGCAGCTTGGGAGATGAAGAAGACCTGGTGATAAGGGAGAACATTCTGTCTTTGCTGGACTTCTCTTCTTGCTCATTTGCTCTGTTTAACCTCGTTGTTGTTTTGCAGGGGCAGGAGGAGTGCAGGGGGGTGTTATTAATCATAACACCAGGTCCCAGACTTCTGCTCTGGATGGAGCCACCACAACGAGCACCAGCACCACCACTGCAGCAGCAGGAGGATCTGATGTCACTGCTGCTCCAGGGACCCTCAGTCAGGGCAAATCGGTGGTTATCAGCACCATGGCAACTGCCTTGTCCACCAGGAATGGCAAGATTGGGACCACGACAGTGCAGACTTTGAATGGGAGTAATGTGGTGATGAACTCTCACCACACAGGAAGTGCTGCTTTCTCTGGGACTCCTGTGACTGCCAACCCCGCTCCTGCACCTGCTGTTGCCCCTCTCGTTAACAATGGACCTGGATCCGTGGGGAAAGGAAACGCTGTTAATGCTGTTTTGCCCTCAGCTTCTAACACTGTCATCCAGACTTCTTTCCTTAATACTGCTGTGTCCTCTGCATCCTCCTCCTCGCCCACAGTGATCTCCTCGCAGCCACCGCCGAGCGTTGGCACCGGGGCGCCCACGGTAACGCTCGTGAGGCCCCCGATCCACACAGCAGGACCCACGGTGGCTGCAGCTGGTGCAGCC
Organism: Promerops cafer; assembly: GCA_013398275.1. Classification (NCBI taxonomy): domain Eukaryota; kingdom Metazoa; phylum Chordata; class Aves; order Passeriformes; family Nectariniidae; genus Promerops; species Promerops cafer. The sequence continues at coordinate 277,111 of VZSE01015292.1, forward strand.
ACTCAGAACGGGAGCAATACTGTGATCAATTCAACCATCAGTGTGGGGAGTTTTCCTGCTGTTGCCACAGCCACTGTGGGATCTGGAGTTTCCCTCCAAACGTCACTTGTGAACAGCCAGTCTGGTTCCACGGTGCCAGCAGCTCCTGCCACACAGGTCATCAAATCTGAGTCTCCTAAAACTATAGTCCAGGCAGTATCCCAACAGCAGACGCTGGCTACTGGTGGCCAGCCCAGTACTACAGGGGGTAACATGATTATTGGGCAAACTATGCAAGCTGGGCTCTCCAATGTTGCTCCCAATCCTGGTGGGATACCTCCTGCAGCTCCTGGCACCCCCACAGGAATGGCTAAAGGCACTGCCAATACAGTGGCACAAAGTCTGCCAAGGACTCCAACACCAACTACGAGTGGAATCAGAGCAACTTTGACTCCTACAGTTTTAGCACCTCGTTTGCCTCAGCCACCTCAGAATCCGACTAACATTCAGAATTTTCAGTTACCACCAGGTAAGTCAGAGGATTGAGTGGTTTTATTCTGGAAGTGTATTTCCTGCAGGGAGGAAGGAATCCAAGTAAGATTCTGTGCCATTTAATTGTGAATTGTGGAAAAGGCATGACATGTAACAATGAGAATGGTCTGGTGTTGAGTAGTAGTATCATAGTAGCATTCCACTACTTAGTGTCTGATTTTGGGTGACCAGAAAGTCTTTTCAGCGGTAATTGAAAATAATTCTGCCTGGTATCTTTGTTTCAATGTGAGTGTAGATGAAGCTGCAAACTGCCAAAGTGTGACAATGGAACATTATCCAATGAAATGTTATTTCATTAGCACAAAAGACATTTTGAATTTTCAGGTGGTTTTGTCAGTAGTTTGTAACCTTTAGGTGCTGCTCGGTTCCCTCCTGTCCCTGCATGCCCCCAGCACCACAGAGCTCTCATGAACAGAGAAGCAGCAGATACAACACAAGAAAACTACCTACTTTGGCTTTAAATACCTTCAAAGTCTGACTTTAAAACTCACAGGTTTGAAGCTTATGATCATCTTTTTAGTCACTGGCATTCTGATACAAAAGGCAGACTTCCTATGTCCTTACCTCACCCTGTTGTGTCTAGGGCTACAGCTTTTGTAGTAGCTAGTCTCATGCTTAGTGCTGAGCATCTCTGGACAAGGAATCTAGTGCTGGACTCAGTAGATGAGTGAAAAGCAGGATGAGAAGCATTTATTTGCTCAGAATTGTCCTGTCCATCCTTAAATATCCCAGATTTGGAGATTTAATGTTATATATTTGCTATTATTTTGAATCAGGCTTGTTGCTTGTATCCACTTTGATTTTTAACTGCCAGTACTTGTGTGAACCTACACATTGCTTCCTGTCCTCCTAATAATACATACAAGGGCTGTATTCTTAGTGCTCACTGTTTTCAGGGCAGTATACAAAGAACAGCTAATTGTATTTTGCTACTATCACTGAATGAAATTGGTGGTGATTTTAGTAGGTGGTCTTAGTAAAATACAAGTGGTCTTAGTAAAATACATCTCTTGGAACTCCTGACCAACCTCAGAGCAATGCACCTGTCACATAAAGTAGATCAGGAATTATGTGCTGTGTTACTAAACACTCTGTTTTTGTGTAATATGCTATCTGTGGTATGTGATGCCATGTAGTTTGATGAAGTCTGTCAAACATTCTGTGTATCCAAGTACTAACTGGTATAAATATTCCTCTTATTTTTTTTTTCTGTAAAAGGTTATTCCATATATGAGTAATTTGAATGACATGTTGCTAATTTAAAAAATAGCAGTAAAACTCAGATCTTGAAATCTTGGTGCTTGATTTGAAGCCTGTAAATTGGTAGGTTGGAAAAGCCTTATTTTATTTATTGCCATAGTGTATCAAAGGATTGATCCAGTTTAGTCTAGTGCCATTTGTACCTACATTTTTTGTTAATACTGCATTATAAACCTGATTATGAGGGAAAGTAGTACTGTGGAGTCCAGTGGGACCTTTTTTCAGGTAGCTGATGTTTTCAGACTTCCACAGCATCCTGAAATGTGTTCCTCTTAGAAGCAGCATTGCCAGTCCTTAAGTAAAATTGAACCATAAATTGTTCTTTTGGAGTTCTCGATAGATCAAAGTAAAACAATACAGGTTCTAAGCACTTGGATTTTTAGGGAGCATTTTTTTTTCTGTCCTACACTTAAATAAATATTTATGACTTCAAAAGAATAAGCATGACTTAAAATAAGCAAGTATATGTGACTGGATACATAGAAATTGGAAACTGAATTCTTACATAAGACAGACTTAATATTGAAAAGGATTTTTTTTTTAGTGGAACTGATTATTTTTCTTTTGCAATGCTTTAGTTTGTTTTTTATACTTTGCAAAAATAGCCAGCTTTAAAAATGCTTTGCATAAACCATATCTTTCAAAACACTTAAGAATTGGTGGATGCTGGGCTCTTCCAAACATCTCCCAGGCACAAGTGCCTCTGTAAATCTGACCACGTGCAACTGCTGTGATCTTCAGCAGAGTGCAGGTACACTCATAGTGAAAGGAGAATATAGGTGGCTGTGCTTTTGAAATTGTGTTTTAAATGACAGCATCATAGGCCAGGTTTTTGGAGACAGTTTGGTAGTGTGAAGCTGCAGTGCCTGTGTGCTGTGCACCTACTGGATGCATCGAATTTGCATTCACAAGTTTGTTTTAAAAAGTTAATAGTGTGTGCTAGTAAGAGTTTCTAAGACAGTGCTTGAAATAGTTTGAAATCATACACTGCACACACAGCTGTTTACACCAAGAATTAGAAACACTTAGAAAATTCTGATGGAAGGTTTGCCCATGACAGCACAGGTTTTACTGTTATTTTCTTATCCAGAATTACTGTTTCTAGCTCTCCAAACTACAGTTACAGTGTCACATGTATGGAAAGCAGAATGTTATTGTCAGCAGGAGTTATTAAGCTGGGACTTGAAAATTAGAAACCTTTCAAGGTTTCAAATGTTTTCTTTGAAATACCACATGGAAAATAAGCTCCATCAATGGTCTTTAAAATGTATTACTATTGGATAATGCTTTGTATCACATCAAGACAATTGTGCAGCAAATCTTGACTGACCAAATTGGGGGTGTTTGAAGAGCCAGTGGGCCATAATTGTTGTGACCTTACTGGATTTCAGTGTATTTCTTCTCCAAGGAACTGAGCTGTTGGAGAGTATCTGTGTATTAATGATGGTTTTCCACTTCTGACATCTTTGAGGAAGAGGACTGTTTTCCTTAGTCTTTTCTTCAGGAGCCTGTGTTTGGAACTTTATGCTCCAATTGGACAGATTTGAATAATGATGGTCCCAAAATAACCTTATTTATACCCTCTTAAAAAAGACATGGAAATATTGTGAGATGATTTTGTAAGGGGATGGGTACACAAGTTTATACAATACTGCCTTAAGGATGCAACACTACTGAAACTGACTGGAAATAAATTGAATGAAGCTTGTTGTTCCTGAGTACTTCAGTAATGAGAAATGTCTTAATTACAATAATATGGCAAGAGGTAGAAAATCAGGGAGTTTGTTAAAGCAGTAAGTCAGTGTTCCACTGTTAGAGGTGCTCAGAAAAGTATAACTGGGATTATGCACTAAAATTTATCTTTTGCATCGTAAGAGTGTGTAAAGTGTTTAGAGGTCATTGCTGACACAGAGCAGAATCATCTTGTAAATTGGAAAAATTTCAGTACTTTAAAATAATTTTTGAAAACCCCATCTTGTCCAGCAGTGCTGTAGTACAAACCCAGCATGTGTGAGTTTATGCTTACTTAGCAGTACTGTCGGCTTGGGGTTCAAAGATTTGGTTTCTCCTCTTGCAAGTTTGTGTTGCTACTGTCTTCTGCTTTGTCTTTATGTACAAACACCTCATAATTGGTTTTTAAGGTGTCTGCTTAGAGAAAGGAGCAGGTTGGTGAGTGCTGAGGGTATGCAGTGAGACTAGCATAGAGCAGGTAGGTCTGTACAGTTTTCTCTACTAGCCTAGGTGAAATTGAAATCTAGAAACTTTCACTTCCCTCTTCCCTCTCTTTTCTTTTACCTTCTGAGTGACTGTTAGTAGTTATGAAAATTTGGTGGCTTGATCATAAAGACTGTTATTTTCCTGATTAAATATGATTTGGTGACATGTAGTCCTGCTTGAAGATAGCAGATAGGATGGGATGTCTTCATGTTTTTCTTTTTTTTTTTTTTTTTTTTTTTNCATGACCAGTTTTCCCACTAGCAGTGGTGCAGTTCTGCAGCTGTTGTAGAAGAGAATTGTTTTGCCTTGTATCTAAAAATAAAACTTCCTTATTACTTTCCCAAAACTCAGTTGGATCTGCCAGTAGCTGATGATAGGGGATGAGACACAAATTTCTTTGTTGCTTTCTTTCTGAAGGGCATCTCATGCCTTTTCTGTGGTGAGGGCAGGATGGGCCTTTTATAGACTGAAAAACTGCTGGGGCTCCTCGAACAGTGGAATGTTCCAGAGTTCTGAACTCTAGCAGTGGTTAAAACTTCTTGATGCTTTCCAGAAGCAAAGGATACCTGAAAGAGCATCACTGCTGTACATCTGCACACACTGGAAGATGTTCTATATGAATAAGCACGCTCAAGGTTTTCTTTGTGGCCTTAAAGGCTCAAAACTTCATTTGGTGTTAAATTTGAGCTTTTTTTTGTAGGAACCAACTGGTTTTTAGCTTGTGTTCACTATGCAAGAAGGATTCTAACTCAGGCCATGGTTATGGTGGCTTTGGGATGGGAAAACTACCTGAACACGTAATTTAAAGCATGTATTTGGGTCCTTTTGACTTGAGCAGTTGTACTTTTGGGAGCTGGAGTAACTGAAAAATAACTTCTGCAGGAGTTTCCTTTAGTTGGGAGTTGGGATAGTAAGTGGTTGGGCAAAGGAGGGTGTATAAAAATGGAGAAGGGTGGCAACTGAGAAGAATCAAATCAAGCAATTTGTGTTACTTTTTCATACTGAGTGCCTCATTCTTCGGGTTGCTTTGTACTTGAAACATGTACCCCAGAAGTCCCCGAAGGAACTAGGATGTAGATAGATGAGGAAATCATCAGAATTCCATAATAAAAGGAATACAGAAAGGAACAGAAGAAATACTATGAAGTAGTGGAATGTGGTTGTTTCTATTTCTCACTGACTAGTAAGCGAGTTCAAACATATCCTCATTATAGTTTCCCTGTATGTTGCGTGTGCTGCCAATATTATGCCTGTTAACTGTGTTGGCATGGCTCGATTTTGTTAAAAATAATGTCTGCAATGCACCGTGACAATGGGGGTTTCTTAGAGTACTTACAGTATGTTTTACTTTCAAATCATTTTACAAAATGCTTTAATCCTTCCAACCTGCCTGTGTGGTTGGTAAATAAAGTAGTATGAACTCTGCATTAGAGCTGGGGGAAAGAGCAAGTTAGAGAAGTTCTGACTTGCCCAAGGCCATGCAGGAATCGATATTTTGCCAGGATTAGAGCTTGGGAGTCCTGTACTTGGTGTGTAAAGCAGGATCTGTCTTTCTGGAAGATAACTGTGGATCTCTTCTGCAGAACTCTTCTGGGTAAGGGGTGGATTTTATGTTCAAATCATGCATCAGCAAAAGGAACATTCTGCTTTATTTGGAATCTGCTACATCAGATCTGCCATATGTCACCAGACTGAAAGTTGTGTTTGTTCGCATTGCAACTTCCATAACTGAGGACTCCTGCATGCTTGGATTTGTACCCCAAGGAACCTGAGGCTCAGAGAGCTGGGGAATAGGGTTTTTTGCTTCTGTTAAAAAGAGTATCTTGATGTTGTGCACATCTGATAAGACTGTGTTCTTAAGTGATGGGATCTAATGGGACTATAATTGTGATTCTGTTAAGCTCTGAAAGCTATTAACTCTGATTACATATTGTTCAGTTCTGTTATGAAAAATAATGTTCCCAACAGCCTTTGGAAGTGCATGTATGGATATGTCTGTATGATCTTCAAATTGTGATCTTCTGGGGGTTTTGGGCATCACTAAGCTTGTGATGAAGGTTATTGGTCAATAACCAGAACTGATTTATTTCTTTTGAAGTGTTTTGCACTCTGCAAGAAGTTTCGTGTTTTCCATCTCTGAAAATCTAAGCAAGTTGCTTAAGAAACCTTCTTGGTTTGAGTACCACAAATTTGAGTGTTGCCGAGGACTTGAATCCCTTACTAACAGAGGGTGCTGCAGCCCAGTTAGCAAACTGAGGTGAAAATGCATGAGTTTGGGCCACTGATAAGAGACAAATTATATCACAAACTCTTCAAATGAAGTATTTTGCTGTATGAGAACTCTTGCTGTTGTCTGTCTTCCCTGGTTGGGGAAATGATATGTAAATATAATTCTAAAAAATTCTATTAAGTAGTTCTAGAACACAGTTGAAAATACTAATATTTAAACTATCTGGGTTCAAGGAAAGAGAAAGTACTGGTGTGTGGAAAGGTTGCTTTATGTAAAAATGGTGTGATCAATACTAAGTCTGCTCAGAAAGAGCTGGACATAGAAGTCACTTAACACATTAAACATTTTTGTTACTATGTGCATTTTTTTGTCAGAAATATTCAAAATCAGCATTTTTACCTCAAGATAGCCACTCTTGTCAAGATTATTGTTTGTGTTGAAACTTTATAAATGTTTGTAACTCCATTAATCTGTCTGAAACTTCTCCTTGAATTTGTTGCCATTGCTTCATGTGAGGAAAAAAGGCTTTTGCTAGTTGGAAGAGTGTTAGCAAGTTTAGCTTTGTTAGGTACATTACCTCTTGTGAAAGAAGATTTGGAGATGTAGTGGCATGAAGATAAGAATTGAAAATACAGTTTCTCACAACTGAAGAGAAACACATATATCTATCACAATGATAGAGAGGAGGTTTTAGTCCTGATTAATGGACAGTTATTTCAGGTGTGTTATGAACCCTAAAGCTCTGTGTGGAGGAAGGCCAAACTCTATGGAGAGTGTGTTGCTCACAGGTGACAAAGGGCTTTTTCTTTGCACAGCCACAGGTCTATTCCTGTGTGCAAATAATTGTATCAGCCCTCTTGCATCTGCTTCCGTGTAAGACGAGCAAAATTGCTGATACAGCCTGGTCTGTGTACAGGTTGTAATTAAACAGGTGTAAAGATTATGGGATCATCCATACTTCAGATTAAATTAGGCTTTTTTTTTTTTTTTT
>VZSE01015292.1:284353-559972 GCA_013398275.1 Promerops cafer
TTTTTTTTTTTTTTTTTTTTTTTCCATGGACACATGAATAGAGCTTTTTGGTTGTTTTAAAACCTTCTAGGACAGTTTTACCTCAGCTTACTCTGGAAATTTTTACACCAGTTCTAATCTGTGGGAATTTCCTCCCAGAAATGCTGGGACGTTGTCTTCTGGAGGTGCAGGTGTCTCAACTGAGAGCCAGTTTTTTTACCACAAACCCTCCTCTCTTGGAGTAGTTCTCTTCAGCATAATATTTAATGTAAAATATAATAATTGTCCTTGAGGTCTTATTTATGCTTTTAAGGTTTTTTTAAGTATAGAACATTTTTTGTGAGAACAAAACATTGATTGTTGTCACTGTATAATGATATAGATTATCAGTAATCAAGAAAGAGGTGATAATTACAAGGAATTGATACACCTGCAGTGAGATCTGTTCAGCACCTCAGTAGAGCTGTCTTAAGGCATTGTACAAATGTAGCTGATCTTTGGATCTGTAACTGTTGCCAGACTCAAAATAACATTTTAAAACAATGAGTTTCTGTGCTTAGATTACCAGTAATCAGAAAGTTGCACTTTGAACGTTAAAGGTTGATGCTCAGCAAAATGTGTAAATGTGTTATAAAATAAATAGGGATGGTGCTTTTTACTTTGTATTTGTACAGAATTTAGTGCAAGGTCCAGTTTGGATACCAAGCTCTTTTTGTGGGATTTGGAAAAGTATATTGCTGAAAATTGAGTCACTTTTTGCCATGGTAGATCTCTGTTTATAAATTTGAATTGTAACTTCTGAATGCTATGTATCTTAATTTTGATGCTTTTTCCCTTAAAATGCCTTACTAAAATGTATTTTTCAGTAACACATACCCAGTACCTATACAACGAATAACATAAACTCACAGCAGTGTGTATTATTATTTTACATGACTGACACGACTGTCCTAAGATTTGTATTGAATTGAGTAAGCCTCTCTTGTAAAAATGGTCTAACTTATGATTATAACTTGATTAATATATGCTTCTGAGAGTAGCTGAACTGTTAAAAGCTATCACAGTGCTTTTGTGCAGAATAAAGCAATTGCTGGATAGACTGTGCTGACAACCAGTGCAGTTGAAAAATGTGTGCTCTGGATATCAGAGTATAAACAAAACCCAAGCAATGAGGTGTGGTGCTATTCTTGAGTCTTTCTGAGAGGGCTTGGGGGCAGCAAGGCTGTACTAAGTTGTCTGCACACCTTCCTTCAGTTTATTAATCAAATATTTCTTTAAGGGAGGGTTCAATTTAGAACCTCTCTCCAAATGTAATAACATCAGGTGCTCTCAGCCTGAGTCGTGGTGTGGCGAGTGGGACCAGTTGTGCTCACATGAGTCAGAAGTGCCAGCTCCAAGGAGTAGCAGTGAGGAATTGCAGCACCTGTGGCAAAAGAGTCGATGGAGGGGACCAGAAGAGTGTTTGTGGAGGGATCAGTGTGGGAGAAGAGATGTGGAGTAGGGAGGCTGACAGTGACTAAACTGTGTGGAAGATAAAAGACAAGCATGAGGAGTTACTCGTTTTTAACAGACGTACGTGCAGTCATGTTTGCAGTAGTATTAAGGGTGGATTGGAATAAGATACAAGTGTTCATGCACTGAGCTTCAACCTCTTAGTTCCTTTCTTTCTTTCTTCCTTTTTTACCAGTGTATCATTTGATTTTCTTTCCTTCCTTGTCCTCCATGGGGGAGGGGGAAAAAAAGCACTAATTATTTATAAGTGTTAGTCATACCCAGTCATTAAGCTTAGTCATTACTCAGGACTGTGCATTTGATGGTTAGTAAAAATCAAAACGAAACCTGATTTTGTTGAAAAGCATTCTGAATTCAAGGTTACAGGTGTGAAAATAATTCCCTTTCTGTGTTCAGACTAACTGCAAAAGCAGAGCTACTTAATAAATGTTGCTATCAGCCAAATGGCATGTAATATCATGTCCCCGTTGATGGTTTGTATTGAACTTGCAGGCGTAGTGTTTGGCATATTCTCAAATCAGAATAATTCTGTATGGGCAGTGAGAGAGGCATGAATTCACAGAGGAGGATGTGGAGGGAATGTTTGTGCTGAGGCTGCCCTGGGGAGCTGTCAGTCAGTGGAATTGTCCAGCTCCAGGTCTCCACAACTTCAGGTGAAAAGGTGGCATCAGCTAAAATTACAAAGCGTGTATACCTTGAGTAGGGCATTCACAGTGGGGACAAATTAAAGAAATGTGTTCTTCATGACTTCTCATGGACTTGGTTGCTGTTGCATTCTGAAGGAAGAAAACATTGATTTAAAGCATTACTCCTCATTAAGTATTTCTGTACAGACTGTGCTAATAAATGCAAAGTAATGCAAAGTAACTCGGCCATTCCCATTTCTTCAGGTGCTTGAACAGCACCAATGTTGACACACCTTGGTACAGACAAACTGTCACAAATGAAGACAAGTTGAGTTTTAAAGCCTCCTATTTAAAATAACAGATGTAAAGAATTAGTGGCACTTTATTTTGTGTCTTCCTTTCTCAAACCCAAATCTGATTTTGGTATAATTGCTTTGTTGTTTGATCGAAGTATATTAAAATGAATGGCAGAACTACATCTGAATTGCTTGGAGATCAATAATTAAAGCAATTGGTTTAGCTCTTGATAGTGTTTTTCTTAGCTGTTTCGACATCAGACAGATTTGTGTGATGATTGGGTTGCAATTTGACAAAGCACTCTGGTGTTCTACCTTTGTATCCTTGACTAGAAAGGAATGTTAACACGCTTTCAAGGAATGTAGCTTTCCAGAGAAGTCAAAGTAGTTTCAAATCACACTGTTGAAGCATTTGTCAATTGTTGCTATATAAAATGATGTATTTTCCAGAACAATTCTTACACACCTCTTCAAGTGAGCAGGTAAGATTTTTTACATACGGGATCACTCCTAAATGCAGTGTCTTTTTGGCATTCCAACATGACATTATTCCTTCAAGTGTATTCTTAAAAGCTTTGTGAATCAATACTTTACAAATTATTCACTTCTTTACCTTTCAGACAGTACGGTTCAGTTGTGTTGATTGAAATGGAACTCTTGCATAGTAAGAGTAAGCAAAAGCTTTTAAAATTAAATCGAGTTTTTTGTCTGTTGACTCTTCTGTAAGAAAAAACAAGCGGTTTTTCATAATGTGAACTTTTGTATTTGGTCTGTACAAAAAGCACTTTCTGTGCACTGCAGTGAGGATTCTTGAGGATATTCGCAAATGTGTCTTTCACCTGTGTTGACAACAATCATAAATCAGCTGTTGAAGAATTGCTGTTTCTGAGACCGTAATGGCTGGTTGGAATCTGTGTGTGCAGGTTGGATAGAGTAGTGGTGGCCAACAGTGGAGTGCTGCAGTTACATGTTGTATCTTGACTTTTTAGTCACTGCGTCTAGATAGAATTCTCCTTTACTCCAGAGTGACATGAGTTGAAAAGGAAATGGAATTTGCTTTTGTAGTTCTTGTCTAAAACTCTGTGCCACGCCAGTCTTCAGTGCCTGTCGGGAGAAACTCCACGTATTTTGTATTAGAGGTGCTCTGAAGCAATCTGACAGTCATGCCATGTTTCTTTCATGGTTCGTTGTAGCACACCTTCAGTGCAGCAGGTGCTGGACATTGACCAGGTCCCTTTCATTGGGCACAGCGTGTCCTGTGTGCTCAGCACAGCTGTGTGCAGAACCTCAGCCTCACAGCTTTGGGGTGCCCATTACTCTGGAGCAAGGCATGAGGGAATTGCACAGGTTTTCCAGTGTGCTGGACAGCTCTGTCACTGCCTGGCAGTGTTATGGAGCCTGCAGACCAGCAGCTCAGCAGGGAACGTATCTACCACTGCCTCGTGTCTGTGCAGCCTGACCTCGTCATGCCAGGGCAGGGCAGCCACTTCTGGAGCAGCTGCAGTCTCACATGGTCATGGGGTCACTTGGAGCTGGGTTTGCTGATACCTCCTGATTCCTGCACTATGGAGACGTCTCCTTAGGCACTGTGCTTATGCTTGTGGAGCTAAGGCATCGTTCTAGAAATCATAAAACAATCACGTTTGTTGATGAAACTTGAAAGCTCAGATTGCTGATGAGGTCAAAGGCTTTGGCAAGAAAGTTCAAGTAGAATTTTTCCTGGACTTGTGCAGCACAGGTCTCCTGAGGTTCTAAGCACCTAAACTTAAATATATCTAATATATACTTAACAGTGGTGCACATTTCTCCTCAGGTACAAAGTAGTGTGTCTTCAATAACATCTAATCCACACTTCTGTTACCATTTACAGTTCTGTCCTTGATTTGTAATCCCTGTTTCTCATAGTTGGTGTATAGATGGTCCTTCATGAGCTGCTACTCATCTGGTTTGTTACAGGGGCTGCTCTTTAATGTGTGTAAATAATTCTACATCTGCTAGACATTGTCTAGTGTTAGGGGAGATTTCCTTAATGACCTAGACTTTCCTGGAGCTGCAGTGAACTCGTAGACTTCAATGGGTTCTCTCTGCTTTCCCTGGGCTTTCATTCCTGTAGAGTGGGAGTTTTTCCAGGTGGATCAGTTACTGGAAGAGGAGGAATGGTGCATTGTTGGACAGCATTGATGTCAGTACCAGCTTATCTTTCCTTTTCTGCAGTAAGGGACCCTGTCACATATACCACTTATTCTGAAAGCTCTTCCTGCTGTAGCTTGTATTGGCAGCTGTGTTTTTCTCCAGCTCTCTCTCTGGCATTCCAGCATTTTTGTATTGGAAAAATCTTAGAAACTTTGTCCTTTTGTAAGGGTTTTGTCATTCTGGGGTCCCTGTGTAACCTGATCCAATCAGTTACAGAGCATGGACTCAGCCCCTTTGCTTTAGATGGTTTTTGTGGTGTGTGTGATAACTTGCATAACCTTACACACACATTCACTTTCTCTTTTGTTGCAACAGAATCTCTTCTGGCAATACGAAAAGGATTCTCTTATAAAGCTCTCTCCTGCTAATATGGCACAGCTCACTTAGGATTACTGTCATTTTTCTGCCATGTCAAATGTTTGCAGCATCTTGCCACAAATGAGTGTGTGCTCAAGAGCTTAAGGCCCAAAGGGCTTTGACGTGAAGATCACCTCTTAGTGAACTTCCCTGGCAAATCTGGTTAGGATTTGAAGATTTGTCAGATGTCAGTGCACTGTATGATCAATAACCTCCTTTTCTAGAGATGTTTGTAGGGACTTTGGTTTTCTACACCAGAAGTATCAGTCCTCTGGTTATTCTTTCAGGCTTGGACATTGTTTCTGATCACCAGCATGTGTGTCTATTGATTCTTTGCTGCCTAACAATTTTCCCTGACCCCAATTTTGTTTTCTTGGGAGGTTTATACTTACCTTTTTACTTTAACAAGAGAATTTCCTCAGGAGACTAGAAAAGGATATTCTCCATGCACTTTCAAGATCATACATCCATTAATTCTTCTGTTATGTCTCAGAAAAAAAACAATTATTAAAGGTCTAGATTCTTAGTAATGCTTCTGACTTGATCTGGATTAACCATGAACTGCATTGTGGGTAAGGAGCAGTATCTGTAAGCTTGGACCTTCTGTTCTTCTGTTGAATGTCTGCATCAGAAAGAGAGATGATGTCTCTTGGGATCAGATAGGGTCCCATGCAGGGTTTGTATTTCACAGGCGGGAGTTTCATCCTTGCACGCTGTTACGCCCAGTGAGGGGCACGAGCCACCTTGCTGTGACCTCCCATTACGTGCTTGCTAGCTGGAGATGGATGGAGTCCCTCAGTGGTATGGATGGAGTCCCTCAGTGGTATGGATGCAGTCCCTGAGACATGGAGTGTTATCCTGAGAGGTGACACTGGGCTGTGGAGCGTTGTCCTGAGAGGTGACACTGGGCTATGCTGCTGTTGGAGTGGCCTCCTGCTGGGTGTGGCTGTCAGGGGGACACTGCTGGACTCTGTACTTCCTCAGAATACTGATCTGGAGGTGCCTGCTCTGTCTGCAGATGATTTTATCTCCCTCACTGGAAAGTCCAGCTCCTATAAATATTATTAATCAAGATTTACCAGTAAAAACTGGTAACAAATCAGGAAAGCATTTTAGTTTGGTTTATTTTTTGAATGTAGGGGTTCTCTAGCAAGAAAGTTGTATGTCTTTGGAGTTACACAGATAATCAGAGTGGTCTGCAAAGGCTACAAAATATTTTGTTAGTCTTCCTTATCATTCTGTTAATTTTTTTCTTTAGTCTTTGTTAAGCCAAGCCATGTTTCAAAGAAAGAAGGAAGAGGGAAGTATTAGAAAAAAGAGTCTGGTTTGTGTTTTTGATATGCCTGATGGCCAGAACTCTTCACTTTTTTTTCCATTCCAGTGCATGATTTTACACATTTTATTAATCGAAAAAACACTACCAAAGGAAAAAACCCCAAAGCACAACACTTTATAAATTGAAATGTCATTAGCAAATGGAATTACAAATAAGCAAGAGGTAAAGATGACCCTGCAGAATCATGCAGCTACATCACACAATGATGGCATTTTCCATCCCAAACAGTCTTGTAAATAGGATTGATCTGGGAAGGTCTTCACAGCAAGAACACGTCAGGTGACCATTGCACTGGTCAGGAACACAAGTCTTTTTGGCATCAGAAACAGCCAACTAAGTTTTGTTAATCCTTCATTTGGAGCCACGATGAATTGTTTAATTCAAACTAAAATATGAACCTCTTTCAGGATTTTCTTAAGCATCTAACTTCTAACAAAAATGGTAATTAATTTTAATTTTAATTAGTTTTTTAATGAGAGACTTGGAAAGAATTCTTGAATGTTTGCATTTTTAATAGTGAATATGATTTTAGAGCACACGTGATCAGACTTTCTAGGAAAAAGAAGGCAGAAAGATACTTCAAATGGCCAAGTTTTATTGTCACCTTTTTCTGATTGAACGTTTCCAGTGATGTTTATTAGATGTTTGATCTCAGATAGTAATTAATCCATTAATCCAGGAACAAAAACCTGGTTGATAAAACAGAAAGATGTTTTCCATCTTTAAATATGTTGCTGAATTGAATTGAAACAGTGAGATAAGTTAGACAATTCCAGTTGTCTTCTAGTACCTGGTAGTTGGTTCTGACCTGTTCATTCAGCATTTACAACCTTATGCATTGGGTTTGAGGCTTTGATACTTACCTGTATTAAAGTATTTAAAATGTAAGTTTTGGAAAGAAATTTCTTTTTCTGCACATGTGGCTGTCAGCTCTTCCTCTTCTCCACTGTCAGAAATTGTTAACTGAGTTTCATGTATGGATGGAGAGAGGGGGTGTTACAGTCCCACAGTGATTTTGTTTAGAAGTAGGAGATAAATGGGACTTTTGTTTTTAATTTGTAATTGAGTTATCTCCAATGACCCTTCTCAACTTCAGTGAAAATCCACTTAATGCCAGCTTGGGTATAGTTTTCGGTTAGTGAGTTCCTTTTTTAGCTAATTGAGTTGGAAAAGAGTCTGTAGTTGGACTGTGGGGAGAGAAGCTCAGAGAGCAGCTCCATCTCCCTTTTTGAAGAATTCCCATCAAGCTGGAGGGGTGTTTTGTGTTCCTTGCCTGCACACTGTAGTACTGGAGAATTTCTGCACAGAAATTTCAAGTTCATCACATTCTGAATTTTTGCACCTTTTCCAAAGACACCCAGACACCAACAGGCTAACATTCCAAGCAGGCAGAATGTCTCATATCATCATACTGTGATTAAAGTTTATCCAAGAGTAGTCAGATGGTAGCAATTGTCTTTATGTTTGCATGTAGCCTGTGTGTACAGGAATTTATCAGTGGTAGAGGCTGACGTAATGACATGCTAGAAACTATATAAATTAAAAATAACTGTGTATCAAATTTGAGTGGGAATGAAAGTACTATTTAAATAGCGACAGATATAAATGTGGCTTTGTATGAGTTACTTTTTTATTATGACTTCGATACTTGAAAGAAGTACTTCAGACTTCCCAGAGGTAGAAATCTAACAGGGTAGTGCTTAGAGTCAGGGTTTGAATTACAAATGATTGTTTTGTCTGTCTGCTGCCAAAACTTGAACTTTCTTGATATGTTTTCTAAAGCTCACATTAATATGCTTTTCAACTGTCTCTTTGAGCAGTTGTGTTATGTTAATGTGTAGGCATGTTCTAATTTTGCATGTAGTTCAGGGAGAATATTTCATTGTTCAGATGTTGTGCTTGCACTTCAGGGGTATTGAATCTTCACTTTGTGGTTATTTCCCATTTTTTCTCTCTCCTTATTCATATTTTGGGGAGCAAAGCAGTAAGTTGGCAGTGCTGGTGTGTTGGTGTGTGGTGCAGACACATTGCTGAGCCCAATGGGTGTCTCAGGCTGGAGACAGGAACAGGTATAACAGAGCTCTGGGCCACTGCCTGATGCTATAAAAGTCTCATCTGCAGGGGAGCTGCTTTGACTGGGTGCTTTCAAATAACTTCAGTTACTTCTGCACAGAGAAAGAAGTTTAAACACACCCCCATCCAAAACTAGGCTTAGTATTTCAAATGCTGCTTCTGTAAGGAAAAAATATATAACTCTTATCTTAGAAGAATTTGGATGGCACATCAACTTTAGGATACCTTAGGGAACCCCCAAACTGGTGAATTTTAGGAAAAAGGATTTGTTGTGAGGTGACAGTATAGTTCTGTGGCATTTAAGGACTTCTGAAAGCTCAGGCATAGGTAGTTGTATGTGGCCTTTTCAGTTACTAGAAACTAAATAGTACTCAACAAGCCTTAATACTTGATGTTGACTTGAAAATAGCTTCTCTAATCAGATTTCCACTGTACTGATGATTTCATTTATAATAATATTGAAGATTTCCACTGATTCAGCATTTAGCTGCTTCAGCTGATTGTTATGAGGGATGACAAAAATGGGCAATGTGAGTTCATTTCCCAAGATTTTATGTTTGCACATTGAGGAGGATGCCAGGTTCTTCTGGTGCAGGAATGAGGCTGATGTAGTAGCAGGTCATTCTTTAAAATGTTCAGTTTCTCTGTCTTTTGTCAGTAGCCCCCTCCCCACAGTGTTAGGCTGATGGTGAGAAAGTAGTGATGGTTCCAATGAGCAGCCCAAAGGATCAAGCTCTGTGTTCACTGTTAAGGTCTTTAAGTTCTCCTCAGATGTGGTAGAGGTGGTGGTGGTGTGTGCCTTTGGTGTTTTAAAGGAAATACTTGTCCCTACATAAGTTACTTTTTGGAATGGCTTGGAAAATAGTTTTTTGGACCTGACGGCTGAACAAAGAGTATTTACTTCTACAGTCTGCAAGATAATAAATAGGTTTATCTCCCTCCTCCTTTCCTGAAAAACACTTTGAGGATATTTGTTTCTAGATATAGCACTTGTCCATAGCACTTTGTGGGTCCCACCTTAAGACTTTTAAATAAGTTGTGATGGAAAGTCATATTTTGGATGTAAACTAGTTTAACATCTCTGTGTGACTCTGCTTCATTAAAAGAGAGTTAATGTAGAGAATGTAAGGAAAAAATTAAGGGCAAATCAACTAAGGCTTTTCTTTTGAACTCATTTTTGTAGAAATCAGTATATGAATTTTTGCAGTTTACTTGTAAAACTGTCCAAGAAAACTGTTTAAGGCGTTGTCTGTAAACATTTCAGCACTTCACCAGAATAGAAAAGCAAATAAAAGCTTGATTCTTTTGAAGTAGTCACGCTCTGAGATGCAATAGACCACATCTCCAGATATTGTTGGGGAGCGTGTATGGGCTTTTGATTCGCTGAACAACACTTAAGAAAAACTTTCTGATTTCACTAGTGCCTCTTGATTTTCATGGCGAAGGTTCTTCCTGTAGTTGCTCAGAAAAGCCAACTAATTTTGAGTGCCCAGTTTGTTTCCTTAGGTGACTTTTTCAGGACTGATGAGGTCCTGAGGCCCTCAGGGACTGAGTGAGGCAAGCTGAATGAAGGAGCTCTTGGCAAACAGTTCATGTTGTCCAGATCCTGTTTGTGCCTTCAAGGAAGAAGAATCACATCTGAAAATCTGCCTGTTAAAATCTGGTTCCCTACAGCTACCCAGTGGGGTTAAATGTATTGATCTGAGTGACTGAGCAGGGAATGACTTCCTCATTTCCCTCTCTGTTTTATTTTTCATTTGGGGTGTAACATGGCACAGTGCAGTCTGTTGCTGATGCACATGAGAGAGATTATGATTTTATAGCCACTTTCATTACTAAATTGGTTATGGGAAATTAATTTAGAACTTAGACAATTGTGTTCCTGTTGATGGTGAAGCCTAGGTTTGATTATTTTTCTTCCCCTCTTAAAGACAAACTAACAGGAATCTTGTCTAATGGCAGGATTTTATTCTATTTGTAGTGTCTCATAAAACAAATTTCTTAGTAAAGAGCAGGTAGGATTTTTACAGGATTACTCATTTTAACTTCTAGTCACATGGAATATTTGTGGTTGGGGCAGATACAACTCACTGTGTTCTGATGCACATCATACTGAGCATTTAGGTAGAGTATTTCTGAAATTAAGGTATTCTAGACAAAACACCATAATGCAGCTGGGTATTTTGATTTTATTCTAAACCTCTTTTGTTAGTTGCCTAGTCCTTTAGCAGTACATTAATTCTGTATGTACCCAACTTGGATTAAAAAAAAAAAACAAACAGAAAAATATATTCTTTGATATTAGCAAAGGATGTGTGTTCCTTGACCACTCTGTGTTTTGCAGGCATGGTCCTGGTGCGCAGTGAGAACGGGCAGCTGCTGATGATCCCCCAGCAAGCCCTGGCACAGATGCAGGCGCAGGCACACGCCCAGTCTCAGCCTCAGAGCACTCTGACTCCTCGTCCTGCTACACCTACCAGTGCACCCCCAGTGCAGATATCCACAGTGCAGGTCAGTCCAGCAAGTTGTGCTGCTAAAAACTGGTTTGTTCCTGTGCAGAAGACACGAGAAAGTAAAGTGTGATACTAGTGATTTGAAGGAACCATAGATCTAACTGGGATATACAGACTTTTTATAGATGCATAGAATCTCAGAATTGTTTGTGTTGGAAAGGTGTTGGAAGGGGCCTTAAAGCTCATCCAGTTCCTGACGTGGGCAGGGACACCTTTCACTAGACCAGGTTGCTTCAAGCCCCATCCCAACCTGGCCTGGAACACTTCCAGGAATGGGGAGTCCACACCTCTCTGGGCAACCTGTGCTGGGGCCTCATCACCCTCAGAGCCAAGAACTTCTTCCAAATATCTAATCTAAATGTACTTGCCACAAGGCATAGGCATTGCATTTTGCTCCTGATTCTGTTACGGCTTGGCTGTTACTCATCAAAAATATTTTTACATATCTGAATCTCATTAAATTGAAAACTTTGATATAAAGAAGACCATATATGGTTAATGTGTACAACTCTTCTCCCCAGAATAAATAGAAGACTAAGTGAAAAAAATTGACATGGATATATGTACACCAAGATTGTGACAGTTGCATTAAGTTCAAGACTGAAAATACTTCTCAGAGTTTTCTAGTGGTTCAGATGCATTCTTTGATATTTGTAATAATGCAGAATCAGAACACTAGATAAAGCAGATGCTATTTAACTATAGGCACTGATGTGTTTGTGGTTTTTTCCCTCTTCCCCAGGCTCCAGGAACACCCATTATTGCACGACAGGTGACACCTACTACTATCATCAAGCAAGTGTCTCAGGCTCAAACAACAGTGCAGCCCACGACAACGCTACAGCGTCCCCCGGTTGTGCAAGTGAGTGTCTAGGGAAGCAATGTGTGCATGAGACTGCCAGGCACACAGGAAATGCAATTGCTCAGTGCAGGGAAGAAATGCCTTCTGGATTAGCCTTTCTAAAACATCTGCAGGTCTCAGTGTATGTTTTGGATGTACAGGTATAATTTTTTTTATGTATATTGTTATTATTTTGTATTACACCTATACGTATCTCTATTTAAAGGTATTGTGTTTGTAGTTTGTACAATCACAGAGCTGACTAAAATAAAATACCTTTATGCTTTCTGCTTAAAGGAAGTGACAAGAATTCCCTTTGGATTTGGGGCTGTGGTGTTGTGATGGATCTGCAGTCCTCTGAATTCTGCAGCAAAATTTACAATTGCAAAGATGACTGCACTGGCAGCCTTCTCTTCCCAAAGCCTTCTCCCTTTCACAAGTCTCTGCTTTGGTCTGTGTTCTTCAGGAGACTGATAACTCACAGAGAGACTGATGTCAGTCTGGGCTGGCCTCTATTCATTTTGGGCTTGCTTGGAAATTTTTTTTTGAGATGTTGAGAGTTTAAAAAACATTAGGGCAAGAGTATGAAATTCTCCACATGGCTTCCAGGCAGCAGTGATACAATATGATTGCTGTCACCTAATCTGTCTCATTGTGCTTTCTTCATCCTTTGAGTAGACAGGATTAGAGAGTTTTAATTTAAAACATGCAGGTTTTGCTATGCATCCAGTTAACCTTTTTCCCCTCGGAGAGCCTTTCCCTACGCCAGTGATCTTTCTAGATCTAAGAGTTAATTTACCTAACTGAGTCTCCTTAATTTGCACTGCTGTTATACAGGACAAAAAAAAAGCCCACCATCATTCCATCTGCATATTTTGTGCTGTAATGAACACACCATGGACTTCATTTATTCTGATTTCAAAAAAATGAGACAAATGAAATCCTTGTCTCCCTTAGTTTCTCCCAAAATACCAATAAAATTAGCTTTGGCAGCAGGGGAGCCTCTTTTCTTGTGCATCTTTATATAAAGAGCAAGTTTACAAATTATTTGTGAACATTCTGAGTGTCAGTTGTAGCTTGGTAGGAATTTGTCTCTCAGACTGGGTTGTTGTTAATAATTAGACTGTTGGAAGCCCATGAATGAGCTGTGTATGTGAGAGGATCTTGCTTGCAATTGTGATTCTTTGGAACTGATATTTCTACTTCAAATAACCAATTTGTCTACAAAACTAGAAAAATGTTTTGTCTTGTTGTTCAGCACAAAGACGTCAATAAAACCCAAGCTTTTGTGTCAGTTGTGCCGTTTTAGAAATTCCTCCCTTTGGAAGTGGCATTTAATGAAACAGACAAAAAGATAAATTGAATTCGCAGGAATTTAGCACTTGTTTTAGCTGAGTTTTGAAACCCCGCTGACTGAGATTACGTTTGTGGTATTTTATTCAGTGACCAAAAATCGCGCAATTTTTAATCAACTTTTGGAATTCCCGAGCCGAATGTTTTTAGTGCCATCTGGTGGCCGTTTCCTTCCACTGCACCAGACCGCGCGTAAGCAATTTATTTATAGCAGCTGTGAAAGGTGCTCTGCTGCCCTGTGGATCATTTTCTGTTTGATGGCTCAGGAAAACAGGCTCTTGGTATGTTCCAAGGAAAATAATCTTGTGTTTTATTCTCTGCAGCCTCAGATTGTTCTGGGTGGTACTGCACAAACAACCACGTTGGGGACAGCAACAGCTGTACAAACTGGAACTCCTCAGAGAACAGTGCAAGGCACAACGGCCACCTCCACTGCTGCCACAGTAAGATGCTGAGAAATGTAACATCTCTTTTTGTCCACTCACATATGCATAATGTGCATATATACACACATACATGTAAACACAGATGGGAGGGGAGATTAGTAAAGATGCAGGAATTCTGTGAGCTGTTGACCTTGAAAAGGTAAACTGTAATAGAACCATATAATTTACAAGGTGTGGGTACAGGTCACTTGAATTTTGGTAGGTATTAAAGTGGTTTTGTTTCTGTAACAGTATTAAAGCACTCATTTAAAAAATATTTTAGATGTATTTTATAGAACAGTGAATTGTTCAGCACTGTAGAGGAGAATCAGTATAAAA
Organism: Promerops cafer; assembly: GCA_013398275.1. NCBI lineage: Eukaryota > Metazoa > Chordata > Aves > Passeriformes > Nectariniidae > Promerops > Promerops cafer. The sequence continues at coordinate 298,197 of VZSE01015292.1, forward strand.
AGGGATAAGCAGTTGGCACTGATTGATTCAAGCTGCAGGTTTCCAGGATTGCAAAACAGGGAGAATCCATGTACAGTGCACTGTAAAACAACAGCTTTACTATTTTTTTGTCCTGCTAAAACACATATTTTTCCATATACAATGTGCCATTCTTAAAATACTTGTTGTTTCCTAATTTCATGATGAATCACAATTAGTTAAATTTTGGTAACAAAAATGTACAATACATATGAGTATATGAAGAAAAATACTAATTTCAGTCTGTTGATGCTTTAAGGTGAGGGACATGTATCTATAAATATTAGTCTGCACTGATGAACTAAAGGACTTTATTTCATGGAGTATATGGTCAGATCATGTATTAAGAGGAGTTTGTCTTCTTTTCTCTGACTCTATTCCTTTTACCCTTACTTCTAAGGAAACTATGGAAAATGTGAAGAAATGCAAAAACTTTCTGTCCACATTAATAAAACTGGCATCATCTGGAAAACAGTCCTCAGAGACTGCGGCTAACGTGAAGGAATTAGTACAGAATCTGCTGGTAAGAAAAGTTCATCAGAAGTTGTAAAATACAGCATCTGGGCAAATTCAGACTCAAAACTGGGTTTTTGTGTTTTTTTTTTTTTCTTCAAAGGATGGAGTTTATAAAATCTGAGCTAAATCAAATTAACTTTGCCTCTTCCGAATTAAAATAGATGGATAAATTTTCCATTAAGTTTATAACTGAGACATTACTGGTTATATTCATGTGTGAGAATATGAGTTCAGTGGAGTGTGAGTAATGCAAGTAGTGGCTCTTTAAATTCTACATTTTTGATAAAACAATGAATAAAAAGATGTATTATGTACTTGAGGGAAAACACTACAGCTAGTGCAATATCTGACTGTAGGAAATCACAAGTTTTTACAAAAAAAAGGTAATTAACATTGCCTTTTATATACTAATATAAAAGCTTGACATTTTAATCGAGTGAATACTAGTATTGCTTAGCCTACTTGTTAGCAACCTTTAAGTTACAGTAAAGCTGTGTATTCCATCATGCAGTAACCAGAGGTCTTTAAGTCTTATTACTTGAAATTTGTAGTAAAGTTGGTTACTACCATAAAGCCACTGGTAACTAAAAATAGTGAGGGATAATAAAACCACTTATTTTCAGTATGTTCCCAAGTCTTAAATTTTTTTTTGTGTTGGATATGTGTAAAAATTAATTTCTACACGTTTATTCATTTGGATTTTCTGTTTTGAAGGATGGAAAAATTGAACCAGAAGACTTTACCAGTAGGCTCTACAGAGAACTTAATTCTTCACCTCAACCTTACCTTGTGCCTTTCCTGAAGGTATCTTATTTTCACTACTCTTTCTTTATCTCTGTGCATATATATCAGCAGCAGTGAACACAAGCACATCTTTTGCCATTATAGGTGGAATTCCAAAATTATGTTAAAGGAAGTTTTAAATGGTGCCTGGTTAGGCTTTTGCTCCCTTAAAGAATACTTTTTGTGTCTTAATTCCTAGAGTTTGTTACTGTGATTCTTTGTCACAGTCAGTAATGTAACTTCTACCATGGTGACACATTGTAGCTCTTTTGAGAAATCTGAAATGTTTTCTTTCTCTGACTTAAACCACAAACCTGTGAATTGATTTATTGCTCTCTTTTTAGTCTTAGAAAGCAGAGGATTCAGTGATATATAGAACTGTACCTTCTGGACAAGTTTTGCCTGTGCTGTAAACTGGTTTGGATAAGCAGGAAATTTGTCACCTCCCAATGATAAATCACATTTGGCATAAATTTTATAGTAGTTGGACAAATCTCAAAATAGTATTTATTGCAAAACATTTACCATCAGTGAAATCAGTGAAAATACAACAGCACTGAATGGTAAGAATGTAACTGCTTGACTAATGTATGATTAAGGGATGTAGTTGTAGGTGTGCGTTGACATTTCTGGGTTCTTAAATGCTTGTTCAACCTTGAGCTGTTCCTGAGGACAAAAATTTTTGCCGTAAGAAAACAACTAATTTAAGAAGCCACTAAAACACTGTGGTCTCTGTTGAGCTGTTCTGAAATCTTCCCTGGTGTTCCAGTGTGACTTTTAAGCCTTTTAAGGATGACAGTCAAGGAAGGCAGCGTGGGCTTTGGGTTGTTGAATACATACCAGGGGTTCCAGGTAGGCTGCATAGCCTAGATGCCCATGAGATCCAAAAGGCATTGTCCCTCTGTCCTGCCTATTACATAGGAGCAGGTTGGTATTTCTGTGTGCTCACCTTTCCTCAGGTGCACACAGACCGATCCAATGGACTGAAACAAAACACCTCACTTCTTTACAATTAATATTGTGTGCACCAGGATTAAACAACTCAACAAAACTCTTTCCTTTCTCCTTTTCAGAGGAGTTTACCTGCCTTGAGACAGTTAACACCAGACTCTGCAGCTTTCATTCAGCAGAGCCAGCAGCAGCAGCCGACGACGCAGGCGACGATAGCCACGATCCCGTCGGCGGCGGCCGTGCTGCTGAGCTCCTCGGTGCAGCGCACGGCGGGCAAGGCCACTGCCACTGTCACCAGTACCCTCCAGCAACCCGTCATCAGCCTCACTCAGCCCACACAAGTTGGTGTCAGTAAACAAGGGCAGTCCACGCCACTGGTACGTGAGCTGAAGTGCAGTGTTTGTTTTTGCACAGGGGTTTTTTTGATAGTACTTCTTCAATTGGTGGTTTAGCTCAATCAAAGATCTGAGAAAAAAATATAATTTAAATTGCATCTTGGTTCAAGTGCTCTTAGGAATTGTTCTTCCCACCTGATTCTCAGATTATTTAGGTTTTTTTTCCTTATTATTTGCAGGTTATCCAACAGTCTCAAAAAGCAGGGGCATTGATAAGGCCTCCACAAGTAACGTTGACACAGACACCCATGGTGGCATTGCGGCAACCACACAGTCGTATTATGCTCACCACTCCTCAAATCCAACTGAATCAACTTCAGACAGGTAAGAGGTCAAGATACTTGTGATATGCCATATTTGATGGCATTACCTGAAGTGTGGTTTAGGGATTGCTTGCCCAGAGAAGCTTTTGATACCCCATTCCTGGAAGTGTTCAAGGCCAGGCTGGATGGGGCTTGGAGCAACTTGGTCTAATGAAAGGTGTCAGAAGGGTTGGAACGAGATGATCTTCAAGGTCCCTTCCAATCCAGACCATTCTGTGGTTCTGTGAATGTCAGTTCATAAGTGCCCTGTTTGTACTCCTGCTAAAATCTTCCAATGTGTAGTGCTGTAGTGGCTGGGGGTACAGATCTGTCAGGGCAGCATTGCCAGAGACATGGTTTGGCTGCTGGAATTGTGTGGGAAGGGTCCTGTTTTTACCTGGGTGAAATGCTGACAGGAGCTATTGAGGTGAACTCCTTGTACCAGACCTACTGCCATAACTACCTGTGGCTGGCTTGCACATGTGAACTCTTATTGATGGAGTACAAATCCTGTCTGTCTTCTTGCAGTACCTGTGGTAAAACCAGCAGTATTACCTGGAAACAAAGCTATTGCCACTGTTTCGACACAAGTAGCTGCTGCTCAGAAGAATAAACTGAAAGAACCTGGGGGAGGCTCTTTTAGGTGAGGAACTGTATGTTTGTGCTTGTGCTGCTTGGGCAGCTGAACTCAAACCTTCCTGGTGCTGAATCTGTCTGGGGAAACTCACAATAACCTAGGGGTGGATTTTCTGGGGGCAGGTTTGCTTCTTCATTAAAGACTTCAACAAACAGCACTGGACATACTCGTGCCAGACTGGTTTTAGCATTTAGCTGGCACTAAACCTCATAAACAATTCCTGCCCAGACAAGCAAGTGGAATTCATTCCTTCACTTCTCCCAGCTCTGCTTGAGTTACTCGGATGTACAGCCCATCTTAGTGGTGAGGGCAGATTATTATTGTTTTGTAGTAGTGATTCGTCTGGTCTCTTGTTTCTCAAGGTGTTGAAACATTACATAAGAAAGGATCTTGGAAAAAACAGGAAGTACAAAATTAGTGCTCTTTGAAGACAATGCAGTAATTTCTCATTTGCAAACAAATGAGTTGTATTTCATTATATCACAAAAGCAAATAAAATGTAAAATTAAGTATTCAGGTTTATGGTGGAATTCATTATATGCAGCTGTGGTATCATAGCAGTGTGTGCAGATAAGCACTAAATGTTATGATTATAATAAATTTTCCTTCCTTTAAGGGATGATGATGACATTAATGATGTTGCATCAATGGCTGGAGTCAACCTGTCAGAAGAAAGTGCTCGGATATTGGCAACAAACTCTGAGCTCGTGGGCACATTAACAAGGTCCTGTAAAGACGAAACCTTCCTTTTCCCAGCACCTTTACAAAGAAGGATATTAGAAATAGGTATGTTCTTTTATCTTGAACATTAATAAAAACAAGTTTCATTACTCTTAGGTTTAATTGAAGGCATTTTCCAAAGGAATTGGTTTGAATAATTAAAAGTTGCTGGAGTCGTTACCTTCTGGTATTTTCTGGTATATTCAGATGCTTGTGGGAAATCATTTGTCTTATGAAAGTAGAATAGTGTCAAGGAATAGCAAACATAGATTTGCCTTCTGAAGTGATGGCAATTCAACATCAACACTGATCAATCTGGCTGAAAGTCTGACTGTATAAACTAATAAGGTGTAGCAAGCATGACACAAACAATGAAGTAAGTCCAGAAGCACTTTAATCAGCTTTACTTAGTAATTTAGAATTGATGGTGGAACAAAAAGCAATCTTGAATTATTTGTTACAGTGTAGTACACAGCATTTATTAATAGATTGTCAATTTTGTTAAAATAATATGAATTTTAATGTGTGTAATTTCCTGTTTTATCCTTGTCTGAGAAAAACCTGCAAATCATATTTAGAAAAAGGGATTTAAATTTCTATGACTGAGATTATACTCATATTTAGTTGTATTGTAAAATGATTTTTTGCAACCCACTTGTGTTCTGATTGTAGGTAAAAAACATGGAATAACAGAAATCCATCCAGATGTAGTTAGCTACGTTTCACATGCTACACAACAAAGACTACAAAACCTCGTGGAAAAACTATCAGAGACAGCTCAACAAAGGAATATTTCCTACAAGGTAACTGTATTTAATTGCTCAAATCAAATGGCAAAATTGCACTAATTCAGCAGGCTGTGGTGTTGACTGTGATGCAGGAGTTCAGGTGTTCTTTCTTCTGTGAGATCAGGTTGTTTATTCTCTTTGACTGATTCACCTTCCATTGAGATATTAATACACATGGGTGACTGGAACTTTTCAGCTTGAATATACAAAATGGTTTTAAAACAAATGCAGAGAAGCTGTGCCCTCCCCTTTATTTATTATGTCAAATGTTTAGTGTGTGAGTGATTGTAGAGTCAGACAGATAAAAGCAGTGCTTTGAATTCCCAGGAGACTGCTATCTGACAGATGGGTGTTCCTAATAGATGCAAATGCCTGAGCAGTGTTTAAAAAACCACACAACTCTGTGAAATATGTTTGAGAGGTTAAAGCTGTGATGATATTAGTTTAGAAGTCAAAATGTGATGATTCATGGAATGGAACAAAATGCTTTTAAGAGTTCTAGCTGGTTTGACTGGTGTAAATATACTCCTGCTATTTGTCTGAAAAGGACAAAGTGAACATTGGAGCTTTGAATGTGTATGTTCTTCCCCAGTACAGTACAAGTTAACAGCTTTGTTTTTAAGGGAGTAATGAGAAACATATTTGCTGTATTTTCAGGATGATGAAAGATATGAACAAGCGAGTGACGTTCGGGCACAGCTCAAGTTCTTTGAACAACTTGATCAAATAGAAAAGCAACGTAAAGATGAACAAGAAAGGGAAATTTTAATGCGTGCAGCAAAGGCAAGTGCTTGGCTTTCCCACGTGTTTGCAAAGTGTCATTTTTGACATCAAAACTGCAGAGTTTCTTTTCATTCTAAAACACTTGCAATGAAGGGGAAGACTAATCTTCAAAGATGGAACTTGATGAATGTGTTCTTAACTAGAGCTCAGTTTTGCTTTTCATTGTAAGGCATGGGAAACAGCTTCTTTGCCACTCTCATTGCATATTCCCAAATTAAAAGGAGTCTTGGAATTTCGGTTTTGCATTTTGCATTGACAAAGATGAATTTTATAGCTTGGTGGTTCTCTTAGATATAATAGAAAGGTTACAGGTATTTTGGAGATTAGAAATAGAATTCAGAAAGATTTTTACAAATTGGAGAAATACAATAAATAGCAAGCAGTTGGTGTAAACATGAATGTGAATATTAAACTGTGGTTTTACTCAGTGAATATAGAATGAATATGATTAGATAAGAGCACCCTAGAAATAGTTCAGGAAACAACATATGTTTTCTGTTGGTTTTGTGATCCAGCATGAGCTGACAATGTAAAAATCCACATTTATTTTGTTATTGGCCTAAAGAATATAAGGGATTAACAACACGCAGGATTTGACAGGGTGAGAGGAAATGGCCTCAAGTTGTGTCAGGGGAGGTTTAGATTGAATATTGAGAACAATTTCATCACTGAAAGGGTTGTCAAGCCCAGGAACAAGCTGCCCAGGGCACTGGTTGAGTCACCATCCTTGGAGGTATTGTGTAGATGTGGCACTTGGGGCATGGTTTAATGGTGGGCTGGGCAGTGCTGGGGAAACAGCTGGACTTGATGTTCTTTAAGGTCTTTTCTAATCTAAATTATTTCATTATTCTAAAAGTATGACACACACAAGGAATGCAGGTGCCCAGTGAAATGGGCAGTTGATGATGTAAATGGTCTGGGGTCACTCAGGTGCACTTTGTTCAGCCTGCAGCCTGACCTGTGTGTGTAGGTGTAGCAGAAAGATCTGTTCTGAGTAAGTGCTTGGTTACCCAGCAAGGGGAGGAATTGTTCCAAAAAGTACAGTTCTGATTCCTTTGTTCATATGCAGAGTGTGTAATTCAGTTCACAGATCTTTGCAATTTGTGTCTTGTAATGGTTGCATTTAAGTCAATTGCTTGGCTGCTCCTTTGCTACCTTTAACAAAGCAGAGAAATGGGATGCCTTTTTCAAAAATAGAAATGTTAAGAAAAGGAAAACTTTTAATTTCTACAAGTTGTTTACCACTGTTGCCCTCTGTGGGAGTGATAGGTATTCCCCACTTCCTGCTGAAATTTAAGAAAAGCTTTCACATATAATCTTTAACTGCTTTTGTAGCTAAATTAATTTTTCTTTCTTTTCCTCCAACCACCTCCCGCTCGTCCTTTACCAACACAGTCCCGATCGCGACAAGAAGATCCAGAACAGCTTAGGTTGAAACAGAAGGCCAAGGAGGTGAGTGCTGAGCTTAACATAAACTTCTATTTTGGAAGTTGAAAGAGAAATAATGACCCATCCTTATTCTGGCACACACAGATGCAGCAGCAAGAGCTAGCACAAATGAGACAGAGGGATGCCAACCTGACTGCGTTAGCTGCCATCGGTCCCAGGAAGAAAAGGAAAGTAGATTCACCAGGATCTGGATCAGGGACAGAGGTACAGTATAATTGTCACCTTTGGTTTTGCTGCCTCAACCTCTGTGCAAACCTTTCTGTTCAGAGCTTTCTCCCCAGTTTGTGGAAGCTCCCTGAGCAGCAGAAGTGTTTTGTGTTCAGATTTGCTCACTCCAAGGCCAGGATCAATTTTTAGCACCTGAAGTGGCATAGGGGATAGAATCTGAGTGGTCATTCCCTGATTCATGGAGCTGGAGGGATGTTAGAAAAACAATCTCTGGTCTAACAAGTCTCAGCTTTTAGGACCTCCATAGTTTTGGAAGGAGATTTTTGTGGTTGTAACCAATCTAACTTGAAGTGCAGAGTTATGCTGAGGTAGGTGGGGTGGTAGAATTCAGTCACTGCTAAATTTGACAGCAGGAGCTTCAAGTTACAGAAGCTTGCCTAATTTTTCTCTTCAGCAGTTGATTGGACTTAGTGTCTCCAGAGCAGATAAATTTGACCAGTTCCATCTGATCAGGATGATCTTGCACATCCTCTCTATATTCTATTGTTGAATCTGCCTTTTAAAAAATTCTCTGCACACTAGGTATTGGAATGCTCAGTGTCTTATTCATTTAATTTACATTCTGGTACATGATTATCTGCTGTACTTCTAAACAAGTTAATAAACATGAAATGGTATAAAATTGCCTTCTGCATGAGACATTCAATGTGGGATTTTTCTAATGTTTAAAAAGAACAAAATACTCTTGAAAATTATCATTTATTGGACCAAAAGCTCTCTTCATAATTTGGGGATTTTTCCCCGTGGGGTTTTGTGTCTGATAGCAAGACAGAATAGTAATAGTTTAATAGTCCTGTTTATTACTCCTCGAGCATTCTGAACTTTCAGTGCAAAAAGTATTTATACTCTAGAAAAGCCTCAGAAGAGTTCACCTTGGTTTATACTGAATTGCTTGAAGCAATCATTTACATGTGCTTGATATAAAATGGTAGAGAAAAATCTGAATACTAGTAAATGTTATTTTTGTTTATAAAAAATCAAGCCTCTTGTGCATCTTTTAAAGTAATTTTAAGTTTTGAAATTTACTAAAATGTCTGCTACTGAGAATAAGACTTGTTTTTATATAAGCTGACAAATTACTCTATTAAAGGTTTATAGATGTGGTTTAAAATTATGAAAATTGCAGAATGGGGCACTTTGCAAAGATAGATGTGTTCACAGATGAAGTTGTCTCAGAGGAATATGCTGAAGTACCTCATGCAGAGTTAATGTTGGTATTGCTTACTCCTGCATGCTCAGCTGTGCCACCTTAATGGTCTGTTAATGTCACTTAGGTTATGGGATGTATTTTGCATCTCCTGTGAACACTTGTTTGTATTTCATCTAAATCTGACTAATTTAGTTATCTTGGATTAATCACTGGTTAACCAATTAACTACAGGTTCCCTGGAAATCTAATCTTTTTGTCTGTTTAATTAAGAAGCAGCTGCCTTTGATCTGATACTCACAGCTGTGCTTTTGCTGCTGTGTCACTTGACATTTTTAAATTGGGCTCCACTTGTCACCATTTGTATGCAGTTTGTGGTTAAGGCATATTACAAGAAGTGTGGAAAATAAGGTTTGTTGTTACTTAGACACAGTTTTGTAAATGGAAGCTTTTGATGTCTACAAATGCTGACTCTTAATTACATGTAAAATCAATCCTAAGTAGTAATTGCACTGTTTTGTTTCCAAATTCAGCAAAACAGGTTGCTGTCAGTTTGAGAGTTTTATGTCCGTGTGATTTTACTGAAAGTTACCAAAAAGCTTCTTAACTTATTCCACACAAAATTCTGTGTCTTTAAAGGCTTCTGATATTTTTACCTTTGTATTTCAAGTGTTACGGTCTACATAATAAAGCTCAAGCTTGAGCTTTCACTGAAGAATATTCAAAAACCAAGAATAAAACCCCTCCCAGCCATTCTTCCTGTTGTCTAGCAATCATATGTATGTGAGAAGATTTAATTAGCATCCAATATTTTCCTGCATCTTCTAATTTCCACTGAAGTTGGTGAAAATTAGATGGCCAAATTGTGCAAGTGCCTTAAAATATTCCTTGAAAATCCAGCCTTGGAGCAGCCCTAACTACAGGATTTTAGTGATTTTGTGTTTGCTGGGTCAACAGAATGCTTGAGAATCAAAAATATGACTTTACTGTTAGCACTGTGGTGAAGCAAATTCATCTGCACTGGACAGAGTTCTGCTAACCCAGAGTGATCATTTGCAGTGCAGGTTTAGGTTTGTTTGATCATCAGTAATGTTCATTGATTAAATACATTATTTTCAAACATGTTAGTGGAAGCCTCAGCAGCTTATTCACATGGCTCATGCACTACTCCAAATCTGGGCTTTTTATTAAAAATTTTTGAAAATTCTCCAGAGTCAGTGGCAGACATGTCTTTATTCGCTACTGGAGTGTGTTTGGTGTCATGAAGTATAAAAATTTCATTAAAAAAAGAAAATATAACATTATTATAGTAAATTAAATTGGAGGGGAAAATGAAGGCGTAGCTAGCCCCAGAAATAGAGCCCGTTCGCAGAAGAATTCGTTATTTGGGTGAATCCCCCTCGGCAGACAAAGATTCCCGGCTGGAGGTGAGCCTGCATTCCGGCCCGCGCGCGCCATCTGCCGGGCACTGCGCGGTGCTGCAGCTGCGCCCGGGCCTCGTCCCGCTCCGTCCCCGCCCTTGGCGCCGCTCGTTTGTTTCCTTCTGCTCTTCGCTTCCTTCTCCTTTTTAAAAGTGATTGATATAATAATATGCTGCGTGTTTATCCTGCCACCTCGGGAGACTCCCAGTGTGTACCAGAGAGATGAGTGATGCTGAGAGATGGGGAAGCGTTCAGAGGTCATTAGAGAATGTGTGACTGTTTCTAGGAAAGCTTCTCCTAAATATAGTCCCGAGCTTGGTTACAGCTGTTGTCACCAGAAGGAGAGCACCGTGCCGTGGAGATCAGGGGGATCTAGGACATGATTCAGGGCCTCACAGTCCTGGGAGCAGGACTGCTCCCCTGGTCATCCACAGCTCCAGGGCTGCCCTTGGCATCTGTAATGCTGGAATTGTGAAGAACCCTGTCCTTTCTGTTTGGTTTGGTTGTTGGGATTGCCTGTCCTTAGTGCCTTCCTAAAAACACAGGCAGTGCTTTGGGGCTTTTTTGTCTGTATGAAATGCCACTGGAAACTTCTGATTGTTCAACTGTTACTAATAAACGAGAATTAAAAAGGATATCTCTAATCTGGTAGCATACAGCTTCCTGACTGTGTACAGTTTTTAGGCCACACGTTTTCTCTGCAAAGTTTTGGAATGCTTTCAGGCAGGGACTGATTGACCTGTTCTTGTGCTTTCCAGGGATCTGGTTCGAGTGCAGCAGTCCCAGGCAGCTCTGGAGTTGGAACAACCAGACAGTTTACGCGACAAAGGATAACGCGGGTGAACCTCAGGGACCTCATATTTTGTTTAGAAAATGAGCGAGAGACAAGCCATTCACTATTGCTATACAAAGCATTCCTTAAGTAAAATGGAAAAGATCAAGGTATTTTTGACGGAGAGACGCCTGAGGACATTTTTTAATATATTTGCAAATTACGCCTTTTTGTAACAAGCGAATGGGATATTGTTTAAAAAACAACCACCTCTTTACATGGAACAGTTTTATATTCCTGTTTATAAATAAACTCTTCAGTGTGAGAGAAATACATTTCTGTAACAGTGAGGATACTTACAAGGCCTGTGGATACTATAAAAGGACAATTAAATTTTAACTCATCTCTTGATTGAGTGGCCTTCTTGCCAAACAAGCCATATATAAAGACTGATGGAATCGTTTAGCAAATAACTAGCTACCCTTTGTCAGCCCTGTAGCAGTTTCAACATTAATTGTTCATTTTAGTTCAGTTTTATTCAACTAAATCCATTACATAGGCATATGTCTACAGCAGATGACCTCATTTCATTTACCTTTTTTTTAAACAGTCAGTTAGCAAAGCAAACTGATTTTTTAAGAATATTTATCTTTCCCCCAAATGCTCAAAATCTAGAGGGATATACAGTTAATTTTAAACATAACCTCAATTTTAATCACATTATTGCTTATTAGAGGCCCTGAAATCCCATAAAGGAGGGTTACTTCTGAATGTTTTAGCAGCATCTGTAAAAATGCATTTTATTTGCTATAGTTTGTAAAGCTGTAAAGTTAAAAAAGGAAAAAACGGAAAAAAAGAGAAACCTTTTCAGCATAAATATATTTTACTTGCACTGTGTTTTTTAGCTAAAGTGAAAGCTTAGATTAAATAAAATCAAAAGTTGAGAGGAATCATCAAAAGACTGTTTCTCAGTGTGAATCAAGTGTTGAAAAATGGTTGGTGTATTTTGTCAGTAATTGTACATAATTTTTGGCACATAACATAAAAATGGCTATGTAAACTATAATTATTTTGCTAAAAGACTGTATGCAAGCTGTGGGCCTACTTTAAAGATGTCCAGAGCAAAGTCCCTTCTTTGTACCTATTTTTTTATTACAAATATACTAATTGGTTCTTTATATTTTCAGAGGTTATTGTATTAAATTGTCTATTGATAGTACTTTTATGACTGTAAATACTTTGGCTTTCTTTGTGTGAACTCTCATGGTAGAATTTAACTCTTGCGTGTAAACTGAATGCTGATCAGTATTTTTATCAACACCTGACAACTGTTACACCCCTTTTATTTTGTCTTTTAGGAAATCCTGTCTTTCCATTTTTTTTTTCATGTAAATTTTGCACAGTTACTTGTTCATATGTAAATATTTTACTTTCAAAAATGAAGTTTTTAATTGCTATTGTTTTATATAGGATTGAAAGAAAATTAACTCCTTTATTAAAAACAAATTTATCTGTATTTGCTAATGTATTTTTCTCTCTAAATCTTTTCTCCACTTGGATTTATTTTTCTTGGTACAGTAAAAGATGAGTACCTGAGGGGATGCTGTTTGCTAAAGATGCCCTTTGGGATGTTTTTATACTGTGTTGTTTTATCAGTATTTTGGAGGTATGTGATTTCATGAATCTTGGCATTTGATTGTTGTCTCAGGGGTCTTGGAGTGGCATCAGTGGACAGTGGGTTTGGTTTGGTTGGTTTTTAAGCAGGGAAAGGTGTCTGAAACATCTGAAATATTTTGTTTGTCTAGTGAAGGTTTAATAAAACAGCCTCTCCTTGAGGGCAGCCTGCTCCCTCAAACACAGCTGAAATGGTTTGCAGAAGAAGGTAGGACATAAAACACAATTTGGAGCACAATTATAAAGGAAAATAATCAGGGACACTTCTGATGATCGGTGTGAAAATCTGAGAAACATCTCTGATGTTCTGTACTGAATATTTAGTTTTCTGGTTGTATTTTTTTTAATTGCTCCTCTCATGGGCCACTTAACCTAATAATTTTGAGGGCCTAATCCTGCTAATACATTACTTTGATGATTATTCCTTGCATACAGACAAGGCTGCTGCCCCAAGCCCTGCTGTGCAGCAGGCACTGGCAGCAGGCCCGTGGGAGATCAGTGTCTCTGAAAAACAGGATCAGCTCCTGAAGGGATGTGCTCACCTGACACCAGGTGTGACACTGACCCCGAGACTCTCATTGTCTGCAAACTCCAAACAGCCTTTAAATTGTGTCATGTTATTAAGTGGAAAGAAACACCTTTGACTTTTGGCCAAAACACTGTCAGAGCATCCCTTGAAAGTAGCAGGAGCTGCTTGTAAATGTTAATCATCACTGGCCAGGCAGTGACTGGGCACAGTGTCTGCAAAGTGTGGGCAGGTAAGTGGGGAAGAAACTGAAAAATCAAAGTTGTTATTTTAATTTTTGTGTACTCCCTGCTCGATACCTTAGAAATATTCCAGAGAGACCAAGGGAGGAGTGAGAGATCTCCTGTAAGAGGAGAGCTCTTGGTTTTGTTTTAAATAACATTGGTTTTAAGGGCACAGGCAGCCCTTCACTCCATATAATTTTTTCTCAGCTAAAAGACAAATACTCCTGTTGTTAGTCAGAAAAGCTGGTAGCATCCATTTCCGTCCAGTAGCTCAAATTCATGGAGTTTTGGACTGGGGAATTGGCACATTATTGTCAGTATGCTGGCACTTTTGAGGAGTTCTCATGGCACAGCAGTTGAAGACTTTTCTTCATTTGTTGTTGGTTTGTTTTTTTTATGATAAAACCAGTAATTGTTTTTGAGGCTGCTCAGAAATTTGACATTTCAAAGTCACAGCTGAGGAGGGGTGGCATTTACAGAGCAATACCTGTGTACAGCAGCACTCCTCTTGTGTGTTAGTGACCTGTAGAGAGAGAAATTATGATTCTTTCCTGGCCCCAAAGCTTGTGCAGCTCCACCAGAGACTGAGGGTGAACATGGAAGAGAATTTACTGCCCCTTTCCTTGGGTCTCTGTACCAAGACTGATGCACCTTTGCTGTAAGCACCCCCAAAACTGAACTTTGCCACAGCTGGGATGTTCTGTGTGTGAGTCATTATTGCACCTTTATTTTATCACACTTTTGCAGCTCCATGTCAGGGACAGGTTCCTTCTCTCTTGCCTTTAAGTCTGTGACTTGTAGTGGGCTCTCTACCCTGTTTCACAGAAGTCTTGATGTCTCTCTATTTTTTTTACACCTTTGACTGGGTACTGCATAGCTGTAATGTTGCTGAACTGTTGATATTCTTTTCCCAGCAGAAAAATTGATCAGAACAGGTAGGATAGAATAAGGCACTCCGAATTCAGCCTGTTTTTCTTATTTCACAGGTTGATAATTAAATAGATATGTTTTTTAACATATAGTGAGAGATGCATGCATGATAAATAACACCAATTTCACAGTAATTAAGATTTTATTGGAGGTTTCCCTGCGATCCCAGAAGTTTCCCCACGTTTCTGAGATTGTCTAAATGACAAATTTAAAAGAACTCCAGTGATAATTTTAACCATTTTCTTAGGTTTACAATGGTTCATCCATCTGCAGAGAAGAGTCTTGGCCATCAGGGTAAGTGAGGGAGGGTGGCAGCTGGGCTGGGGGGGTGGCACTTCCAGGAGTGACATTTCCCTGCAGTGTGGGAGTGTGGATCCACCTGCCCAGGTGAGTGTGCAGAGCTTGGGTGTGCAGGGTGGGAGGGTCCCTTCTTCAGAGACTTCCAGTGCTTGTGCCAGGATTTTTGCACAGCGGGGCTTTAGGCAAGGACAGACCAACCTGATGTGTTAAAAGGTGGTGTAAAGTGCAAGGAGGAAAAGGTTTAGGTAGTATGGGTTGATCCCAATCTTGAGATTTTTGGCAAGGATTGCTCCTCAGTATTTTGGGATGTTTTTTAGCAAGTGACATTTCCCTGTCTGTGGAAGTTGCCAGGCTGGTGAATTTGGGAGATGTTTGTTGGAGGGATGAATAGGGAGGGCAGCACCTTAAGGGCTGCTCTGCCATGGCTGACCTGCCTTCTATTTGCCCAACACAAAAGTTTCCTCCAGTTAGGATATCCCACAGGACAACAACGGGGGAATTAAAACTGCATTTTAATAGCCCAGATCTGTCCTCCCCCTGCAAATCTGCTGTGGCCAAACTCTGCACTCTCCCCTCTTCCATTGGAGACCTGGGAGTGGTTGTGCCAGAGCCCAGCAGGGACAAGGCAGAGCTCCTTCATTTTGTGTGCTGTTATTAGATGCCATAGAGCTGCGAGAGAAAGGGAATACATTCTTTAAAACTTGCTTTTAGGAATCCAGTGATGTTTTCCTATGTCAGCTGAGAGAAACTTGCCCAGAGCTGCTGCAGATGTGGGAAGGCGAGGGGAGCTCTGGGCACCTTGTGGGGAGGCCTCGTAGCCACTGCCTGATCTTTGTCCTGCCCCTTCAGAAATAACTCCTGTGAAACAGTTTATCTTCCCTTTGTTTTCCTGCTCAGCTTATTTACTGTTATTCTCTGGAAGCAGCTGGGTTGCACCCTGTTTGGTTTCCTCTTGGGAGTTTCCCTGTTCTGAAGTCAACAGAGGACTTCCACAAAAAACACAAACAGTGTTTGGGCTGTGATATGGTACCGTACTGCTGTGAAAGTGCTGAATAAATGCATAACAAATCTGGCTTTTACTGCTCTGTAAAAGTACTGCATGGTTTAACTTCAGCACTTATGTACTTTTTAAAATCCAATAACAAAATCAAGTTGCCAAAAAAAAAAAGTTGCAAGTGCTTTCTAGTTTGCTGTGATGCATTTGGTGCTCTAATTTCAAGCAAACATGTTGGAGAGTTGCCCAATTATGGCAGATTGGAATATGAAGAACAATATATCTAATTTCCCAGGAGAGCAACGTGCTGATGTTTAGGCACAGCCTCTCTCAGTGAAAATGAAAATCCTCGTGTCGTGTTGAGTGTGTTGCTGTTCAGCTCCTTTGCTCCACTTTGAGAGGGACAAGAGTAAAATCTGGGTAAGTTATAGGTAAGGCCCTTCACCCTCAGGTGGAATTGGTGGGATTGATCGTTTATATTTGAGAAATAAGAGTAAAGTTCCTTAAAAAAAATTATATTCTCACTTACCATGCTGATGCACAGCAGTGGTGTGTGATTTGAAGTTGTGGGAGGGTTTCCTTCCTGTAGTAGTTATTGTTTGTCTTTTTCATCCTATTTGCATGGTGCAGATTCCTACTTTTCCTACTTACTCCTACTCGAGTGGTGGGAATATATTTTATGTGCATTTGCTTATTCTTGATACAGATATTTCAAGGTCTCCATTTAGAGCACAGCTCTAACCCAGCTGTGCTGGTGGAGCTGAGTGTGCCAGTGGAGATGGGCACCATTCCCATCCCGCCCTCTCCTCCCCAAAGCCAGGGGAGGCCTGTCCCTCCTGTCCCTCCTGTCCCTCCTGTCCCTCCTGTCCCTCCTGTCCCTCCTGTCCCTGCAGCTTGACCCCAGAAAAACTCCCCAAAACTCAGTTCCCTGATGGAAAAATGCCCAGGAGCTCATGTGGGCAGGGTGAGGGCAGGAGCTGACAGCTGGGAAGGAGGAAATGAGAGACCTGGACAGCCGAGGTGTGAGGCAGTGCAGGGTGGGTGAGCTGGAAGCTCTGAGCACATTCATCCTGTGGGAATGTGCCTGGCCCTGCCCATAAATTTAAAAAATAAATAAATAGCCTAAAAATAGCTAAACCTGGTACCTACACAACACAAAGCAGGTCTGTGTGAGCATCCCCATCTCCTTGGCAACAGAAGCAGTCAGGGAGCAGGGAAGGTTGAGTGTGGTGGGTGAGTGTGGTCAGCAGTGGCCGTGGAGAAGATGGGGGCTCAACCCCCCAGTGCCAACATCACATTCTTGAGATGGGATGTGCTGTCTTGCAGGGTTTGTAGGCTTGGATGGATTCTTCTGTGAGTTTATGAAGTTGCTTTGTGAGCATGGAGGGAAGGTCAGGAGGTTTGGGATCCCCTGGGCTCCTCCTGGCATGGGCTGCCCCTGCTCCCAGCCCACCTAATTTATGGACATATATATATATATATATACACATTAAAAATGTGTGTCTGTATATATATTTGTGTCTACATGCATATGCTGAGATATTTATAAAAGTCTGCTTTATATGTATCAAAGATGCACGCTTTTGATACATGCAAGTGGGGCTGACTGTGACCCACCAGCTCTCCTGTATCCCTGATCCTGACAAAAGCTGCTTTTGCAGAACTGGAGAGTGTAAGTGTCACTCAAAGCTGCTTAAAGGTGTAAAATGGAATCGTTTTATAATTGTCCAGCAAGGAACCTCTCGGACGTTTCATCCTGCAGGTGGAAGCTGCAGGGGGATGCTCCCTCTGAGGATGGTGATGCTAAGGAAAGTTTTGAAGGAAAACTCCTGGGCCTTTTCCCCCTTATATCCAGCGAGCACTCTGGTTGTAGAGTATTTAGTGGCTAGATTTGGAAAGGGTGTGGTGTGAGGAAGTGTGGGAAGCTGAGAGAAAAAAAGAAATCAAAGTGTTGGCAAAGTAGTTCAACACTCAGCAGGAGTTTAATGGCAGAGAGCCGGGTCAGAGTGGAGCCGAGTGGGGGCGAGGAAAGAGGTCAGTGCTGGGCTGTCCCTGCCCTGGGGGGTGAGGGAGAAGGCAATGATGACTCCTGGGAAAAATAATATAAGGAGGTGAGAATCGTGGAGGCAGCTGGTCCTTGTTTTCCCGTGCCTTCACCTGTCAGAGGGGATTAACGCCGACTGCATCCCATTCGTGCCTCCGCTGAATTCCCGCTGAGCGAGGGCATGAAACCCTCGGCTGGGAAACGCTCTGTAATTGCTGTTATTTCATTAGGAAGCAGCCGTATCCGTTTTCTCCCTCCGCAGGGAAAGGCTGGGAGCCCGCACGGCCGGCTCGCCTCTGTCAGGCGGCAGAGGGTGCTCTGAGCCCGGCTACGCCGCGCCCGAGCGCTCCGGCCCCGCTGCATCCCGGCTGATTCCCGGCTCCATCCCGGCTGTATCCCAGCTCCATCCCCGCTCCGGCCCCGCTGCATCCCGGCTCCATCCCGGCTCCATCCCCGCTCCATCCCCGCTCCGGCCCCGCTCCATCCCGGCTCCATCCCGGCCCCATCCCGGCTCCATCCCCGCTCCGGCCCCGCTGCATCCCCGCTCCTTCCCCCGCAGGGAAACACAGCCCTGCCCAAACCACGGCCCACTGTGGGGGCAATGCTTTTTCTGCTTAATGCGAAGTGTGATTTATTCGTTTGCTGACTGCTAAATAATAGAAAGTGGGGAGGGGAGAAAAGGAGATGAAGCTTGGATGATGTGGCAGGAACACTCCCCCCTCCTCCCGAACTCCAATTAAAATGAATTACTTTGCAGAAAAGGTATGAGGAGAGAGCACTGTGTGCTTCAGTAGGGTTTGATCAGAATGGCTGCCCCAGACTATTTATGTACTTGAGTCTTTTTGGGGGGCACAGTCACTGAGTGGAGCAAATGTCTGTGAGCTACAAGAGCAAAGGCAGGTACAAGCTGAGGGGAAAAGTGCAGAAGAAAACGAAACTGTCGATTAGAAACATCTACAAACAGGACAGAGATGTTCAAAGGGAACTTCTGGTGATGGCAAGATGTAAGAAAATCAGTGTCAAGAAGAAGCACAGTACACACAGAATCAACGTTTTAACCACTGCCTCTTAATTTCCCCTCTTCTTTCAAGTGCTGCAATTCCTGCAAGTTGCAAATGTATGACGGTCCACGTGAGTTGTGTTTGGAAAGGGTGGAGGTAAGCTGAGCCAGGAGCTGTGGATGCTGGAGGTAAAAAATCCCACCTATCCCAGGAATGTGCTTTGGGACTTCAGGGCTGTGGTAGTGGGGCTGCAGAGCAGGGTCTGTCCGAGTTCTTCTCCCAGCAACTTCACTGCTGCTTCCTGCCCTTACCCTGACTGCTGCACGTGGAGGAGCAGGCTGGTGTGGGCTTCCCAGCTGCCTGGATCCAGCCAGGATCCCAGTGGCACTTGGCCCTAAATCCCAGTTAATCTGTGTTGAGCTGTGCATCAGAGGGATTTCCCTCCCCTCATCCATCAGTGAGGGATGCAGTGATGGAGAGAGATGGGTGCAGGACCAGGCTGTGGGGACAGCAGTGGGGTGACCCTGCTTGCATCCCATCCATCCATCCATCCATCCATCCATCCATCCCTCCCTCCATCCATCCATCCATCCACCCATCCATCCACTCATGCTGCTGGCAGCAATCAGAGGGTTGAGTCTGCCCCTTTTCCCATCTCCCTGGGTGCCCAAGTCACCACAAACCTCCAAGATGCTCCCAAAGCCACACTCCAATGTCACCCTGTGGCTCAGGGGCTGGCTTGGTCCTGCCTGCCCGTGCTGCCATGTCCCAGCCCTGGCAGCTGCAGGATTCCAGGTCAAACCACCCCACGGGCAGTGCGGTGTCAGGGAATCGCTGTTTTCTAGGTCGCTAAATCCTTTGCTCTTTAATTCTTTGCCTCCTGAACACCCCCAGGGTATGTTATAATCACCCCAAAATGCAGCCACTAATTGTTTGGTGTCCCTGTGGGGGAGGAAGAGCAGAGTCACATTAAATCACAATAATCAAGAGCTTCTGTAACAAATGAACTCGAGCCCACTTGGCAGGAGGAAGCCGCGGCGCTGCCTCGCGCTCCGCGAAGGGCCGTGTTTAGTTGTAATCTTATTTGTAATCTAATCAATATGTTTACTGAAGGAGAGAATATCATCAAGTATTACTTTAAGACACTTAGGGGATGTGACACCGTTCACAACTCAAATGTAACCAGGTTTGTTGGCCGTGTTTGCTCGTAGGAAGAAGGCGCTGTGTTCTAGCGGGGCAGGCAGAGGGGGCTGTGTGGGGAGCAGGGGGGCCCCATCTGCTCGGGGAGTCAGGGGTGGGCTGTGCCTGAGCCCCTCCTCAGCTCCCCAGCCCACCCTGTCCGTGGGAGTGCCCAGGCCCTTTCCCAGCCTTGTGGGCAGGCAGTTCCTCCAATCTTCTGTGGCTCGTGGTGAACCCTGCCCTGCGCTGAGCCCAGGTGTCCTGTCCCATGAGACTTCTTTTAGTGTGTGAGCCTTCAGGAAAGTTTGGAGGTTTTACTAAAAACTTACCACATAACATCCATAACAAACAATTAGGCTCTAATGCACCCAGTGGAGGAGCTCCTCCTTACCCCAGGCAGTCAGAAGGTGCCTTTTACCCTGAAACATGAGGGTTATACATATAAAAGTGTATATAATGTTTCCCTTATAAAATTTTTATCCTGTCTAATGTATCCCAAAGCTCTTTAAAAACTGAAAGCAGAAACTCTGGAGGTTTGGCTGCAGCTCTGGGGAAAGGGAGGGCTGTTTAGGTGAAGGCAGCCCTGCAGACTGACAGTGAGGGGAGACACTGTGTCCTAAGAGGGCAGAAACCTCATCCAAGACAGGCAGGATGGGACCAACCCCACGGGTCTTGGACAGATGTGCCAAGATCCTGAAGCATCTTTAGGGGTCCAGAGTCTATGGCATCACAGGAACATGCCCCCAGCTCACCAATTAAAAAAACATTATCTGTGAGTTAAACTGACAGGGAAGCTGGTAGGAAAATAAAAATGAGGGGAAAAATAAATGCTGCCTGTTCTATTACTTAAATTAACACTTATTTGAAAGCTGTGTTTGCAGGAAACACCCACCTTCCCCTTTATTTTTTAAAGAGCTGGGGTTAGGGTAAGGCTTAGGGTTAGGCTTGAGAGAGCTGAAGAGCCCAGACCTCCAGGAACACTGGTGCTGGAAAAATGAGTAAATGTGGCACTTGACAACATGGTTTAGTGGGCAAGGTGGTGTTTGGTTCGACTTGATGATCTTGGAGATGTTTTCCAAGTTTAATGATTCTGTGATTCTATGAATGCATCTGCTGCTGCTCTGTGTGGAGCTGGCACAGGGCTCCTGAGGTGGCTTTTTGTGGGATTTTCATTATGTTTTTCTTGGAAGTGGCATGGTTTTTTTTGAATAACATAAAGAGTGATTTAAAATAGAGCCCACTCATCATAGATGACAGGATAGCTACAAAATCCAGTGTTTCAGGAGAGAAATGCCAACACAACAGCCTGAAGGCACTTGGAAAAGCTGATGGATAAAGGGGGGGTGGCTGTGCTGGGGCTGGTGCCTGGCACCAGCCAGGGCTGGGAAGCTGCTTCCCCCTGCCAGGGAATGGGGGCAGAGGGGTGGGGGATGGCATTTCTGGCACAGCCAAGTGAGTCCAGCTGCCTTTGGCTGCACGGGGCGGGTGTGTGGGATGCGCACTGGGAGCAGAGGAGAAGCACGAGGGGTGGGTGGTTTTCCACCAAAGCCTTGTAGGGATTGCAAGGGCTGATGCTCCAGGGCTGATTGCTCCAGGGCTGATGCTCCAGCCAGGGCACCCCCTGCCAGCTGCCATCTCTCCAAAAAAGTAGAGTAAATGCTTTGGCAGCTCATCCCCCTGCACATTTGGCTGCTGTTGCTGCCTGAGCCATCGGGTGCAAGCCTGGGGGTGCTGGTCCCTTAATTTAAGGGATACTGGAGGGGAAAATGCAGGAGAGACGTGCTGTTTCAGGGATGTTTTTCCAGTGGACCTGCCAGAGGCAGGTGGGTCGTTCCCCCATGCTGGCTCAGACATGCTCCACTCCCCTCAGACTGGGTCTGCCACTGGAATGGGGCCCTACAACCCTGAGGAATCCGTGAGGAGCTGCTGGCATCCCATGCGAGGCAGAGCTCGGGGCTTGTGCTCCTGCTGCCTGCAAGCAGGGAGCAGTGTCCCCACGCTGGTTGCTCTGCAAACCTTTGGCTGCTGTGTGGTGACACTTCCCCACTAGAAATGCTGTCCCTGGGTGCTCTGACCGCTGTCCCTCTGTCCCTGCCCATCCTCACAGCACGGATGCTCTGCTGCTCCCACACCCACGGACTGGGAGGAATCCCCCCAGGTCTGGTGAGTTCTCCTGTGCAGGGAGAGGGCTTTGCTTTCATTCTGTTATTATCAGATAGACTGAGTCACACTGAGATAAATCCTGCAGATATTACAGCCTGTTTGTGCCTGAAAAAAAGACGTATGTGGATGTTAACATTGCCAGTTGTCACCATGCTATGAGGGATGTTGTGGAAATAGAAATGGAGAAAATATAATAGATGCTTCAGATTTGTAGCCTTAATAGCTTTACAGCACATCTAATTATTATATATCTATCACATCAATATACTGCAGCACTCGTGGTATTTTTATTTAGCTCCATCTGGTGTATGATAACACTATTCTGGCACCAAACAAGCATGAATTGGAAAGGAATTTAATGCATAGTTCTGCAGAGAAGTCCCTTAAAACACATCCCAAACCAAGCACGTGTCATGCAAAACCAATACTGCAGTTTGGGCAGAGAAAGCACTTCTGGGTGAAAAGGAGGGATGTGAGCAATTAAAAGCACACCCAGGCAGACACTCTGCTCCAGGTTTCTTGCCTGTAGCCTGCAAATCTGATGTTGATGCTGTGCTTGCCCATCTCCCAGCATTTAGTGTGTACTCCTGGGAACAGAGGTGTGGGATGATTCCAGGTTTTCTTTAGCTCTGAGAGAGACACAGGGGTGAAAATGACAGGCACAGGAGCACTGGAGACTGAGAGATGAGAGGGGAAGGGGGCCAGCAAAACACCCTGTGGATGTGGGAATGAGAAATACTGAGCCCTGCCTACTGAGGGCTCCTTCGCCAGGACATTCTGACTTCCTCAGCTGTGTGGAAATCACTTAATGGCAAAACCAACAAAATAAATTCCCTGCTTGCTTTCCCCTCTGTTCCCCAAGCAAGGGGCAGAGGTGAATGGATGTGCCAGACATTGTGGCCCCATTAACTGCAGATGGAATAACACTGAGGGACACATTTTAAGAGGGAGGAAAGGGGCTTTGTGTGGGGAAAAATCCATTCCCCAGCTGTGTGATGTGAAGGACATGATGCATATGCTGCCAGCATGCCTTGCTGGGGAAACCACCTGCAAACCCCTGGGATACATCGGTGCCGAAATCCTTCTTCCTCCTGCTCTTGCAGAGATTCACCTTTGCTCTCCCAGATGAGCCCTAGAAAATGGAATTGCATTGAACAACTCCAGTAATGAACTCCTGGTCTGCAGAGAATAATTTTATAGCCAGGCTGGCCATGAGCAGGTGTTAAAAACCTGGCTCCACCTGGCCCCAGGTGCCCTCAGGGTGTGTTGGCACCATGCACTGACCCTCCAAGCTTTGGGGCTGCTGCAATGGAAGCACTGAGGAAACAGGGGCTGTGGCTGTGCCCTGGAGGAACCACCTGAGGCTTCCAGGAGCTGCTGGTGACACAAGCTGAAGGATGGAGGTGGTACAGGCAGGTGAGTGATGACCTCCCCACTTTGGCATCTGTGAGTTCAAGTGGAATTTTCCAAGGAAATCTCCCTCTGCCTCACTAGCAGCACATCAGTACTGCAAAGACCCCAGCACAGAGGCTGGGAAGGACAGTCACAAGTTCTGTACAGAACTGACCTGTAGCTCCATGCAGCTGGTCCTGCACTGGAGGCAGAGATGTGCCTGACTAACCTGTCCCACAGCAGATGACAGGGGAGCTGTGCTACATTTACTGCTGGATTACTTTTAATCATATGTTTTCCTCCAAACAAAGAATTGCCAGCTTGGTACTTGGAGATCAATGCATTTTATTTATCATCTCCAGGCAGGCACTGTTTCCTATTAACGTTTTCCACACTTTACAGCCTAATTAAGGTCATCTGACCAGCAGAATGCTGCTGTGTGTGTTTTAAACTACTGTACCTAATTATTTCTTTTAAACCTTACAAGGAGTAGCCTGTGTCTGACCAGCAGGTCCCTGCTGCAAGCTGAAGGCTCAGCATTGACTCCCTCCTGCTCCTGGGCAGGAGTCAGCACATGTGGGGACATTGCACATGGTCTCTGATGGTTATTTTTTCTGTTTGTTTAAATTTTTTTTTTTTTTTTTTTTGTTACAAGATTTGGGAGCTCAAGAAAAGCCCTGAAAACTGCTTGACATTGACTCAGACTTCCAGCATGAGCAGCATCAGGGCCTCTTGCTGTGGTGTGACCTCTGAGCAGTGGGGAAGTCCCACCTGAGCCCAGTCCAGACACACCTGAGGTAACTGCATCTCCTGCAGTTTTCTCTGATGTTGATGATGCTCTCAGCACTGGTATCACTGAGCTTGGCTCGGTGTCACATCTGATTTCACTGCAAATAGCCTCAAAATTCTTTGAAAGGCACGGCTTCCCCTAAACAGATTGTGGGACCTGCACCTACCTCCCTGCTACCTTTAAATCAAACTTCTCTGAATATATTACACTGCAGAGCCATATGTTCAGTGCCACTTCCCTTGGAGTGCTGTGTAATTCATCAGCTATAGGCTCCCCAAGATATATGGACATTGCCAAAAATAGGGAATGCTGGACCAACCCTCCTTCCTCTTCAGCAAAAACGTGCTTTCAGCTGGCTGGGGCAGAGGGCAGGTGGGAGTGGGCTTGAGGTGTGACTACACAGGAGAAAATCCCTTAAATCTTTTTCTGCAGACCCCATCCTGTGAATGCTGTGAGGACAATCCTCCAGCCCTGTCCCACTCAGGATTTTTCATGGCTTTCAGTCTGCATTTCCATGTAACACTCTGCTGGATAGAGAAATTGGAGGCATCAAGAGCATCAATAAATTTTTGCTGCCATGCGGGGGACAAATGTGCTCCATTCACATCTGAAGAGAATGGGATCTGCTAAAGCACTGGCAGGTTTCATCTTCATCAACATGAACAGACCCAATGGGCTCATCAGTTCCCTGTCCCCGTGGTGTGTCCTGCTCTTCTCCTGGTGTCCCCATCCTGGGATGGGCATAGAACAGCTTGGGTTGGGAGGAGCTGTAGAGCTGAGGCTCTCCCGGGTTCTGCTTCACAGCCCTTTATCCCACCTTGGTGTTTGCACCTCGGGCTGGGGCTGCCAGTCCATTTGGGGGTGCTCAGGGTCTGAGGAGGTGCCAGACCCCAGCGTGGCCCCGGGAGCTGCCTGGCTCCACGCTCAGCTCCGTGCCCAGCGCCAGCCCCAGCGCTGGCAGGGCACTGCCAGGCCCTGCTGAGCGGGCACTGCCGAGCGCAGTTACAGCTCTGGAATGCTCTTTCCTGTGAATCCCTTCCAGGACCAGCTAATATATGCTCTGATATTGGCACTGCTCTCGCTAATATTCCTGCCAGCGAAGTCTCTGCTCTGCTTGAATATTCATGGGAAGTGAATGTGAGGAGAGGAACAGCCTAAATGAGGTGAGTGCGTTTAAAAATTCAGCTTCCAAATTCAGTGGCTATTTCTTGCAGTACTCACCCAAGCGTTAGCTCCCATACTATTAATTTCAGTCTGTGTTTCAGACTTCTGAGCAAATTTTCTGTGTTTTTCCCTCACTGGATCTGCAAGCTCTTCCCTCCCTTGAGATCAGTAGCTTTGTATAAAAAACAGCAACTCTCCTTGATGAACTTCGCAGTCAAAGGATTTGTTTTCCCTGACTTTTATTTAAATTATTCTGCCTTCACTTCGCCATGCATGGTTCAGAGCCTGCGGTGGCTCTTTGCTGGGATTGAAATGATTCTTGCTTAGGCAAACTCTCATTTGGACTTGTCAAAGGAGTTCGGTGTGTTTGTAATTAAGTGCCTCTCACACCTTCTTTAACCTCACTTACAAGGAGTCCAAGCATTAGAAAAGCCTGCAAGAGGCAGGAAAGGCTCGTTTGCACCTTGAAATGCCAATGTTTTGGGAGATCAATGCTGTCTGTATGGAACAAAACTATAAGCAACTTTCAAGTGCTCTTTTTAATGCAGTGTCTCCTTTGCATATTGGATTCATGTCTGATTATATGGTGAGTGAGGTGTGAGCTAATAGGAAAGCAGCCTCTAAAGCATTAACTCCTTCACACGTGCTGTGGCTCTGCTCAGCTCAGCTCTGCTTTCTTGTGCTTCCTCTCTCCTAAATATAATCACACCCGACCGGATGACGGGAAAGAAACACTACTGTTACAAAGCCGAGCGTAGGAAGTTTAGACTGTATCAGAATTAGGGTAATTAGTGTTTGCATTAGGCTGCTTCTCAGCCATACAACCAGTTCCATGGCAGGGAGGCAGGAAGGGCTGCTCTCCTCTTTCTCTCAGGAGATGACACCGAGGCAGGACCACCACCTGACCTTGTCTTGCTCTCCAGCTCCGTGGAGGTCTGAACCATCCCTCATCCCTGTACCCATTGAGCTGGGGATGGAGCAATTCCCTGCTTTGAGCTGCCACTCTGCTCTCAGCACTGCTGGGGACAGCAGAACCAGGTACCTTGGTAATCGTCCGTGGGCCACTCGTGAAAAGCTGTGAAATTTCCAATTAGCCTGGAAAAAAATGTAGATAAGCGTGTAATTCTCAGCCCAAATTAAATCAAGCGTCCAAGCACGCTCTTCTCTCACTGCTGTGCTTCATCCACCACCATCTCCCCTCTGCATCCTTTAGCACAGCACATTTTTCTTCTTAATTGGTGGCAGACTTTATCCTTGGAGTCTAAACTTTGCCAGTGGATGGAAGGAAGGGGCTGTCTTCTTTATTTGATTTAAAGAAAGGCTGTGAGGATCTACTGCATAAGCTTTTTGGGGGTTCCATATGCACTGCCATGGCTGTGTCAGACTGGCTTTGGTCTGATGCAGCAGAGGAAAGAGGGAAGTTTGAGATACAGGGAGGGAACCTGGCTCGTTTGGGAAGCTCTGCCACTGGGTTTACATTAGAAACATGTTGACACTGCTGAGCATGGAAAACCAAGGGAATTCTAATGGTCCATTTATTAAATATCTCAAAGTCCATTTAGGATCCCACAGAGACCTCAAGTAAATTAGAGTTCAGGAGGCAAACTGGTGCTGTTGAATATGCAACAGTGAATTTGTGTGTCCAGTCTGTTCCAGTGAGGGACACCATCCACTGACAGGTGCCAACAGGAGGGGCAGATTCCAGCATTCCTGTGCCACCAACAGCTGCCAGACAAAGCCCAGGAGATGCTGGAAATTGGAAAACCTGTTAAAAAATAAAGAAATGATTCATCAGGCCATGGCTTTCCCCAGTGGAGCAGTGTTTTGGGTGCTTGGAGGTGGCATTTTTAGAGGTAGACACCGAAATTGTCCTCAGAGCAGAGTCATCCTGTCCCTCCCACCTGGAGTGTCCTCTCCCAAGGCCTTCTGATGCTTCCACCTTTCAACATTTAGCAAACAAAATTCAACACAGACCCTTTTTTGTTTACTTGTGTCCCCATATAAAACTGTGAAAAATGTCCAGATCACAGGGATGGCCAGGGAGCCTGTTCCACCCCAGCTCAGTTGCTCTCCCAGTTGCTTTTCCAAAGAAATACTGATCAATTATTTTTCAGTCTATGCACCAATTGCTCCTAATTGCTGCCTCCATTGTGTGCCTTCTGGTTTGGAGCATGTTTAATGGGAGATTTGTGCTCATCTTGAAAGGATGCTGGCTTTAATGATCGGGGAGAGCGTCAGTGAGCTGGAAGTTCACAAAGCAGTGCCCTTATTTCTGATTTCCAGTGTGAAATCCCATCTGCAGCTCCTGCAATTTAATGCTGAGGGGAACCCAGAGCTGGGCAGAGAGGTTTCAGAGTGGGTGGTGGTTTAGTTGTACCAGGGCAGGTGGGAGGTCAGGCAGACACAGAAATCAGTGACTCATAGAATTATTATGGCTGGAAAAACCCCCAAGCCCAGCTTCTGAATGGACACCACCAGGCCCACTAAACCATATCTGAAGTGAGTGCTGATGTCTACAGCAAGGACTGGACAGGAGCTGGACTTGATCCCTGTGGGTCCCTTCCACCTCAGCTTATTCTGTGATTCTCTGAGCCCTTCACCACAAGCACAAGACATCAGCAGCTCCTCCACCTGCTGCAGAGGCTTGGCTTTGCTTCAGCATTTATGTGACAGCAGGAGAAACCCAAATCCTCTGCGAATGTGTCCTGTGCCCAAAAAAGTTCATTTTGAGCCAGGTGGGAGCAAGGTCACCATGTCCCAAGGTGGTCTGTGACAATGAGAGCAAGTCTCCTGTTGGGGTAGCCAGCGGGGATGGCTGTGGGTCACCGGTGGGACAGGATTCTGATGGATGCCTCTGTGGGCTCCACAGGCAACACAGGATGGATGAAGTGGGATCAGCCAGGCACTCTGGAGGCAAAGCCTTGTTTGGAGGCACAGGGCTCCTCAGCTCAGGGCTGAGATTTCTGCTGCAGAGAGCTGGAGGAGAACTCACCTTTACGACCCACTGCTTCTTGCAGCTGCGGGTCTCATTTGGTGGGGTGGATTTGGACAGGGAGCTTTGACCAGTGATGCCTGTGGTGGGACAGTGAGAGGCTGGGGAGGGCTGGAGGAAAGGTTTGGTGCTCTTATCCATGTGCCAAAGGGGCACTCCTGCAGCCTCACACCCTGATTTTCCTGTGTAACTCCAGGGAAATGGGAATGATTGTCTGTGATTAGATGGGTTTGGGAGGAGAGCTTTGATCCTGTCAGCAGAGACGGGAGAATGATGGAAAGAGAAATGAGTGCAAAGAAAGGAGAGGGGAGGAGGGAAACACCATCAAGATGGTCCTGACAGACGGGGAGGAGGTGAGGGATGTGTCAGGAGATGTTTCCCAATGCTGCTCAAATAGGCAGGGGGAGGACAGGAGCTCAGGCTCCTTCTCGGGGAGAGCTTTCTCTTAAACCTAAGCTGTGATTTCCATTGGTACTGTCAGATCAGCCCCGAAACCTTGGCAGGAAGGGCAGTTTGACATCAATTACTGCAGTCCTGTCTCTCCCTGGTCTGGCAGCAACCCGGGGAGTGCACTTTGGAGACAGATGTGTTTGACTCACAGATGTGATGCAGAGCACAGTATTAGGCCGTGCATTGAGTTTGGTGCTGCTCTGGCTGCTCTAGTGGGAACCAAGACCCTGGACAAGCTGGATGCAATGGTCTCAGTGAGCAATGCACTGCCCAAATCCCTGTTTGTGAGGCAGGGATCCACACAGCCACAGGGAGCTCTGGAAGTCTGGCAGCACTCAGGATGTGGGGACAGAACAGGCAGAGGCTGGCAGTGAGCAGGCTCACTCAGAGCCACTCGCCTTGAGCTTTATCAAATCACCCCACAAAGCAGTGTCAAGTAGCTCTGGGTGTGCAATTCCCCCAGGAACTGAAGGAAAACCAAATCCAGTGCAAGGCAATATCAGCCTTCCCTCTTGACCTTCCTCTCTTTGCTGGGGAGTGCCATGTGTGGGGTCTCACCTGCACCTTCCTCCAGCACAAAGCCTGGAGTTACCCTGCAGCTGCCACCATCCCACCTCCCTCCTGGCCTCCCCCATCCACGGTAGACCCCAGAGGATGAAGCAAAACTTGTCTGGATCAGATCTTTTTGTAAACACAGCTCTGACACCCCCACACTTTAATACAGCGCTTCCTGTTCTCTGCTGGAGGTTCTACAGTGGAGGCTTCTAAAGAAAGGAGAATTTCTGGCATTATTTACAGTTAAAAAGATTGGGCTTGACACATTCATGGCTGAGACAGTAAATATGACTTATGGCAAATCAATTCACTGCATTTGACTGTGACATTGGTGCTGCCAGGGATTTGATTGGGGATTGATGGCATTATTTGCCAGAGGGCTGGGAGATGCCACTGCTGTCACGGCTGCCCAGGGTCCAGGCTGGAAAATCGGGGCTCTTGCAGCAGGCTGAGAGCTCAGCCGGTCCTGCCCCACCCTGCCATGCCTTTCCTGCTCTTCCCAAGCCCCAGGAATCACCCCCTGGGGCTGTGATGAGGCTGATGCCATCTCTCTGTGCTGAGCTGGCATTTTCACAGCTTCGCCAAACTTTCTGGTTTGTTTTCTCCCCCTTTTCCTTAGAGTCCATTTGGATGTCTGAAAACAGAGATGTTGAAAACTGAATGTATGCTGCAAGGAGAAGCAGTCGAGATAAGGGAGGGGGGTGTGAGGGGGGGAGCTCGAAAGGCAGCTTTTTTATTTTTTTGAAATTTTTTCGCTGATGGCAAGTGGTAAGCATGTTTAATTTATGTACTCTGAGATCCGCCAACGTTATGTTTTTTTCCTGACTGATGCCTTGGACAACTTACACTGAGCTGGCTGTGCACGAGCCTTATTTACCCTCCACAGACACCTCCCCAAGGCTGACAGTGAATTATTCTGCACCTTGAACTGCTCCTCAGTTAGTGCAATGCAG
Organism: Promerops cafer; assembly: GCA_013398275.1. Lineage (NCBI taxonomy): Eukaryota > Metazoa > Chordata > Aves > Passeriformes > Nectariniidae > Promerops > Promerops cafer. The sequence continues at coordinate 328,438 of VZSE01015292.1, forward strand.
ATTTGGCTCCTTTCTTAAAAAGTTTTGGTTCTTTTTTTTTTTTTTTTCCAAATGTGCAGATTATTTTTTCAATGAAAAAGGGCTGGAGGCTGTTTCAAGATGGTGAAAATTAGGCATCTTACAAAATTTTAGTGAACTTTACCTTCCACCTGCCCTGCTTTTCCCTGACTATGGTGGGGTGATGCCTGGGTTAGGTGAGAGCTAAAGGATGGTGACTCCTTTCTCCCTCCTCTTGCTGCTGGAGGAGTGATGGGATTCCTGAGAGCTACAATGTGCACTCCCAGTGCCTGCTCTCCTTTCCCATTACGTTTGTGAAAACTCATCTGCCTGCTTGTCTCCAAAACTCTTCTTGGGGTGGCCAAAACCAGATCTGAGCAAAAATCGAGACACAAAATCAGAGAGGAATTAGAGGGTGCTCACTGCAAGCTGCCAGGCTCTGCAGGAGGTGCTCATTCCGTGTGTCCATGAGCACATTTGTGTGTTCAGGAGAAGCTTCTACCACCAGCAAAGTTCCTGCCGAGGCTGTTTTGCTGTTCCAGGCAGCTCCTCCCGATGGAGCTCAGCTTCACCCCTGCTTCAGCCCCAGCTGGGGAACTACTTGGGCAAAATCACTGCTAAACGAGGTTTTTAGCAGCGTGTGGTATGGAAGGCATCCAGGACTGTGGTTTTCCAAGGTAACAGCTGAAGGAAAGAAAAAAAAAAAGAAAAAAGGAAAAAAAAAAGAAAAAAGAAAAAAAAAAAGCCTGAGCTTTTGTTAAGTAATTAAAGAATTCCGGGTTGCTGGAAAGCCTCAGGGCTGTGCTTCTGTGGCTGATCGGAGTCTTTGTTTGCACAAGGCTGGTAAACAATTTGCAGTTCTTGGCAATAACCTGAATTATGTCCTACCATTAAAAAAAAAAAAAAGGAAGTAGAAAACGCTGGGTTTATATCATTATTTCAGGGCAGGGAGAGGAATAAGGGAGGGACTTCTGATGGGCTGGCTTTCACTGAGGTCTGTGCAGGGATGCCCTCACTTCTCTAGCTTCATCCACGGGATGCTTTTGGGTAAATAAGTGAATATAGGCAACTGCAATGCACAGGAGAGAATTTTGTCACGATTTTGCTGTTTGTTTAAGTGAGGAGGAAGTTTGCTCTGTGGGTTCTCCTGACTGCCAGCTAAACTCGGTTGGAAAAATATATAAATAAAAGCAGGATGCAATTTCCCATCTGGGGTGAGCTGCCAAGAGGACACCTTCACTGGCACGTGGGGAGAGCTGGAGATCAGGGAGGCCACAGCCCTGCTCCCACCTCCTGCTGGCAGGGCCAGGGTTAGCCCACACCCTGTGGTCAGCACAGCTTTGGCTTAGGGCACACTCAGGGGAAGGGGAAATGGGAATAAAACCAAGAAGCACATGTAAAATATCCCGTCTTGCCCAACCCTCTGAGGGTGAGGTTTGCAGGGGAGGATAGGGGACCACATCCCTCTGAGCTGGGGATGCCTGTTGGTGTCCCAGCCCTGCTGCCCCATGTCCCTGCATCCCATCATGCTGTCACCACAGGGTCCCCACCTGCCTGCCAGGGGGATCCTCCCTCAGGGTTGGATGGCAAGCAGGAGGACACTCACTGCATCCCCTTCAGTCCTGAAAATACATTGAGAAACCTCCTTGGACCCCTCCTAGGAGGAGGAGATGCTCTTAGGATAGTCTAATTTTTAAACACTGTTGACTCTGCCCAACCTTGGGTCAAGTGGAGTTTGATAGCATGGTAAAGGACACGTTCTCTATGGCCTTTGTGAAGCCACAGGAGATATTTTTTTATTATCCACAGCCACTGAGACTGGGAAAAAAGCTTCTAGAAGAGGCACCCTTCCTCGTCGTGCTGCGGGAAAGATCATCTGAATTAACATGAGCTCCTTGGCTATTAAATGGAAATTTTAAATGGGAAGAAAATTCTGCAGTGACTGCTAAATTTTGTGTCAGCAGAAAGGGGAAAAAGCAACGTGTGTCATTCCTATTATCATCTTGAAATCCATCTTCCCTCTACACGCCATGACGGTGGATAATCCCCGATACGACGCCTGCATCGCTAATATTTGCAGAGGCAGAATTCCTCCTTTGGAAGAATTTTGCTCTGCATATCTTATCCCCCACCTTGAAGGCATGGCCTGAGATGATCAGAAATGCTGAAAACGCTGTTCCTGGGGGTTGAGCTCTGCCGCTGGTGGCAGCAAAGTGGCCTCTGAAGTCCAAGGAATCAAGAGATTATTGGAATGCCAAGTCACTGCTGGGGTGTCCCTACGTGCTGTGTGCCTGGCTGGGGGTTAGACCTGCTGACAAGGATAAGGGGTGTTTTCAAGCCAGGAAAATTGTGCCAAACCCAGCCAGGGTGAGGGCAAAATGGCCAGTGTGTGTACCCAGGGCTGCAGGAGCACATCTTCAAAAGGAAGAAGAAAATCTGTGCTGCTTCTTTATTGCCTGTGGAAAAGCGAGGAGATCAGACAGGAATGCCAGGGCATGATAAATTTTGCAACACCTGCACTTTTTTAACCCCTTGCTTGCATGGGATGTGATCAGGTGTTTTGCTGTGGTGGGTTTAGATGTGAAATGAAGGAGGTAAAGGGGTCTCTGCTCCCGAGATGGGGCTGCATCTCCTGCAGCTTCTCCTCGGGGACAGGGGCTTGGGGCTGTTGGTGACACAGCCCAGCTCCAGCTTCCCCTGTAGGGTTTGTCATGGTCACTACCCAAGTGGCATGGGGTGGATAGGCTCATGCTGGTGGGAATTTAAAGCAGGGCATCACAGATGAGTGATAATGCAGAGTTTGTCAGCCTTGGGAGTCAGCCATGGCCTGTCACAAGTCTGCTCTCCAGCAGACATCCCAGTGGGCTGAGGGAAGTGGTGGCTGTGATCTTGGTCACAGCTTTGGTTTTCCAGGCCAGGCTTTGGTGTTTTCATGGTGACAGTGGGCTGTGTGTGCCAGGTACCACTCAATGGGCAGGTTTTGGATATTGGTATGTGGGCCACGGGTTTACATTGCTGCCCCCACAAGAAGTCATGGGCTGTGGGAGAGGAACTGGGGTGGGTTTGTTTGCAGGTGAGGAGTCAAGACGTGGGAATGAAGTGAGTGGTGGAGAACCAGACCTTGTGTGTGCACATCTTTGCATAAGGCATGGAAAAAATCCGGACCAACTCCCTCCTTGAGAAGAAGAACCCCAGCAGTTACAAATCTCCCCCTCCAGGTCCCCATTCCACTTTGCCTGACAGGGAGACGAGCATGGGGATGCCCAGGAGAAGAAAAGCACAGAGGGGATGTGATCCAGGGTGAAAAAACCCAAGCTAATGATGTAGACATTTGTGCAGAGGTTAAAAATGAAGCAATAAAACCTTTACACAAACTTCCAAATGCTTCAGCAGCCACACGCCTCAGCTCAAAGTGGGGAATAAATAAGGGAAGGGCAGGCAGGCAGAGGGAGGCTGATAGAGCCATCACTCCTCAGTGGCAGCCTGAGAAATATGTCCCCATGGTGTCCCCATAGCCACTGAGGGGAAGGAGTGGAGAAGTGGAGGCTTGGGGTGTCCTAATGCCTCCTGATGCGTTTGGGTCATCCTGTGGGGAGCAGAAGGGGTGAAACATGAGCCAAATTTACCAGATCTCTTGGGCTCACAGCCTGGCCAGCAGGGAAGCCTGAAGGGTGGGTTTGTGTTCCTTGGCAAGGGCAAATAAAGCCTGTGTGTGGGATGGAGAACTCATTGACCACCCTTTCAGAAAGCCTGTGAGGGGTGGGTGCAGGAGGGATGGGGGCATCTGTCAGCCCCACCTTTGGTTTGGCTGTGCCTGGAATGAGGCTGCTGTGGCAAAGAGCTAAAGCCCAGTTCAAGCCCAGCATTTCACTGGTCCTCAGCAGCTCTGCATCCTGGACTGCCCCACAAAGATGTTATCCACAGGGCAGAGAGAGCAAGGAGCAACTCCTGGGAGGACAGGGACAGTGCCACTTCTATCTCCCAAGGCTCTCATGCTGTTTGCACTGACAGCAGGCTTTTCTTGGCTGTGCCTCTGATTAGTGGTGCTAAAGGCACAGCAAATTCACCGTGAATTTTCAAAGGCAGAGACTTGCTGCTGGGAATGCCCTTGGACTTCCAAAGTGGGTGCAGCCTCCCTCCTCCCATCCTGCTGGAATTTCTGATGGTGAACCAAGAGCCACAGACATTGTGCTACAGCAGCACGAGGCTGCCTGGAGAAGGGGGAAGGTGGAAAAAAAGGCTCTTTATCCAAATGAGCTTCAGTTTAGAGCCCAGGGGTCTCTGTGGTCCCTGGGGAAAGCTCCTCCTGGCAGTGCAGCCAGGAGCTCTGGGTCATCCTGCCCTCACTGTACTGGGGCTCCTGACTGTGAGCCACATCCAGCACTGCTTGGAACCTTTGCTTTATAAATGAGTGTGAAAAAGGAAGGTGAGCATGTTGCAGCTTCCCAGGAAGCTATTCTGCAGCCTCTGCAGATGAACTCACTGTCTCCTTAGCTTAAGGCCTGGGTAAAGAACTAATTATTTGGACCTAAGCTTAAATCTGTATCCACAAAGATGGATTTGTGACTCTTGCCAGCTTCCCCTAGAGGATTGCAACCTCATTTTGTTCCTCGTGAACTTCTGCTGAGGTGTAAAATAACAACAATCTTGAGAGCTAAAATCGCTGAAGGATGGATTAAATTATAATACAATCAGTCCAAAAGACCTTCTGTCTGCAAGGAGCAGCATTAGGCTGTCCCAGAGCAGGCAGCCTGTCAGGATTACCCAGCCCGCTCCGGCCGCTTTGTTTCCACCAGGAAACTGCATTTCCTGGGCATTTTCTGTTCTCATCTGCTGAATTCTTCTCAGGAGCCTTGGCATCACCCTGCCCAGGGTAGGACTCTCTCTGAGAAGAGCTCTATAAACCCATGACACAAAAGGACAGATGGCAATGAATATTTTGAGGTCTGCAGCATATTCCTGGGGAAGGATTGCTTCTGACCTGCCATCTCCATGCAGACTTTAAATCACAACTTGAGCAGCAAGCCCGGTCTGGGGTCTGTTAATATGTGTTTGGAGAGGATTTAGCATAGCAGGGCTCCAATCCCCACTGAGATTTTCGAGAATAAGCTCCTATAAATAACTAGGATGGAGCCCATGGGACGATTTGCAGACATTTGAAGCACCCTGGGCCATGGCCTGGCAGCCCTCGCACAGCTGGGGAGCAGCTGGGGAGGCAGGAGCTGCCTGGCTGGGACTGACCCTGCTGGGTCCTGCCCTGTCCCCATCCTGCTGAGCCCTCACCCCAGGGGGTGACACGCTCCTCCAGATGCCCTGTGCCACCATGTCTCACTGGCAGGAGGAGCAGGGCTTATTTTGGGACTCCAGGCACCTGGTGGGATGCTGGACAGCGACCTCATAGCAAACAAGGCATCCCACAAGTGCCAGTGCAATAGATGTGCAGTTCCTCATGGCTCCTTGCAGCTGGCTGCAAGGCCCCTTGGAGGCTTTATCCCTCTTCAGGGCAGGTTTAAGATCTCTTGTCCTGCCTGAACAAAGGTAACAAAAGATGCAGGGGCTTAAGTATCTTTCTGGCTTTGTCCAGTTTAGTTTCTCTTTGTCAACGAGTTCAGCTGTTTCTGTGGAGCAGGGGGAAGCAGGGGAGGGGGATGCAGGCAGAGCACAGCTGCTTTTGCTTAAGAAACCCTGCTAAAAAGACATCTCCTTTCTGGAGCTAACCCAGTATTGCCCTCTGCTCCATGCTCAGCCTGCTGGGAGCCTCTGTGTTGTTGGGCTGTGCTCATTAGGATGCTTTGAGAAAAGAGGTCCTTGAGGACCCTGCCATGATACTCTCCTGCAGAAGGTAGGCTCAGCCTGGACTTGACCCTTTGCCTGTTCACCTAAGCTGTTCTTAGGCAATGAAATGTGGAGTTTCTCTTTAAAGAAGCCCTCTTCTACTTGGGCTGAAGTCTTAGGTTGACAGCAATCTCCCCACTAGAAGGAGGGAGCCCAAAAGATGGGGACAGAGCTTCCATTTGCAGAGGGGTAGCACAGCCAGGGAATTCCCAATGACTGGACATGATTTCCAATTTGGCTGAAGCCTCACTTGTTGTTTCTTTGATAAGTCTGGATGAAAATATTTTTATTCTTTTTGTTAGTTTGTTTTTAAGGCTGTTTTGTGTTACTTTTTTTTTTTTTAAGAGGTTGCTGTGCTGAAATAGATTTCTTTGTAAAATGTCAAGTTAAGCAGGTCCACCCCTCCACCCCCCTCCACATACAGTTGCCTCAGTGCCACCAGGGTCCTTCTACAGCCGCAGAAGTACAAGAACAAATGGGAGAGACAAGCATGAACAGAAGCAGAACAAATGGAAAAGTAAGATGCTCAGTGAAAAATTTACAGAAGCATTTTAAGCAAGGAAAGGGTTGTTCCTTTTTGTTATATGCCTTGGAAGCAAGGCACTGCCTGCTTGCAGGGGGCTGGGTACCTGCAGCAAAGCCCTGCTCTCCATTTGCATGTTTCCTTGCATTAAGGCAGGGAAGATGATAAAATGCTTTTCATCAGAGGCACTTAAATAGCAGGATTCTCTGTACAAACATGCTTTCCTGCCCTGATCTTCTCAGGAGTGTGTCTTAGCCAGGGCTTGGGGGCTGTGCACAGCACATGGCTGTGGTGGCATCCCTCACTGGGGCAGGAGGTAATGAGAATTTCTTGTCAGACTTGTCCCAGGTCCCCTGAGCCAGCACAGCCGTGGCACTGCAGCGATGTTTGGTTGTTCTGTGATGGATATTTGCTCTTGGCTTCATGCCTTTTACAAGAGCACAAATGTAATGTCAAAAGAAACCACTTTGGTAATGTACTTAGAAGTTAAATATTTTATACAGTGCTATGGTGATGTGATGTATTGCCTTCCTGACATTGCTTTTTGCCTGAGGTCTGGAATTTGGGGTCACCTGTGGGGCTGCATTCCTGCATCCTCTCCTCTGTGGTGCCTCGTGTGCCTTTTTCACAGGGTGCTGAATTCCTTTCTGTCCCTACCAAACGCTAAAAAAGCAACTCAATCCCAGTTCCTGGTAAAACGTGAATTCTGATTACCTGATGGTTATTGCTTGAGCCCTCAGGATCGATAGCACTATATTAAAGCAAGGTACTCACTGCTTCTCAAGGCACAGCGTGAGAGAAGATTTGTGATGATCAATGTGTGTCAGTCTGTCAGCTGGCTGCCAGCACCTCAGCTGGGGAGCAGCGAGGAGGCACAGGCCAGGGAGCCCTCACACAAATGTGTGTATCTGTGTGTCTGATTTGCACTCCATCCCTACCAATATGGTTTTCACAGACCAGGATTAGTTGGGCTGCCCTTTATACTGGGAGGTAACTCAAACTACATAAAGCAATGAGTTTGGCTATAGATAGCACAGGTTAATGGCATGGTTGTTATGTACTCTGTTACAAAGCTTCCATGTGGCCTCAGATATCATAAATCTGGTTTATGAAGATTGGGAGTATTGACGGAGACCCGATTCTGCCTTATTCCTTCTGCAGCCTGCCAGGGGTTTTTGACAATCCACTTTTAGCAGCTTCCAGCACAGGGAGAGAGACACTTTATCTCTCTGAGGAAAACTTCTGGGTGAACACCAACTTGTTTTTTATTTGCCAACATTTCTGAAGTGCTTGGAGGGTAAAACAGAGCCAGGTTAAGCACAAGCCAGAGGGGCTGTGCTAGTTCTCCAAACCAAGGTGGGTTTGAACTATTCTGAATGACACTGACTGGACATACCCAGCCCAGCTATCTGTCCTTCCCATCTCACCTCCAGCTAATCCTTGTGCCCGGCTGCCCAGCTCAGTTTAGCAGCTGCTGAGCATCAAATGATGATTCTTCTGCATTTTTATTGCCAGATCTAATGTTACATTTTTAAAGGTGCCAGTGACAGGCCAGCACCAGCACCAGGGAAATCCATGGCACTGGATCTTGCTTGCCAAGGCAAAGCAGGAGCTGCTCACACAGAGATTTAATGGTGACTAAAAATGCCTCGGATGGCAGCTGCTGCTCTAAATGCACTTCTTGTAGGGTCAGTGTGTGGTTTGGGGTTCACAGCCCTGCACACAGTGAGAGCCTGGCCCCAGGCTGTGAATTCCCAATTAGCTGGGGAGGGACCATTTTCCTTTGGCTGCAGGTGGAAATGACCCTTCCTAAAGCCACTGATCACTAATTAAAGCAAAACCTTGAAGCAAAGTTTCCCTTCCAACCCTGTGTACTGAGTGTAGCTCACCAAGGCCTCCAAGCATTTCAGCAAAGGTTTGGGGTCATTGGGGTTAGGCTGGCTTAAAAACCACCTTTACAAGGAGGTGGATGAAAGGTGTTGATGGAGACATCCCTCCTCCCCAGTCCTCTATCTCCATGGAGAAGGGGATGGATGGGGGCAGCAGCAGGGAGGGCAAACCTGCCAGCAAGCCCTGGCTTTTCATAAAACCCCAGGGGTAGCCAGGAGGGTGTATTAAATTAGTATCTTTAAGTCCTGGCCACGGACAGGGCCCCTGTCCCCAGACTGGACTGTGCTATACTGTAACCCTCTGGGGGGACTCTGCCCTTGTCACAGCCACCCCCTGCTGCTGTGGCCCTGCTTGCAAAGAGCATTGCAGCAGAAAAAGAACAAAAATGTGTTCTCATTAAAAAAAAAGGAAGTGGGGAGGAGGGGGGCGAGGCGAGGAGCAGGAGAGATGGATTGTGCTGGGGCGCTGAGTGCGGAGCAGCCGTAATCAATCATGGTGAGAGGGGAGTGGGAGAAAATCCTACAGCTCCATTGGGAGGAAGGGTTGGCTGTTGTGAAACGATGCTGCTGCCCATGTCCCAGGGTGCCTGTGCTTGGGGGCTGCTCCAGCCCCACTGCTGGTGAGGGATCCCCAGCTCCCAGGCTCAGGTTCAGGCTGGGAACACCCAGCTCCCCTCCCCTCTCTGCTTTGCACACATCCAGATCCTGAATGTCTCATTAACTCTCTTTCCCCATGCAGCTCTGCCCTGAATGGGAACAGAGGACGCCATGAATAATAACTGGAGCACTGCTAGGGCCATCTGAGCAGAGGGCAGTGCCTGCTGAAGCCCATCCTCTCTGGGTGCCCTTGCTTGTCCTTGTCCTTTCAGTTTATCCCAGTGTTAAGTGGGATGCTGCTCCTGGAACTCCTGAGTGCTCCTGGTGTGCTGCTGCTGTTGTGGTGGCTGCAAGACGTGCTGGGGGTATTTTCAAGTGAACTAGGTAAGGGAGCTACTTAGCTGGGCATGGGCTTCCCACAGGTGTGTCCCTGTCTGTCTCATCCTGGTCGTTTGAAGAATTTTTGACCCTACTGATGACAATAAAAGCAGGGGAAGAGGCTAAAGCTCAGTCTCAGCAGCAGTAGATGCTCGTGCTGGGCAGAAGGGATGTGCACACCAAGGGACTGTGAAGGTGAAGGTGCTCAGCTGCACACAGGACCTCACCATGTCATCAGCACAGCTGAGCGCTTCTTTCTTTACATGTGGAATGAATTTGCCAGAAAACAGGTCTTTTGGCTCTTTAACCTTTTTTTAAAATATATTTTTTGAGCCTAGTAAACAACTTGGGCAGTGATTAATAAAACATTTGACCTTCTCAATGCTGCTTCTGCCCTCACCCAGGGGCTGTTTTAACAGTAGTGCAGTATGGCATACAGAGTTAGGGTAGATCTGTTTTTTTGGTTTCTTGTGTCTGTTAACTCAGTTTTTGGCTAAAAAACCTGCTCTGTATTTAAAAAGAAATTGCGGGGGAGGGATGGGCAGGAAAAGGTCTTGGTAACACAAAGGTTTTAGTCTGGAAAACAAAGAAAAGTTCAGTTATTTCATTTATTGAAAAAAAAAATCATAATCCCTGTGTGCTTTGGTTTGATCTGAACCAAATTCTATTTCAAATTCTGGTATTTGACTTGGGAGAAAAACCCCAACCCAAGAGCCTATAATAATAACTGTAATAGTAATCGTTGTTATTTTTAATTTTGGTACAGAAGTTCCTGGATTTAGGGGAGGGCAGCTGTTTCCATCAGCTTAGGAAAACTATTCACATGGTCAAAGTTAAGCATGCAGCTAAATCATTTGAGGAACAAGACTTTCTGCAGGCAGATAAGAGCCTAATAACACCATGATGAGAGCCCAGCCTTCCACTGATAGCAGAAACTAATATTTGTGATGCAACAGTCTTGCATTATTCAGTAGTTAAAGATAATTCTAAGAAACAGAACAGCTTGAGAATTAGCAAAACTAGCAATAAAATATTCTTAGCCGACTCCGGGGGGAAGTGAATTGCCATGTACAGGATTTGCATTCCTCCTAACGTTTATTAAAAATGAGACAGCGCTGCTTTCCGCACGCTTGGCCGGAACAGCTCCACGGGCCACTGGAGTGTGACCTCCTGGCCTCACTCGCCTCGGGACCTGCTGAGGCCTCGCTAACTCATGGCATGTGTGGGTTAGTGTTGGCCGAGGCTGATGGAGCCCCAGCTGTCCACCTGGACAAGTGCCCAGGGCGCCGTGAGCGATGGCTGCCAGCACTAATTGCCAATTGTGCCCAGCACTTGCTGCTCAGCCCGGCACTGGGGGGTTTGTTCCCCCTCCCGGGGGGGAACCACCAGGGAAGAGCAGCTGAAGGGAAGCAGGAATGTTGGCCCTGAAGTAGATGTGCTGCTGTACACAGCAATGCTGGCATGAAGAGTTTGCACACTCACTTACAGCAGCATCTCCAGTCGTGACTTTGCTCCTGCACTTGCAGAGAGGGTGCAGAAATACAACTGGGAGAAGCAAGCTCAGGTTTCCAGCAGGCCATCAGCTGGCCCAGGGTGCTCAGTCATTCCTTCAGACCTTTTTGGACCATTCCTGTTGCCTGGGAGTAGGCAGGTGCAGGGGCTGGATGCCCTGATGCAGCAGTCAGGGGTGATCGATGTGTTAGCAACAAGTAAAGATCCCTGAATGTGCTGGAACTGTGCTAAAGCACAAAGATTTGGTGCTGCAGGAGTGAAATTGCCACCCAGCTGATTTGCACCAACAGCTCAGTGCAGCAGAAATGGGTCGCTTTGGGATGCAGGAGGAACCTGTGCCACCTCATCCATAATCCAGACAAGAACATGGGCCAGAGGGGAGCCATGCTCCTGCCTTTAATGAATGCAGATTTCTGCAGGAGCACCCAAGATCTCCAAAATCCCCACTGATGTCTGTGCACCTGGACCCACACCTGCAGCCAGACCACCCCTTGCTGGCTCACTGTGAGTATAAGAGCCACGAACAGCGACTGAGCTGAGGTGGACATGCGGGGAAGGAAAATGAAACAAACAGACAAGCAAAATAATAATTAAAAAAAAAAGCAAGTGACACTATTCAAAAGGGGGACTTTATTTTTATTACACTGGAGCCAGGCGTCAGTGCGCCAGTTCAGCTTTGATACACAATAAATCAGCAAACCTGTCACTCAGTTTGGAAACCAAGATTGCAGTGGCACTAAAAACACATTGAAAACATTTACTTCCTTCCCTTTTTTTTTTTTTCCTCTTTTGTTTTTGGTACAAAAATGGTACAAACAACAATACAAAATATTTGTGCTGTTGGCGGTTACAAAAAAAGGTTTTTGAACTGGGTTAAAGGACGCAAACTTTTGCTTTTGCGCTTCAGCGTGAATACAGCAGAACAGCAGAAGTCTTCCTTGAGAACAACCACAGTCATGCGGGCTGCTACACAGCTTCTCCATCAGAAAGGAAACATGCAAAATCATCATTAAAATTAAAAAAAAAAGAAAGTGCTCCAATTATACATCTACATGTTGTTATTGTTGTTTTTTCCCCTATTAGGTTTGTAGCTTCAAGCACTAACTACATTATGTACACTGTGTGTGAACAGTTGTATGTGGGATTGGTGAGGACTGGAAAGAACTTTTATTTTCCCCATGAAACCGAGTTAATTTGTGTGGGAGACACCTATGTTGTCTGGCTGCTGTTTTAAACACTTGCGTTCACCGTGACACAGCATTCCCCCCCCTCCCTCAGTATTTTTTTTCACACTTAAAATGAAGAGCTCCCAAAGACATCACAAATAAAATCTGTATTTTACCTTTGTTTTTTTTTCTTTTTTTTAGATTAAACAAAGTTGCAATCTTGGCATATTGTGTGGTACAGACGCTGCACTGACCATTACCGTTCTTCAATGCCCGAGCGTCCACCCTACGTGAAGCACTTACAGGTGATACAGCCACCTCTGAAACCCCACTTCTGAAGGCTGGATTTGGACCTGACTATCCCTAAAAACCCACGGGGAGCAAAGTCCCCATCACCATCATACAACTGCCAACAGCATCGCCTGGTCCAACAAAAAAGGGAAAAAAATGGAAAACACAACCAAAGCGAAACCATGACTAGACCGTGGGACACCTAGAACAGACTTGCCTATTTACTGTCATTAATTACCTGCTGAATCTCCTCCTTGCCTTGCAAAGCATTTCTGTGACTGACACTGCTCCCAGTTTTGGGCTACATGATAAACAGACCACCAGGGCTGTGGGTCATGTTCTGCCAGGGGTGGCTGTGGGTACAGCAGTGACACTGGACCTGCACGGTTCCTGGCTTGGGGATGTGCAATCCTCATCCTTAGGAGGTGGGGAGGCCACCAGATGTGTCCAGCCCCAATGTCCTGGGAACTCACTGTCCCCATCCCTCAGCAGGGAGAGCTGTGGTGGTGTCCCCTGGCAGTGCTACGGGGTAAAAGGATGGGACAGTGGTGTTTAAGGGACGGGATCCCCTCCACCTGCCTGAAAACAAGTCCTTCCCCACTGCCTTGTAGGGTACAAAGAGTGAGGATCACTTCTTCAAATAGTTTAATGTTTTAGTTTAGATTAGTCAGGGAACAGGGACCCTGGTCTCAATGCATTAACTCCTCCTGTGGCCTCTCAGAATAAACAGTAACTGAAGACTCAGCCAAAGGGTTCTATGCCTCACCACAGCTCCTTGTAAGTCACCATCACCTCCAGCTGCAACTGGTTGTCACCGTGTCACATCCATGAGGATCACAGGGGGACAGAGTGATGGCAAAGTCACCTTGTCAATGGGACCCCATGGATTCATGTGAATTTTCTTAGCTGGGTTACAAACCATCAGTAACATTAGCAAGCAAAAAGGTTTGTAAAAAGTGATCTGTTTTCATTGCTGGATGTGCCCCTTGCTTACCTTCCACTGGTCCCACTGTAAGAAAAGGGGCCTGCTGCTGCTGCTGCTTGTGTGGCTGTAAAACTCAGAGAGGGAGGATGCAGGGAGAAGAAAGGGGAAGAGGAGGGAGAGGTCCTGCATATGGAGACTGAGCAGAACTGGGTCAAAACACAATAATCTGGTTGGTTTGATTTATAGGCTCGTGGGATTGGAACCGCTGGATTGCGAATTCTGCAGAAAAGACATCCGCTGATTTTAAAAAAAGTCGCCAATGGAAACAGGCTGGTTTATTTTTAATCACTCGAAGAGTTTTGTTTGACCTAGGTTGCATAAATGTTCTTGAAAACCTGAAATGTTCAGACAAGGTGAAGTCAGACACCACCCCCTTCGTGGCTAAGTGGCTCCTTTCACCGCTGGGGAGAGTGCGCGCTGCCGATGGCCTGGAGCTGCCGTCCCTCATCCCTGCCAGCCCCTTCCCTACCTGAAATCCCTCCTCCCAGCCAAAGCCGCAGCAGATGTTAAGCACCAAGCGCTCTGGAGCAGGGATTGAGCTGCTCTCCCAGGTAAGCCGTGCCAGGTGGATGGCAAGGCACAGCTCACAGCAGAGACCTGGCATTGCAGGATCCACGTGGGCGTTCCCGGAGCCGCACGGAGCCGGCAGGCAGTGGCACCAACCCAGCGGATGGAGAACCATCAGCTTCACCCGGCCCTCGAGCTGAATCCTTCTCCTGTGTCCGTGATGAGGCCACGGCGATGGACACCAGCAGCAAGAGACACCAAGTGCATTTTTATTACTCACTATGCTTGTGCCCGGGCAGCTTCTGCAGAGATGCAAAGCCCTGGTGGTGAAATATTCCAGCCCGTGGCTTTTCCAAAAGAAACAGGGAAGAATCAAGAGTGCCATGGGTAAGGAAGAGAGGCTGCGGGGCCATGCAGCCTCTGTGCCAGGCATCTGGGAACAGGGGCTGTGGGGTTTGCCAAGAGTGGCCAAGAGGAGGGGGACGGCACACGGCAGAAGCAAACCAAGACTTTCCTGGTGGTCACACAAGATGACTGAGATCACAACGATGGAATGGGAATCTGGAAGAGTGTCAGGTGCTGCCAGCCCATGCCTGTGGTGTGACATCCTCACCTTGCTGCTGCCATTAGCGCCGTCCCTCTCCTCTGAGGTCCACGCTATTGCCTCCTGGTCTCCTCAAGAACCTTGGGTGAGAGTGAGTTTGCTCTCCGAGCTGTGAAAGACAAACTGACCCATTGACTGACCGACTGACCAACCAAGACAAAAAGAAAGATCTCACCCTTGGTAGTTAATAGCATCCTGGTAACGCCGAAGTCCCCTCGGGCAGACTTTTACCATATTCCACTTCATACAAGACACATTTCAAATGCTCATTAATTTACAGAAATTGCATTTTATAGAAAATATGATACAATGAAATATAAAATGCACTAGGAGCATTTCAAAAATCTATAGAGACGATCTTGCAGCCCAGTTTACCCTCTGAAAGGCGCCCACTCATCACCGCAAGCTCTCGTCCTCTCATTCTCGCTCTCATGTGCACGCGCTCGCTCCCCCCGCCTCCCCCCCTTTAACTCTTAGCATTCAACTTGAGAATCAATAGAGATATCAAAAAAAGCGTGATTATCCCCTGGATAATCACCTTCCAATACTGTGCACATTCTTGGATTTAAAGGAAAATATATCTAAGCACTTTTACAAGTTTTAGCGAACCCACTGCAAAATCGTCTGCAGAATATAAAACACAGGTAATCCAAGATTTCATAGCACATTAATTAAGTGGCTCATAATCCATTAAATGTGGTTTATATTACACATCCATGCAGTCTAAATCATTTTACAAACATTAGACATAAACCCACTAGTCCAAATCAGTAAAGGAAAAATGTAATAAAAAAAGCTAATAACTATTTGTTATTGGTTAAACTGACCCTACATATAAACTAGGTAGTTTGCTACCATTTATAATACTGATGTTGAATTATGCCTGGATGCTGCGAAACCTCTTGCTTACTTGGCAATGCTTGAGCATATTAACCACAAGATACTGAACAGGCCCTCGTTGCACTTCTTCTCCAAAAAAACACATTTACTACAGATAGCAGCGCCTACCCATCGAATAGAAAGGACACACATTAGCTGAGTTACACGATGTTGTTGAGCTTTGGCTACTAATGCTCCAAGGCATTAATGTGGTACTAGACTAACTCCATACTTAGGGATGGGAAAAGTGTGGGTAACCTGTCCCTGTCCTTGGCACTGCCTCGGCTGCGAGCGGCGCCGCCGCACAAACCCTGCCTCAGCCCAGGAGAGCAGCACCGGTGCTGGGCATCCTCAGGGATGGGGGACACCACCACCACCACCACCACCACCACCACCACCTCACCCCGCCGGCGTGTCCGTTGCTCACGAGGTCGTGGGAGCCAAAACACGGCGACAGCAGAAAAACAAACAGATGGGCCTTTGGTCATGTCACGATTTACTTTGTAGGGTTTAGGCAAGGGCTGTCGGAGATTTCTGTTGCAATAACCAAAGGCTTCATCAATGCTATAGTTCTATGCAGCTACATTGAGTGTGACCAGGGGCCAGCAGAGCCCTCTGGTCAGTATTTTGCATCTGATAACACTGAATTATATACAACATGATGACTAGTTCACCACCTGCTGAGGCTTAAAGATGGCTGTTAAGATTTTGACTCAAAACATCTTCCCCCCTCCCCACCCCCCATCCTCTTCCACCCCAGAATGANACAGTGCTTCTGTTCTAAGAAATTCAAGTTAAGACAGAGTGCCTTTCACTCTCTTTAGTCATAAAGCAGGTAAACGAGCAATATCCCAGCTGACATTAAAAAAACAAAAAAAACCCAAAAAGAAACCTGCAGCAGAGACAAGTGTTCATGCGAGACAGCTCAATATTCTAGGAAAAAAAAATACAAAGGAAGAAAAGGAAAAAAAAAANTGGCTTAGGGTCACAGGGAGTGCTGCCCAGGATGGTTGTATGTTTGTTTTCATCACTCCTGAGATTGAAGGGAATCTGACACATGCACCAAAAGGCACTTTCAAATATATATATATATATATATATTTTAAAAACAGTGCTTCTGTTCTAAGAAATTCAAGTTAAGACAGAGTGCCTTTCACTCTCTTTAGTCATAAAGCAGGTAAACGAGCAATATCCCAGCTGACATTAAAAAAACAAAAAAAACCCAAAAAGAAACCTGCAGCAGAGACAAGTGTTCATGCGAGACAGCTCAATATTCTAGGAAAAAAAAATACAAAGGAAGAAAAGGAAAAAAAAAAAGAAACCTCCTATATCACCACTAAAAATAACAATACAGTCAGCAGGGGATATTAATTAAAAAAGCTGCCACATCTGTACAGTTCTTGCTCCTGCATCGGCTCTTTTTGTTAACGTTGTCTGTGGGTTTGTTGTTTGTTTTTTTTCTTTTCCTAAATGTTTTCTTCTTCTTCTTCTTTCTTTTTTTTCAATTTTTTTTTTTTTTTTTTTTAATAAGATGAGGTCAGTTTAATCTTCCTCTCCTCCCCCGTACATGTCCGCCAGTTTCTTGAACCTGGGCCCCCAGTCGTTCAGGTAGTCGTAGTCCTGGTCCCCGGAGCTGGAGGAGTTGAGGGAGCTGACGGAGCCGGCGGTGGAGCCGCTGCCCTCGTAGTCAAAGACGAGCAGGGAATCGTAGGGGGGGGCTGTGGGGTCGTTGTCTGCTGCACGCAGGCCCTGGGGGGGTGAACACACGCTGTCAACGCCCACCATGGGGTTGGGGGGGGGCTGCGCTGGGGCCATGGCTGGGATCCCCGCAGCAAAGCTGAAAGGGGAAAAAGGGGAGAGGGGCTTCCCGGATGCACCTCCAGGGAGAGACCTTTCAGCTGCTCCCAGCAGAAAACCCAGTAACTCCCAGTGTGCCCCAAAGGAGTTGTTATTTCCAATTGTTTATTTCCAATGATCCATTTCTGGATCTGGAAAGCTTTCTGTCCTGGCCAGCCTGACCATGCTGCGGTTGCCCGTTGAGATTTCCAGCTTAGCCAATGAAACAAAACCAGCACCCTTCCTCTCCCACCA
This sequence comes from Promerops cafer, assembly GCA_013398275.1. NCBI lineage: Eukaryota > Metazoa > Chordata > Aves > Passeriformes > Nectariniidae > Promerops > Promerops cafer. The sequence continues at coordinate 345,692 of VZSE01015292.1, forward strand.
GTATTTTAATTCTGATGGTTTTCATTCCTTTAGGAAAACAAAATAAATAAAAAAAAAAATCACTCCGGGCAAAATTCTGCAATTAGGACAGACGTGGGGTGTGGAATCTTGGGCAGAGGGCTGGGGAGCATTGCTGCTCCTGTGCAGTGTGGGCAGCAGCGTAGGCAGGCCATGGAAATGGCCTCGGGATATGGAGAAAAAGAATTGCTCTGCTGCAGAGCCCAGTGCCAGGAACAGCCGAGTGGAACAGCCCTGCAATAAAGCAAATGTTCCACATTCCCACCTTCAGAAGCCCTGGCCTCAGCATGGGGAGATGGAACTGTTTCAGCAGCAGGGGCATGTGTAAGAAGAGCGAGTCTTCACGAGCATGGATGTGTGTAAATGTGAGTGAAGGATGGGCAAAGGGACAGAGGAAGAAGGGATTTTAATGATGAAAATGAGAAAAGCACAGCAGGAAATGCATGTAACAATAGAATTAAATGGCTGTAACATTTATTTTTCTGGCTTAGGAAATGGATGGTGTGCTTTGTCTCGGAGGAAATAATGCATTGATTGGTTTGTAACCACTCAATCACTCAAAACTAAAAATGAGATAAGAAATACCAAATGGATAGATATTTGTACAGGCAGATAAAGGAGCAGTAATCTAACATAAAATAAAGAAACTCTCTCTGATCTGAGTCTCTCTGTGCTGCAAACTCTTTGAGGCTTTACACCAAACAGAGCTTACAGGCAAGGCCAGACTGCTGAAGTAATTACAAGTCCAGGAGCCACAAATGGCTCATTCTGCCTGGGTTCTGAAAAGCATGGTGTTTGTGACATCCACAAGACAGAAATCTTGGGCTTTTTGCTGGTTCAATGCCTTCATTAGGCCAAGCCCTGCATCCTTTGCTCATACCAATCCTTTCCCTGGCTGGCATCAGATTTCTGGCCTGAGCAGAAGCACTGCTTGGTCCGTGCAGTCAGGGAAACCTGGCTTCAGCTGGCTGCTCAAGCTTTGAAGATGTGACACAGGACCCCCTACCGAACATACCTCATTAATAAAATCACCAATATCCCCTGGATGTGGGATTACTGGTCTTATAGGATACTGTGGTTCAGCACCAATAGGTCTTTCATCCACCCTTCTGACTCCAGGTGTCTTGTTCAGCACGTGATCCATGGTCTCTGGCTGCTGGAGCTGGCTTAAATCGTAATCCTGTGACAAATGGGAAGGCACAGTGTGAAACCCAGAGCTGTTCGTTCAGATCACCTACTCACTCAATGTGCAAACAAGTCGAGGGCTCTAATTCTGCTTCAGCTGAAGTTTGATAGCAAATCTTATCCCTGGGTATGCAGCACCTCCATCTAAATTACAGATGAACCTGACCTCTGAGCAGCTCATAAAATTGACCTCCTAAGAGTGTATCTTATAAGTTAAATCAAGTATTTAAATACTTCCTGAGTATTTTACACAGCGCCTAAATATTTGGGATAAAACCCTGGCTTTTGTTTGTGTGTGCAGAGGTGTATGCATAACTTTTTTGACAAAATACACAATATAATGTGAGTATAAAGAGACACAGTGTTAGTAGACATATTACTGCAATTACATTTCTACAAAGTAAAAACATTAAAATGTGTATTGCATTTATGCATGTAGGCCTTTCAAAGTAATTATGTTCCTTTTGCTTGTGAAAAATCCCAACAGAATAGGTTTCTATCATGAAATGAGAAGCAGGTAATATTTCATTAAAAATGTATTCATGTAGGTAATGGTGTTTTGCTGCTTATTCTTTGCTGTTATTTTTAATGAATCCTTCCTAAAATATTTAAGCCTACAGTGTAGTTGCCTGAAACCAGATACTTCAGCTACTTGGAATGCTTAGAACAATGCTTTGTTCTACCAAGAAAACTATCCCTGTGCTCAGGTAGGGATGACTGAATCTCCAGGAGCAATATTTATAAATAACTTGACAGCAACAAGAAAATAAAGAAATGTTAATGGCGAGGTTTTTGTGTGGAATAAGAACTTTTCAAGGTTTGGGTAAAATCCTGCCTCAGAGTTTTCCACGAGCTCTCACCGGGCTCGCCTTCGGAGGCCACCGGGACCTCCACGGCAGGATGTGCTGCAGTGGTTCTGGGGGATCCCTAAGCCTGGAACCATGCAGTCCAATTCAACAAGTGAAAATAAAGCCATTACACAATGTACAGCCACATAATCTACATGAACATCACATTTGAGAGTGTCCTGGGCTCTTTACTCGTGTTTGGTAGGAGTGAAAAACTGGTGACTTCAACATGAGTGACCAAACTTTGCTATTTTGGCTGAGGAATTGGACACGTGGCACATCCCAGGAGTGCAGGCCAGGGAAGTTTTCATACAGCATCAGCATCGGTGTCTGTAGGAAGAGGCACTGGAGGAAAGCTGACGTGTTCAGGCAGCCTGTGGCTCAGGGCTCTGTCACCCAGCAAGGCTTTGCCACCGCGCGCCGCGTGGTGAAAGAGAAAATCCCCAAATCTCTTTAGACATTTCTCACAAACCATGTCCAGAAATTAAAAGCACATTAGAGACGATTAAGTAAATGCAGGGAAACCCCACAGAAGATCAAGGCTCAAGCAAGCCACGGCAAGAGACTGCAGCCACAGGGCTGGGCAGGGCAGTAGCTGCTGGCTGGTTTTATGAAGATCCCTGGCAAAATACACAATTTTAATGACTTAAGTAACAGAAATATGGTTTGAACATGAGTGTCAATGGAGTGATTTATAGTCCTTCCCCAGGAAGCTGCCTAGGGGGTAGAAAAAGCCCTGTGGCACTGGCCTCCTGGCATTGTCCCAGTAATACCCTGAATCTCCTGGACCTGCTGTCTCTCCACCACACCAGGGAAGCCAATAAAGCTGCCTGGCCATAAATAAAGGAACACAACCCTCTGCATGTATTTTACCAAAAATGACGTGTTTTCTGCCTTTTTTGAGAGCACAGATTGCACAGCTGCTCCTTGGCCACAACTCAGGGGCTCTTCTCACCTGATCCTCCTCTCCACCTCCCTCTTCGTCGTACTTGAGGATGTTGTCCCTGACGTCGTCCTCGGGGTCGATGAGGAGCTGCTTGGTGTGGCGCTCCTTCTCGCGGCGCTTCATCCACACCACGAAGAGCAGGACCATGGCTGCAACGGGGAGGGAGCTGGGTGAGCTGGGACCTCCTGCAGCACAAGGCCAGGCTGAGGGAGTCCTAACACCTCACCTACCCCAGCCCACTGCAGAGAACCTCACTGGCTGCTGGCAGGAGGAATAAAAAGTTAACCTATTGCATGGTCTAATTTTTAAAGGAGAGATCAGTGAGAGCTGTAAATACTGTGACAGATTCCCACTACAAACATGTCCATCACCGATGCTGATTGAGCTGATATTAATGAGGAGTAAAACACATAATCAAAGGAGAAGAAACCAGAAAGTGTGAAAACTCCAGCTTTCTGAAAATATTTTATCTGAATTCTGAGTTTTCAGGATTAAATTTCCACCTTTATTTTATTCAGGGGCATAAAGATGGAGGGAAGAGAGCTGCAGAGAAGGAAACAGGTGCAGATACCCAACATTTGTGCACAAGGGGCTGTTCCAGCAGCGTGGCACAGGTTCAGCCCATTCAGGTCACAAGCCCTGACTGTGACAGTCTCTGCTGTTTTCTGCAGTTGGCCAGGCAAGACTGATCTGGGGAGGATGCACAACACTGGGTCCTGTAATCCAATTTGGCCTCCCTCGTATTCTTCTTTGGTCCATAAGGGAGGCTCTTTAGATTTCTGAGATCAGATTAGCCAGGACATCAGCACATGCATTTGGCCATCGACTTGGAAAGCAAATCTCAGATCATCTGAAATCCTTCCAGAGAGCAGGGCTAGCTTTGCAGAACGAGGGAGAGCAAATCTGGTAGCACCCAGCCAAGCTCCTCAGGCATCAGCATTTGCATGCCAGGCTTGGCTAATCTCTCTCAGCACAGTAACAGGGAGAGATGAGCAGTTCTTGAATCATGAGAAATTCTTCCCTTCTTAAACAACTTTACCCACAGGGAACACTGGCCCACTGCTCCACAACCTCACCCTTCAAAGGGACACCCGCGTCCCAGGGGCTGTGTGCTCCCTGTGAATTACTGCATGCAAGATTGTCTGGGAACTCAAGTCTCCACTAACACAAGGCAGCCAGATCTCGTCTTCTTCAAGAACGCGTTAATACGTTCGTTTTCATTCTCGTACTCAGGAGCTGCAAATAATGCCCTGAAGAATGAAGTTCAGCCTGGGCAGCTGCTGCAGTTACACCTCTCCCTGTCTGCTCTCCCCTCCATTCTCCATGCAAGCCCCACACTGAGCTGCAATGGTGGCAATTTGCAGGAGAAGGGAGCAGTGGATGGACAGTGGAGGCGGGAACAAGTGTCCCAGGTTCGTTTCACCTGGGTCAACCCTCAACTGTGCCAAACCAACGCAGCCAACACAAGCAAACTCAGGCAGGATGTGAGATCCCAAAGTTTGGGGTTTTTAGCTGAGACCAGACCCTGGGACATGGATGAGCCATCCAACTTGCAGGAGGAGGTGGTTAGGAGGATCCAAATTCTTCCTCCCAGCACCAAAGTGTTTATAACCAACAGGAATTCAGTAAATGAGCGAAGAGGACCGGACAGCTAATTACTGCCATTGTGTGCCAACTGGCCGCCATCCCTGCCTGCCAGCTAACAGAATTGTTTTCAGATAGTTCAGCATTTCTTTAATGCTTATCCCAGATCTATTCAAGAAAGAAAAAAAGAAAAGGAAAGAAAATGTAACTCTCATCTGTAATATAAAACCTCAGCTATTTAGCAGACTATTGAAGTCCTTTTTTCATTGTTCCTTTTCAAGTCTCTCACAACAAGATACCTGACTGGTCCACAAAGACAATATTATAATGGTTACCGGGGTTTATCTTTTTATTTCCCTTTTTTTAAAAAAATGATGCTTTTTGATGCACTTGTGGAAAAAACGGTGCCATTAATGCCTTTACAGCTACCTTGGAAAAAAAAAGGACCTTCAAAGTGTCAATGGTGGATGTAGTGCACTCTCATTCCTTTTATTCACTCTGCAGAATGGGAAGTGCTATTACTGCTGTTAGAACCATTTTCGCTCTGCATGTAGTTTTCCTTGAAATCTATTGTCTTCACCCTTCACAATTTTTTACTGCATTGCTCTTCTAAATGTGTTATTTGTGCAGCTAATACATCAGGTGCAAGAAGAAGAAAAAAACCCCTTTGAGCAAAGGTAAAGGCATAAACTTCCTTCACAGGAGCAATCTTGGATCTGTCCCCTTGTTTCTTCTTCCTTTTAAAGTCATCCAACTTTGACCTGCTGACTCTAAAATGGACAAACAGCACAAGAAAATCCCTCTTCTGCCTTTTTCTAGGCTATTGTTTAGAGGTTGTGATATGAAACAGATAGAAAGGAGGCAAAACACTGGAAGGATGTAAGTGTAAAACTCCTCATTGCAAATTACATTTTTCATCACTGATACAGTGCTTTGCAGCTCTCCAAGATAAAAAAAAAGTCAATTAGAATTACAATGAATGTAAAAATAAGCTTTTGTAATAAAACCCGTAATTTAAAATGGGATAATGTATCTGAAAATGGAAAGAGGAATCTCTTAAATCAAATGTCCTTCAGCTGAAGTTAATTTCAGTCAATAGGATTTTCAACTGTTTTAAATTGTGTTTTAGCACTGGATTTATACAAGAGCAGCAAAAATAAGACCTGTGTTTAATCACCCCTGTGGCTCCAGTGCAAACTTTGAGCCCAGGGGCAGCAGCAAACCTGCACAGCAAAAGGAGGTGGGGCTGATGAACACCTTCATCTTCATCGGGGCGTGCGACTGCAGTGCCCTGAACAACCACCCTGGCTGAAGGGAGCAGCCAAAACTGGGCATGAAGGGCAGGAACTGGGCACTGTGGCTGGGCACAGGGATGCTCCATCAGCTCAGCAGGGCTGGGAGAGGAGCAGGGTCTGCACAAACACCCCGTTTCTTCCTCACTCTCCATGCTGATCCAGCAGATCAATTACACACCAACACGTTCCCACCACCAGCCCAGGAGGTGGCTGGATGTCCAGGGGTGACCCATTCTCCTAATGGGCCATGTCATGTCCCCTCTAGGTGACATTTGGAGCATACGTCGCTCTGTCTGCTCTCTGTTAAAACGCACTGGGGGTAAATATTAAATGTGATTTAGCACCATAACTCCCATTAGCTTTAATGAGAATCCCATGGATTCATCCTGTGTTTCTTGATTAATATTTACCTCATTGTTCATTTCAGTGCTTGTTTTTATCTATTCCTACTGTGCCAACTCCTGCTTGAAGTTGTAATGATATAATTTTTACTCTTTAAGTGTGTGCCCACATGGTTATTGGTAATGCTCATGGAAGCTTGGGACTGACAGCACTCCTGGGCAAAAGGGATAGTTTTGCCTTAAGGAAAGGGATGGCCAGTCTCTCTCTGTGATGTATCCCCAGTCCTCCATCGTTTCAAAAGCACTCATAATCCCCCATTATCCCCCAGTCTGAGGTAATTTTAAAAGCAATGGGAGTAACTACCATTTTTCTTTTCCTTGGAAAAACCAGAAAAACACAAGCTATGCACTGGCTCTGCAAGGGACTAGCCAGACTCTCATATCCAGTGTATCTGGTACTGGGAACCAGTATATCCTCAGCCAGCCAGACGTGAGAGCTGTGGGAGAATCTGACAGAGAAATTTGGAAGAAGCCTTCAACCGTTTCTGGCAAAATGTGGACGATCCTATCACTCTCACTACTTACAAGTTGTTGTCAGGTGTAATAATGTTTGCAAAACTACTGGAAGTCTTAGAAAGACAGGTCTGACACAGGCAGAGCTCATTTTGCTGATGCTGCAGTGAAGGTTTGAATGCAGATGTGTGAACCACCCCCACAGCCCAAGCTCAGGGACCTGCCCTCTGCATGGAGCTTGAAAAATACAAGCTATAGGAAAGAACAACAGGGAACAGGGAAACATGAAGAAGGGTAGATTTAGAGCAGATTTTGGGAAGAAATTCTTCACTGTAAGGGTGTGGCACAGGTTGCCCAGAGAAACTGTGGCTGTCCCATCCCTGGAAGTGTCCAAGGCCAGGCTGGACGGGGCTTGGAGCACCGTGGGATAGTGGAAGGTGTCCCTGCCTGTGATTGGAGAGTTGGAACAAGATGAGCTTTAAGGTCCCTTCCAACCCAAAGCAGTCTGTGGCTTTAGGCCAGGCCCTGTGGTACTCACTCAGTAAGATAATGATGCAGATCAGGATGGCAATGATGGCCCCCGTGCCCAGCCCCGCAGCAGCCACGGCCCCGATGGTGGTGCAGTCGCCGTTCTCGTCACACGGGCACACCTTCACCTTGATGACAGAGGTGTTGTACAAGGGGGGGTTTCCTGAGTCTGTCACGATGATGGGCACATCGTACACTCCTGCTTCCAGGTACATGATCCGCAAACTGAGCTGGGCGTAGTCCCCTGGAGACCAAGGCAGACAGACAGACAGATGACAGACACTGGTAGAGCCTTGCAGCCATACCTGTGCAGGTTTCTCTGCTAGAGGCCTATTCTGAGCCCTGCAGAAGAGGTTAGCAACAACACACCTGGGCAGGACAGCTTCAGACCTCTGCCCCAACAGTCTGGCCAACAACCAGCCTGTGCTTTGCAAAGCACCGTGTGCTTTCACTGCTGCACCCAACTACCTGGATGCCACTGGCAAATCCAGTTGCACGTGTTCAAAACAGCATCAAACACTAATAGGAACACATGGATAATGCTTCCTGAGGCTGGGCTGCCCTCGTGCAGGTTCTGTACTCACTCACCCTTCCACGTCAGGATTTTGGGAACTCACTGATGACAGGCACAGCCAGGTAATCAATCCCATTGTGACTGAGCCCTGAGCTGTGAGGGCACGAGCTGTTGCCCCTGGTCTGGCACCCTCTGGCAGACCTCAGTGACAGGGACCAGCAGTGAAGCCAAAACCAGCCCACAACTCCAAGATATTTTCCATCCTCTGCTGAAACTACCAATAAGCAGAGCAATTAGGGCCATTTATGGTTGCACACTGCAATATAAAAATCCTTCACATACTGGTAATCTTCACACTTACCTAGCCCTCCTGGTTCCCTGGTAAATTAAAAGGCTGCCTTTATGCAATTATGGTCAGAGAAATGAACATTGATCCTGATTGTGGCTTATGACAATTACACTGGAGGAACATAAGGAAGACTGATAATAGCTTTTTTCCCCTTGGCCATTATGGATGATTTATACTCCGTTCACTCCTGATAACTGTTCATAATTATGAACTGCATTAAAAAAAGCCAAGTGCCAAGGCTCTTAGAGTTATGCTGCAGGTCTGATACAAATCATTTCTGATTAACTATCTTGTCTATAATGTCAGCCGTAATGTGCTCTAAAAAATAAAAATCAGATAAAAAAAGTGGGAAAGTTTTGAAGTTGGAAGGCGCACGTGGGGCTCATTAGTGAACCAGAGCCCGAGTGTGCTCAGGATTGCCCGCCCCATTTACCATTGAGCCGTGTGATGGTCCAGTTCTTCCTCACTGCAGATGGCACACTTGGCAGCTCGAAGACGAAGGGCCCCACGTTTGGATCGACGTCGGCGTCCGCGGCTGTGATGTTGATGACATTCAGGTTTGGCTTCTCACAGATCTGCGCCTCCTTTGGCAGCAGCTCCGGAGCGTTGTCGTTGATGTCGATCAGGTAGATCTGCAGCGTGCCGGTGCCGCTGGCCGGGGGAATGCCTGCACGGGACACGTGGGCCTGTGACCATCACCTGGGAAGCAGTGGGACTGGCACCACACGGGCCAGCCCCATCTCTGCCTTCCAGTTCCAATAAACCAGGATTTTCACCTTCCCTCCCGGGACCTTATTAGGGACATACTGCACTTTCATGGTCCCTTGCTTTATGCGGTATAAAACTTCCCCAAGCCTCCTAATGTTGCTGTTTTTCACTCCTGCAGAACAGGAGGTTGAGTTCTGCAGATCTGTAGCCTGCAGCAATGCCCCCAGTCAAACTAAAACTACAAGCAGGTGATGCCAAGCTGCTCCTGCAAATCTTGGTAATGGCTGTTTTGAAGAAGAAAAACCATTTGAAAGAGAGCTGACAAGAGAAAGAAGAGGGCTTGGAGGGGAGAAAAACCTACTTAGTGTAACCCACTGGTCAGCATTTACTCTAGCACTTGCTGGCCAGTTTTCAGCTTTGCAGACCATTACTCTGCTTCAAAGAAAGCCCAGCTCTCCAGCACATCCCACATCCAGCCCCGGCTTTAGTGGTGAAAGGTCCCTGCTCGAAACCCACAGTACGAGCCACCACCAGACATGCTGGGTGATGCTACTAACCCCCAGCAGCAGTGTTATGTCCCAATACACAATTCCCCATCCTCTCCACGTCTGTCCCAATCAGCAGGAATGTCACAGCACAGCAGTCCTGGTCCTCCAGCCCTTCTTGATGGAGAGCCACATTCGTCAGACTAACTCACACCAAGTAGTATCTGCCCTGGCAGGAGAGAACAGCCTTCCCAGGAATGGCACAGTGTTTTTCATTTCTCTCCCCACACATCTATCTGGCAGCTCTGTGTTGGCATGCCCTCTGCCTGCCCCTCTTGTCTGCCAGCATGGCTTCAGCAATTCTTTTTAAAGTTTGTATTTTCAGTCTTGGCCCTTCCTCGCAGTGCTAGATACAAAGCTACACAAAGCACTTCCCCACCAGGCTTCTGCTTCCACAGACCTTCCTTCCCATATTCCTTTCTCCATTTCTCAAGGGAGCTTCAAAAATTCTGAAGGAGCCCTGGAAATCCTTTTTTCATGGTTCCCACATAAGCTCTTCAATCATGGACTCTCATCCTTTCATCTTGTAAGCATGGGGTAGGTCTCCCTCTAAAACAATGTCTTTTGATCAGCCTTGAAAGCTTCTGAGAGGCAGACAGCCCACCAGGATACTGGGGCTGAACATGAAAACTGACTTTTGGGACCAAGCAAAGTGATTTTACTGCTTTCACATTACCCAGACTATCTTCTGGGATAAAAGCACAGCTCCCACTGTAACCTCTGAGACAGACTGAACACAAACCCTCAGTCCTGAGAGGCACTAACTGGCACGTGGCTGAAATAACCTGCAATTGCTGCACACACAAGTGCACTTTTGTTGGGCCACTGAGTATTGTTGGGCTCCGAGTCCTGGTATTTTTGTTTCTTTGTGTTCCTGAGTGCAGTTCCAGGGCAGTTTTAGGACAACAATTCTTTAAATGGCCAAGTCCTACAAACTATGGAACATTTTACATTATTTCAGCTGTCTTATATGGAGAGAGCAAGGACACAGAGCAGGTACTGATGTGCAGTGAAGGATCCTTGGACTTTATCCTCAGGAGATGAGGACTACAATAGCACCACTGACTCCAGTGGAGAAGCTGCTCTGATCCCTGAAATTAAGATTGAAATACTAATGACAAAAGGAAGAAGACAATACAACTTCTGCATCTGCATTTAACTGTTGAATTCTCCATCAGTGCCTTTTTCACAGGGCCAGTGTCTGCATTCCCACAGCAAGGTATAAGCCAAGGTTTTCATGCTCAGCTCTTTGCTTCATGAAATCTGCTGGAATATGACACATTTAAGTTCTCACCTTCCCTGGGAGATTGGCTGAAACTGGTTGAGGGGTTCGAACACTGCCAGGCTCCACTCTTGTGTAGACAAAGTGTGATCCAAGGGACTCTCTCCTTGAAAACCAGGTTAAAACTGTGCTGCTGATCAGGATTCCCTTTTTGCCCTCCTTACATTGCAGCCAAGACTTTTCTTAAAGACAGTATCTCTACACTGGAGCTCAGGGAGAAAAAGAGAGCATGTCCAAAGAGTATTGGCTAAAATTCTTCTTTATCATGTACTGAGAACAGCAAAAAGGACTTCAAGGAAAGAAGATGCTGCTGCTTCTTCAAGAAAGAGAGAAAAATCCCCAGCAAAACCCTTGACCCAAAGCTTTTCTTTGATGCTGGAGAACCTGGAACTTGGGAGCAATGTGGTAAGAGTCTATTAGCCTGGATGAAACTTTAGCTGTTATCCTAAGCACTCTGGACAGAATTTTAAATAAGGTGTTGCTTTATGTGCATTTTAATGGCTGCAATATACCAGTGATAGATTAATTTTTCAGAATAAAGAGATTTATCTAGGCCCTCACTTTCTGAGCTGCTGAATGATGGATGTGGAGGCGCTGATGCACTGCTGCATCAGCACCACAGCCAGGGAAAGGGGTTAACTCCACATCACGTTGCACCAAGTGCCTGGAATTTGCAAGGTCAGATGGTGAGGACTAGGTTGATAGATTCAAACTCTACCACTGTCTGTGAAGAGCCTTGGCCTATTCATTTGATCTGTTTTGCCCTGTGGCTTTTGCAGATGAACATCACCTAGACCCCTTTGAGGATATTCTGAATTTCCCTGTCCTGGCTGCCTTCATGGAGGGGAAGCTTAGGACAGGGCTGTGGGGTGAGTCCTACCACTCATGGCACAAAGAAGGGGCAAAATGCACTTCTTGGTACAGCTCCTCAGCACTGAAACTCTTCCATGAGCTCCCCTCACGCCCGTGACCTGGGATGCAATGACTGAAGTGATGCATGGAACCCCAGGGGGAGGAAGTTTTCATTAGCCCTGCAACCACCACCAAATCTGCTCATAACGACTATGGCACCTGCAGCCTGAGGGATCACACAAACACTGCCCTGAAAGCACCTGCAGAGTATGAGCAATATATTTAGGTGCTCACAGCCAAGCCTAGATGGAATTCTGCTGCTGAAGCAGGGCTCTGGTTTGAGTGCTCGGAAGGCTTTCTCCTTGTCCTGGGAAACTCCTGAACCTTTCCCAGATGGAGGAACTGAGGAATGAAGTACCAGCATGGCCACATTTGGGTGTGGTTACCAAAATTCATCAATTCCTCCTAACCAGGACTGGGAAGAGGAAAGCAGGGCAGCAGCACTGGGCTGCTTGCCCTTGAGCGAGGCTGGTGCAGAAGTTCTCAGTGCTGAGTGGACCAAAAGCACCTAGTGATCTTCAATGAGAAGAGCAAACAGGACTTCTCCAGGAGACCTGACTGGCCTGAGTGGCTTTGGTAATAAGCACACCAGCACCCAGATGATCTGATGGTGGCTGCACGTTTCAGGCAGGCAGTGGCCAGAAGGAGCCCAGCTCCAGTGACAGACACACCTTTTATGAAAGCCACCACGGCTCAACAGATGGGCTTATTTTTAATACCCTCCTGCCACCCCATAAAATCATTTCTGATTTCCTGAAGGAAGGCTTCCTGAATGCTCTGATCAGTGCCTTTGGGAGGATCACCAGGACCGGTGTGCTCGGCAGCCCCTGGAGAGCACATCCCTTTGACACTTCTTTAAGTTCAGGCTACGCCGCTACACTGAACTCCCCAAATCAATTTTCCATTTGTCCTCCCTTTCCCTTAATAACACTCTCTGTATACTGTGCACATTTAATTTACTCCAGCAATTTCCCGTCCCACTTTCACATTTTTGACCATAAAAACCTGGGAAAAAGATAACTTATACTGACAACTCTGTCAGGGCATCATTTCTCTTAATGCATCACATTAGAGTCTTATTGAAGCATGAACAATGTGAAGCCTGGGCTCACCGTTGTCAGCCGCCAAGAATGTGGCCTCGTAGACATTATTCTTAATGTAGTCTGACTCTCGATCAAGGACAGCAGCAGTAGTGATCTGACCATTTGTGGCATTAATGTTCAGCCAGTTTGCAGGATCTGACAGCTTAGAGTATCTAGAGAAAGGAAATAAATACATGGCAGTCTTTTCACTGACATATCCTTAATATTGCCTGAAATACGTTTTTTCTGGACTCCTGACCCGTGATTCAAAGGACCTTTGGATAACTGGTTTTGTTGACAAACACAATGCTAATTGAGTATCCTGTTTTTGACCTTTACAATTACTCAATTTTTCAATTACTTTCGTTTTAAAGGTTCTTCTTTCCACTAAGTGCCACTTACATGCCAGTTTCCTGCTGCTAGGAGAGGACATTTCCTGAGGTCTCTGCAGCTGAGCAGAAATGGGGTCTGCATTCATATGCCTGAATTAGAGGATGGATTCCTGCTCTCTCCTGCTCCTGAACTTGCCCTTCTGAAAACAGGTTTTTAAAGTCAAAGATATTCCTGTTTTCTGCCCACCACTAATAAACAACAGTTTGGGAATACCATACCCTCAGAGTTACCTCCCAACTACTCAGTCAACTCACAGCTGCTCTCTATTCATGTCCCATGCAACCAGCTGAGAACATGGTGTTTTTTGGGCAAACTTTTCCCATATTCTCCAGATCAGTGTGTTCAGTTCATCCTTCTTACTTGCTTGTTTTCCTGCTTTTCTGCCTCCCAGTTTTGTACTGTTTGAACTGAGATGGACCATAACTATCCAACTGGAAGCTAATAAATGGCCAGACTATAAATTACTGAAATAAGCAAACAGAAGCTGAGCTTATTTCATGGGTAACTCAGACCTGCTGATAGTTTTATATAATTTGTCATTAAATATGCAGGTGAGACCATTACTGGCTTCTGGTGAATATCCCTTTCCAGAATTGGGCTGTTTGAAGCAGAAACTCAAAGGGAAACTTGAGCTGTGTCAATCCATGTGAAGAGAAAAGCAACGCACAGCTGCACAAACTCCTGCCAAAGGAAAGAATTACATTTCATGGAGCTAGACTCTTTGGGATGTTTTCATTTCAATATCACTGCTGTGAGGCTCCTGCCCTTTTTCTGCTAAATGACCAGGGATCCAGTTTCAAAGCTGGCTTTGTGAATGTGTCTGTGGCTAATGAGGATAACCTGAGGTGTGACACTGGCCGTGCCAAGCTGTGCATTACTGGAGATGCTCCTGCTTCCTCATCTTCTATTTGTAAAAACTCTATTTCATCAAAGACCATTTAGAGACTGAAATTTGTATGCAAGGCTCTAGCAGCTGGATCAGCTCTGCAAAGTGCTTATCATGGATGTGTAGGTTTAGCCTTTTGGGTACCTTTTTTCCTAACTCACCAATGCCAACTGTGAAGTAAAAAATAAAATATCTTTTTTACATCTCACAAAGACAGGACCCCAAAAACACCGCACTGCTTCTTGCAAAGCCTGGGCATTGGCTGTCCTGATGCAGAGGGAGACAGATTATACTGGGTTTTGGAAATGAGGTGCTGGTGGATGCACAAAATGCGTGTCCTGGAAGCCCTGGAAAGAAACAACTCGAATAACTGGCTGTTCATACTCATGGGAAGCCTTACAAGACCCTACACATGCCCTGTGCAGTGCCAGGAGCAGCAGGCTCTCGTTTGGATTACAGATCACCCCCCTTCAGGTTAGAGGGAGTACTCAATCACAAATGAGTTGTTCTCTCCCCTGAAAACCAGCCTTGGTACAGACATCAGGGAAATAAAGACCCTTCAAAGGGCAATATTTCAAAAAGAACATAAGAAAAATGGGCTTGTTAGTTAGGATGGTCTCTTTCCTCCAAAGTCACAATGCCTGTCTAAAGACAACAAGATGAGGCAGTGAATAAACTACCATTTTCTAGACCCGACAGCTCTGTGCCAGGTGAAATATTTCAAACTCTTCCTGACACAAAATGTCACAACTGATGCAAGTTTAAGTGGCCTCAGCCGTGGTCATGTCGTGTACTCAGCTTTTGCCAAAAATACCACAGCTCTTACAGACTGGGAGCAAAAAAGAAAACAATTTCTGTGGATGTAAAAGTATCCAAGAGCAGGAAATGCAATTCCTGTCTGCACAGACGGAGCTGAAATAGTTGTGAAAGTGTCACAAGGACTCATTTTCACCTACACTTTTCTGCCAATTATTTCCTGGTGGGAAGATGTGTGAGCCTGGGTCCTGGACCATGGATTCAGTCCCTGATCTGCTCAGGTGGGAAAAAACAGAGTGAGTGACACCCTCCTGGTCACAGCACGAATTAAAAGTGATCTTAAGCTGCTCGGATAGAAATCTGACTTTTACAAGGTTAAAAATTTGCCAGCTGAATCCCATTCATAGGGAAAGCAGCTAAGGAGGAGGCTATGTTTGGCAGGTGCTCTGACGAGAAAGGGAAGGTTGGAACAAATTCCACCTACTGGGAGCAGGCAAGGGGAGCACTGGTGAGATACAGACCAAGTGCCAATGGCCTGTGAATGGGTGTTTGACTGCTCAGGCAACGCTGAACAATTTGACACTTTAAAAGCCTGCCCAGCAGCTGTTTGTAACCCCACCAGCCTTGCTCTGAACTAGCCGACAGCTCCTCTTGCACTGTGCTTTTAAGCAAGGTTGAACCTAAATGCTCTGGAAGCAACACAAGGCATGATTAAAAATCCCAGCCATTCCCTTTGAAAGACCAGGCCTAGCCCTTTCTGTGCCTCAGTTTCCCCCCATAAAACAGAAATAACAAAGCTGCCTTTTTCTAAACCTCTGTGTTTATGAAGTGCATGAACCACACAGGTCACAGCACCCTGGGTGAGGCAGAGCCAAAGACTGGGTACAAAGCAGCCTTGACCTCTGCAGCAACACAGAAATCTGCTTCATTTGAAGGTGTGATCTGCCCCACTGCAAGCCCCTAACACAGGATCCAAGTCTGTCTGCTCTCCTTGACCCAGCTGCTCAGAGCCTGCCTTACCTGGAGCGGGGCGATTGTGAGTCTACAGGCTTGCAGGACACTGTGCAAGCGCTCGACTGCAGGTGCCACTCCCGGCCAAGATTCCATTCAGACCCCACCAGTCAGTTTGGAAATCAGCTTTCAGCTGCTTGGCTCCCCACACTCGTGCAGCTGAACCCCCCAGCTGCAGGGGAGCCCCTAGGCTGCCTGGTGTCCCACCTTACTGCCTGCTGCATGAAGCGATCGGGATCCACCGCCGAAAACGTCGTCAGGACCGTCCCCGTTGGCACCCCTTCCTCCAGCCTGATTAACTTGTGGTTCGTTGGGAAATACGGCGCCTCGTTGACATCTGTGACTGAGATGGTGACTCCTGCTGTGGACTGGAAGGACATCTGGATGCCACTGGCCAGGGGAGCTTGGTTTGATACCATCACTGTCAGCATGAAAGCTCTGTTCATCTCGTAATCAACTGCCTAAAACAAACAAACAAGCAAGTATAGAGCCAAGCAGAGAATAAATTCTACCTTCTGGCTGGAAGCTGCAAGACTAGAAGGCAGATGATATCCAAGTCATTCCCTCATCTTGTTTCCTCCTGAGCTCAGTTCTTTTGAAGGTGCAAATCCAGAGCAACTTCAATCCAGGAAGGATTTGGCCTTCCAGTTTTTGGAGGGTCAAGTAGATAAAAAACTTCCACAAAGGAAAAACTGCGAACAGCAGGGAGCATTTGCCCTGTGTTTTGTTCCAATGCTAAGTGGTTTCCAAAAGAAAACCTGCCTGTGAGAGCTGAGCATCAAATGAACAAACCCACCCAGGGCTCTAATGCAACAGGTGGAGCCTGTTCAGAGGGCTGGGACGGGCACTTAGCAGTGCCATTAGCACTGAAACTGCTGACTGTGGAACCAGGACAGTCTCTGTGGACTCATGAGCCTGAAGGGCTCTTTATTTCCCCTCTTAAATGAGTTTATAAGCAAAGGTGGAGCTGCCAGGAACAAATCCCTGGTCAGGTTAAGCAGGTGGTCCTTCCAGTGGGACCTCTCATCCTCCTGCAAGGCACCTCGTGGTCTCTGGAGGTCGCCTACAGCTCTTACAGCTGGCTTTTGCTGCTGGGAGGCCACAGATCTCTTCTCAACACACACATGAAGACAATGTGTCTGTCCCAGGAGCCAGACAGAGTGAAAAGCCTTTGCTGGCATGACTGACTGAGCCCAGTATAATAATAATTTCTAAACCATCCCACTAATTATTATGAGGGAAGTCGCTAATCATCTGCCAGGGAGGCTTGAGTTATGCAGGATCACACCTCTGCTTGTTAAAAACTGCTTTGCCGTGATTTATAAATTTAGAAGCATATCCATCCTCCCTAATACCTCCTGCAGCGCTGAGTCTGCAAAGCACTCAGGGTGTAAAACGCCACAGCTACACCGACTTGGGCAGGGATTTACAGCAGCCAGAGCTGCCTGCCATGTCCTGTTTAAAACCCAGTATTGTCAGGAGGGAAATCAAATCATAGGAGGCTACACGAGAGAAACAAATTTCAGGGGCAAAAGGTAAAACAGTGGAATCTCTACTCAATTGAAGTGCAAATGTTCCCGATGCTAAATGGCTTCCTGACAGGCAGGGCCAACATTTAATAAATAAAAGGAAGCATGAAGATTCCCAGTACACCCACCCATGCTGACTCATGGACTTGTGCTGCATTCAAAACCGATGCATGGTGAAAGTTCCCATTTAAACACTATTCAAGGCCTTGAAACAATTTGACTAATGCATTTCCTCAATTTCTTTTCACACCCCCTATAATTTATATTCCCCCAATTTTCTTTTCTTTTTTTTTTCCTTTTCTTTTCATGCTGCTCTGTTTGCTAGGCTGTCCACAGCCACTCTGCACCTCCCTCCCCAAGGGGGCTCCGAGGCAGCTGGGGGCTGAGCTGAGCAGCTCCATAGGGAATGATGTGGGAAACTCCCTGCTGCTGATGCTCAGGATACACTGACCACACACAACTCTGCTAGGATGTGGCCTGATGCAAAATAGTGGGGTTTTTTCCCCCCACAAAATGTAGGGCCGTTCTCTCAGCTTCTTCCTCTTTCTTCTGGTAGCAACAAAACCAGGGCTGCAGAAAAATCATGCAAGGAGCAGAGCTGGACCAGGATCAGCCACCCCAAAGGCTGTCCAGGAGGCATCTGTGCCACCAAACAGTGTCCAGCACACTTCAGTCTGCAAGACAGAGCTGATCTGCTCATCTCTCCTGTGCCCACTGAATCCTATTCCACACAGTTTTGTAAAAAAAAAAAAGGTAAAATCGAGAGTCTGTGCTGTCCTGGCAGTTTGGGCTGTTGAACCCCATGGAACAGCAGCCCCTTGCAGCCACACACTGTCCAGCCCTAAGGCAGAACTTCTTTCACACCTTAATAAGCAATTTATACCAGCCCTGCTCATACCTCTGCTCCCTAAAACCACCTCCCTCTGAGGATAATGGTGCACAGAGCACTCTGTGTTCCTCACACCACATTCACCCCTTCCACCTCCATGCATCTCACTGGAAATGCTGTATATTGGTCATTTGGCGTGGTTTTAGGGACACGGTGGACTTGGCATTGCTAGGTTAACAGCTGGACTTGATGATCCTAGAAGTATTTTCCAACCAAAATGATTCTTTGATTCTGTGACCGCAGGATCCTGAAAAATCCCACAGAGCCACTACATTTGGGACAAGGACATGTGGGACTCTTGCCTACTTTTCCCTTTCATGTCCAAGAAGCACTTGACCTGAAATTGAAAAGCAGCCCTTTGCAGATACTCCTTGCTGGGTGTTTGGTGTGTGATCTGGCTGTGAAATGCCCCCTGGGGATGCTGCACATCCTTCTCCTTCAGGAGCACCTCCGACCTGGGTGCAGCACAGCGGCGCCGAGGGCTTGCCACGTGTCCTCCTTTTCTTGGGGTACTTTTAACTGAAGTGAACAATTTTGCCTAGTGTTATAGTTGAGGCAAATAATAACTGAAGCTTCAGCAGCATCTCCATTATAAATTCACAGCTCTGATCCATGCAGAGTTTATAATAACATTTTACTTAGCTGGCTGCCACAGGGCAGCCACTGCTGCTCTGGGAGATTGTCTTCAGACTCTGCAGTGTCTCATCTGAGTGGGAAGTTTCTCTCTCGCCTTGATCAAGGCTTTCTTTGAAGATTAGGGTCTTGCACAGTTATGGAAATGGTTTGGAAAGGCAAGAACAGAAAAGGGAAATGTTATACTTTTGGTGATCACACTGGAGCTACAGATGGGGTTTTGCTGAGGGCAGCTGCCAAATGGCCCCCATGAGCATAATCTGAACTCCAAAGGGAAATCTGGCTTGGAAGGATTTCTGGCCCTCCATTTCAGGCCCCTAAAATGCTGGTGAAGTGGTGGGATTCTGCACAGAGCCCCCCTCCCTGTTCTGTTGCTGTGACTCCTTTGCTTGCAGCAGGAGTTACGTATGAGCAGCTTCGAAGAGCCATGTGAAAATCCAGCCATGTAGGGTCTGTAAATAAATGGTTCATTACTTGACTTAATTTTTTACCTGTGTCTTCAACCCACATCAGTGATCAAACCAGCAAGAGACTGCTCCAACACAGCACAGAACAAGCTCTGACTGGCCACCCAGTCTGATGAGAATCCATCCCCCAAATCTTTAAGCATAATCACTTATTAACAGAGAACAAAATATTTCAAAGAAGAAGGTGGAATCCTAAGAGTCTTCCCTTCTTCACCATGAAAATTTAATCACAAGCAATTTCACTCATTCTCCTTGCTGAAAATACACCAAAAAGCCTCCCAGCCAGATAGGGGTAGGGAATCCTGGTGCCCAGGAGGATCAGGTGAGGTGATGTAGTGAAGACATCCAATGCAATTTCAAGCTCTGAGCTCAGCTTGATGAGATAATATTTTCATGTGGTTCTCTGCTTTGTGATCACTGTGGGTTACACAGCAGTGGAAAATCAACACCAGCATCAATGGTGTCTCGACAAATCTGCCCTCCTTTTTGCCTGCAAGTTGTGAATAAGGGATGGTTCATTATGCACAAGTCCTTGTGCAGCAGTGTTGATCATGCAAATCCCGTTGTTCACTTTGATGTGCCTTTAAACTACAGTCCTGACACTTTGCAAGATTAAGAATAAGGGGTCCTCCCCTACTTGCAGTGAAAATGTTGGCATTTCAATTTCAGACTGGCTGCTGATGTCAGTGGAAGTCAAATTTTTGAACTTTTCTTCATTGAATGTTTTCTGTTTAAGCAGAAAATACACAGATTTGGGTGTGTGTATACTTACATACATATATGCAACCATATACACGTGCCTAAGCTTGAAGAGGTTTCACAGTAAGTCAACCATCATCACAGAGCAATAAAAAGTGATAAATAAGAGGACCCTGCTGAAATGCCATCTGGCAGGTAGGATGATGTGTCCCTTGAAGTTTCAGCAGAGCAGCATCTGCAGACACACACACATAGCCCAAGGGTTAGGGAACAGGACAGGCTCACACGTTCCTGCCAGCATGACCTCACTGGCATTTCACTGATGTCATTTTTCCTAAGACACAAATTGGGCACATTAGGAATGACTGCAACTTGTTTAGCTAATAACAAGGGAAAAGGGCTCAACACAGAGCTATTCTTGAATCATGCTGCTCTTTAAACTTAGTATTTCTACCTATGTTGTTTAAAACTTTTCTGTAAGGGAAGGCCAGACTTATCAGAAGGTGCTGGCTTTATCCACCTCAGCAGGTATTAATCTCAACAGCCTTTCTGTGATGTCTTTGCTGTTTTTTGTAGTCAGAGGGACCATCCACAAGGATCTTATCTGGGAAGAGCTTCAGTGAACACTGAAGGGATCCAGTGATGTCCTGGCTGTGTGTAATGACTGCAGAAACACTCACTGGCCTCAAAACTGAAAGACAAGCGAATGCTCCAATGAAGACAGAGTCATGTTCTTTGGAAACATGGAGGCAAGGAAGGAAACACAATCTGGCACTTGCTGCAGGTATCTTGAGGCTTCTAGCTCTACCAGCACATGGAGGGAAGAACGGATGGTGGATATTTCTGGTCTGATTTCTTGGGAGTCTTTAGACAAGATCCTCTGCTGATCCAGCCTCGGGGGGTGGCTTTGAGTGGAGCTGTCCTGAACTGAGGATCTGTCCCACACTGTGTGTTTATCGCCTAACACCAGGAAAAGGAAAATTTCTCCAACAGTTTTGCTGCCAAACAACTCAGTCAAAGGGAAAATTTCCTTCCCTTCTGTTACCAGAAAATTCACTCCTCCTGAGATCTCTTCTACACTCCCTGCTTTCACAGAGGATCGCTTGAGTGACCCAGGCAGTGAAACACTGCCCTTGATTCACAGCAAACAGGGGCTTTTGTGGCTCAAGAAGGACAGGACTGCCCAGCCCAGGCCCGTTCCCTCTCACACAGCTCAAAGAGCCAAGGAGAAGCAGGAGGTGGAGGTCAGGCTGTGGTGCTGGGAATCCCTTCAGCATGTGAGGCTTTTTGAAAGCTCATAGTGAGCTGTGCTGAGGTGGGAAACCCAGAACCAGTGCCATACGCTGGAGAGCATTCAGGACTCCTACACGCAGAGAGGTGGAAACCACAGAGCCAAGCACTCGTATTGCCAGGCAGAGAAGGCACGAGACAACTGCAGGCTCCTGGCAATCCCTGCAGCTGTAAGGGTGACAAACACGGTGTGCTGTGGCCTCCCCCTTACCTTTACCACGGTGACCATGCCCTCGTTGGTGACGGGGTCTGTCCGGATGGTGAAGTGGCCCGAGGGGTCCCCGCTGATGATGCGGTAGATGGCATTCCAGTTGGGAGAGTGGGGCTGGTCCCGGTCCATCACCGTCAGGTTTGCCACCACAACCTCCACTCTGTTCTCAGGCACTTCTCCTGAATACTGCGAAGGAAAGACAGGGTGGTCGTAGTGGGAGCTTTCTGTCCATCCCCACACCTCCCTCCCCTCCATCACCATGCCCACTGGGAAGCCAGTCCCATGAAGAGGACCATGGAGTTATTTGGAATGAGCAACACATCTCTTTCTCAATTCCACTTTTCCCATTTCTTTCTTTTGAATATTTCCCCAAAGTCTAACTTCACCTCTCAGCCCAAAGGAGAACAAACCCACTATCGCACAGCCACTGCACAAGATTCAGCAAATGCTCCAAGGACTTCAGCAAAAAACATTCCTGGCATTCTTGCTCAGTTACAGCAACCAGAGAGTTAATTGTCAACAGCATGGGAAAATGGCAGACTGAAAAGTCGAAATTTTTTAGGATGACTATCTCCATTTATCTCATGGTACTTTACCTCAGTCAGATTTCAGTGATAGCATTTTATTGCTTCTTCAGTGATTTTACTTCATTTTATTTCTTTCTTGCCCCTGATTTGATTTTGTCTCATTATTTGAAGTGTTTCTTGTGATTTTGCCACAGCCTTTCCTGGTGCTTAATTCTCTCATTTAGCACTGATTTCCATGGAGCATGTCCCGTTCAGGCACATCCTGACACATTAACTGCATTCTTTTCTGCTTTCCAGTCCCTGATTTTTCACATGGCTGATCAGGGATCCTGGCCTGTGAATAATTCCAGTGTTTGGGGCTCAAAAGCTGCCAGTAAGACACACTCCCAAATTTTCAACTGTCCTCATGTCTCAGCACTGCCTATTAGCAGCACTTGCAAATCAACACTCTGATTGACATATGGCAAATTAAACACTGGGGAAACACTGGGAGCGGCTGGCTCAGAGTCTGCAACTGAAATTCTGGCCCCAAACTGCAGGAGCAGAGCACTTCTAAAATCTGGCCTTTGGTGTGCACAAATGCCAGGTTGTGTAAATGATAATAAATCATTCCTTTGTTAGCACAAGAGTCTGTTTCCCCTCCTAACCCATCCCCATCCTTTGGCATCTCTCCGTTTCGGATGCTTGTATTTAGGATATGTTATTTCACCCCTGACAGCAAAAATATTCAATCTGCCTTATGCTAATGTAAATTTAAACTTGCCCTTTAGTGGTATCCTGAATGGCACCTTGCCCTCTCTTCTGCTGTGCACCTGTCCTAAACAAGTTTTCATTAGTGAATGCAGATGGCATCTCTTTCCAGCCATGGGGAGTGGTGGGGAAGAACAGTGGGAAGCTGCAGGATAATTCTTATTCCACTACATGCTACAGCTCTTCTTTTCTCTTTATTTCCCCTGATTTCACTTGTTCTTTACCCATTCTCTTGCCCAATTTGGAGTCTCTGCGGCACACAGCTTAAGCAAGGGAAATATATGGAAATTTATCAAAAGCCTCTTGAAAAATCCATTAGATTATGTCGTATGTACACTCTACTATCAACCTTGTCTGAACTGAAACAGATTAGTTAAACAGGATCATCTCTTCCTAAATCCACATTAGTTATTGCCCATTACATTAAATTAATGTTGTATGGCATGGCAGCAGTGACAAGCTGAGGAGCCCCCCAGCCTCTTTTAGGCTGCACTGCTGACAACAAGGTATCACACTGTAATTCCAAAGGAGTTAAATCCACTGTGAAACCATCTCAAATCTTCAACCCAGAACCACAGATTTCATCTGTCACTCCCAGGCTTATGCCCAGCAGAACCAAACAGAATGAAGTCATCAAAACCAAACCATCAGCTGTATTTAATCCATTTAAGAGGGCCAGTCCTATACGATCCCTGGACACCTTCAGTAGGTCACAACCCAGGTGCTGCCAAGGAGTTTGGGTTACATGGAAAAGTCCCACACAATAGATTTTACAGCATCTCCTCTAGCAGCCATCACAACATCTGTTTTCAGCTCACAGTGATACAGCTTACACATTTTAAGACATGAGGTTATATTAAAAATTATAAATACACAGGCACATGACAATATAAAGCCTGGGGGAAGATCACAGCTGCCATAAAGCTTTTCCAGTGGGGTGAATACTACAGTGCTCAGCACATCCTGGGCAGTGCAGGAGTTCATCCACTTGTTGTTGACCTCTGTTAGGTACAGTTAGGAAATTATCAGTCCTAAGCAGAATTGAGAGTGGATACTGCTTACTGTGCTTGTAAAGCAAAGTATTATTCTGACGAGAACAGAGCACCTTCACTGGAATCAAAGGAGCCATCCAAAGCTATTTAGGGTAAAAAGCAAATCTTGGAGAGATGTGCCATGAAGAAAAGAGTAATTTTCATCAGCTACAGATCAGCAG
Organism: Promerops cafer; assembly: GCA_013398275.1. NCBI lineage: Eukaryota > Metazoa > Chordata > Aves > Passeriformes > Nectariniidae > Promerops > Promerops cafer. Next base: position 369,596 of record VZSE01015292.1, read on the forward strand.
CTACTGGGAATTCAAACTGGAGTCTGCCTTTCCTCCCTCTCACACTCCCCCACTATCATTATTATAGGTAAATGCTGTAATGTGTATTGTCCACAATTGTCTTTACCTTTAATAAAATTAAGTAATGACATTAAATTACACCTGCTAAAGGAAGGATGGCAGCTCAAAGCTACCCACACTTCTTTAATGTCATTCCCTCCCTACCCTGGAGTAATTCAGGATAATGAACATCTTTCACTATGCTGCTTTCCAGCATTCCCTCTGCTCTAAGTTCTCTTTCATAAGATTACAATTGATTTTCAAATAAAGGAAAGCATATCTATTCAAACAAGGTAAAACAATGGGCAACGGAGGAGCTGCTGGAGTAAACACAAGATTGATAAAGCAGTGCTTGACCTATACCTGTAGCATTTACTCATATTCCCCTGTATTTCATTTAGCTTCACTTTCAATTGTTGCATTTGAAGTCCTTAATTTCCAGAAAATTTTTTAAAGAGCATTCACAAGGATTTCTACGGCTGATTGTTACACACTTCCCTTCCCTTCTCAGATAAGGATTCGTTCTGAAACTGGCATGTTCTTAAATCCTTAAATTCTGTGGGGTATTTTTTTCTTCCCCTCCAATAAAGGCCTGTGCTGACTAAACTCCTTTTCCCACTCCTCTGGAGCTGGCCCCTCTAAAGTCATGCCTTGCTGAAAAGGAAATAATTCATTCTGATTTTTGGGTTGGTACCAGAATTTGTCTTTTGTGTCATTTGGACCTGACAGCACATAAACATGCAGACAAATATCATTCTGGAGAAGAAAGGGATTGATGTGGGGGACAAATGATGAATTCACACCATGACTTGACTTGGTGCAATAAATCTAGAGTCTGGGCAGTGAAGCCATGCACAGCCAAGTAAAACCAATTAGCTACTGCAGCCACTTCTAGGAAGGTGTGGGATTGAGACAGATGAACACAAAGATAATGATTCAGGCTTCCTTCTAAAGGGAATTCCTTTTTTTTCCCAATGTTCTTACTTTTTTCCCTGGCTGGTTTTGCTAAAAAGCTGCGAAGGCGAAGACTTGTTCAGATGAATGTCTGCAGGAAAAATCTTTCTGTTGCCTCCAAGATTTGCTAATGATGACACAACATTTGTTCCAGGCAGCAGTGGTTTATGAAGGCTGAATTGCCTGGACAAATAGTGTTTCATGACCTATAGCTATGGATTAACAGAAGAATAAGGGCATCTCAGTCCTTTTATTAGACTCTGAGCCCCTCCCCTGACTGATATGACTGCTGCAAAGTGCTGAACCTTCCCTCTAGGTCCCTTAGGCTGGGAGAAACTGAAATGAGAGTGAGTGCATGTGGTGGTAGGGAGTCCCATCCCTCCCCAGTTCCTGCTGCCAGCCTGCCCCATTAGGCTCTGGAGATGAGGTGATGTGCAGCCAGGGAGCCCAGCACCCAGGGGGCTCCACTGGCTGAATAAAACCCACAGCTCCTCATGCTTCAGGGCATCCACCCAACCCCTGTGCTGGCATCCCAGGCAAGGGTTTAACTTTTCTGCTAACAAAGATGCTTGAAAAGCAGGAAAATTAATAAACAACTGCGGTCTGGGTTGCAGCAATCTGTGTAAAATGGGGGGAAAGAAAAACAGATGAAAATATCCTAATAAATCATTAATTGTGATGTGCCTGCCCAACTGCAGCACGGAAACAAGCAAATGCCATCCTAATTGATTGCTTCTTATTCCGTCTTTATAGGCCTGCATTTTTTATTGTGGGGGTTGAATGAGCCCAGAGGTGTAAAAAACCTCTAGATTGTACTCTGCGCATCTGCCAACTTGATATTTAGATCAATAACGCTCTTTTTTTTCCCCCCTCTACTCCTACTACTGGTAATTTAGCTTTTCTTCCTAGCAGACTAATTGCTGTTTTCTTAAGCCTTGCTATCAATTCTGTGACCTTTAATTTCCAATATCGTTTGCTGTAGGGATGGCTGTGCTGGGGCTGAGTTATCCCAGCCCCAGCTCTCAGCTGCTGTGACAGTCACACAGGGACTGCCAGGGTCTCCCTCCACTGTGTGCAAAGGAGGCCACGAGCTTGCTCAAATCCCCACAAAACCCCTGTAAAGTCAGCCTTATTTTGCAAGTCAGGCTTTGAGATGCTCATTTCTCGTTTTATTCAACTACTCACTGCGGTGAGGTCTCGAGTGCTGACCACTGATGTCCTCACTCCTTTTTGAGGCTGCTCTGCATTACTCCAGCCAGCACCCCTCCATAAACCTCTGGGCTGTTGTTTTTTGCAGGTTCATGGCCACAAAATCCCCGGCACTGCAGCATCCCTGCTTCAGCTTCACACCCACGAGGATCTACCCCACAGTCCATCCACGTATGCACCCACCCCCAGCTGTCACGGTGCTGCCTCACAGAGGAACTGCCCGGGCTGCAGGCACTGCCTCGTGGTGGTCAGGAGGAGTCAGCCTTGCCCAACCAGTCAGGGAAGTGCATGACAATGAGCTCACCAGCTTTGGAAAGATGCTTTGGAAGTTTTGCCCGTGTGCTCAGCAGTTAGTGCTGTTAAAGCACCTCACCTGCCTGCAAGGGAGCCCCCTCAGCTCTGTGCACGGTGTGGTGGAGACAAGGCACCCACCTGCTCACAGGGACTTTGTGCAGGAAGCTTGGGTGATGCTCAGCATGGTCTCCATGGGCTGGTTTCTTTTTCTTTGGGAGGGTTTGAAAAACAAGAGCAAGCCTTGAAGTTTGGCACTTCTGAAGCTGATCTCAGGCTGGAGCACAGACAAGCTCTGTCGTGCTCCTGCCACAGGTGACAGCCACTGGTTTACACTTTGTCTTTACTGGTGCCATTTTTTTTCAAAATCTCAAGTAATGACTAACTCTGGATCAATATACAAATTTTCCTCTTTGAATATGAAGACAAAGCTGGAGCAGAGGAGAATAGAGCAATACCCTCTCTTTCAGAAGCAGCGAAAGAAAACCCTCTCACTTCAGACTCTGGTGTGAGAAGGGAACGTGTAGGTTTCACCTTGGTTCAAAGACTCTTTGAGTACTTGCCAGGAGTTCAGAGCACATAATAGTAAAAGCATATTAAAAAAATAAAGTAGTTTGCATATCTAACAAAGAGCACTAATTTTTTTTTCATTATCAGATGTTACATTCTTTTGATAGTATGAAAAGATGCTGCAGAAATGATGACACAAGACACCATTCTGCTACAAGATAACCATTTCCAAATAAATATATCTTAAGAAATGAGGTTTGAAGTTTGCATAGAAATTTAGATGTTTTATAAAAATGCATTACAACACAAAGGAGCTTTCTGCAATGTTCATATGAAAGGTTTAAAAAGAGATTAAAATTATGTCCTTGGAAGGCATATAGCCTTGTCAAGGAAAAAAATTTGTACATTAACCCCGTGTAGGAAAGTTGTACTTTATCTCTATTTCAAAGGCTATAAAGAACCACTTTAATCAACCTACTTGACTTTGGGGACTTGCACATCTCACTGAAACTCATGAAATCTGGCATAGTGTGGCTTCCAGAACACAAAAGCCTTTAATCTGTAAACCGACACTCTTGTACATTCAAATCCTGATACTATCTCCTTGTTAGGAACAAAAACTGTGAATTTATCCAAAATGGGATCTCATCTCATCTAAATGATGTAGCCTTTGCAACAGTGACCTTTAACAATGGTTATACCCAACAACGAAAGATTTTATGTCAGGAGCCAGTGGAAACAATATACATTAAAATTCTGATCTGATAGCACAGCCCTTTATTTTTCAGTTTTAGACAAGGATCCTTTGAACATTTCATTTGCTCTCTTGTCTAACATACCTTTGTTTCTTGCCCACGGAATGAACAGCAGGAAAAGGGGGCTGATACTTTTCTGCAGACTATTTGATTGTCAGGTGTCATTAGTAATGCTCTCTTTAAAATAGAGACATAGATTTTAAAACAGCTGGAACTGCCTACAAAGCCTCATTCTTAAAAAAAACCCTCATACACATACATTTATATAACAGAACATTTTTGCACAGATACATCATGGCCTTACAGTGCTTGACAGCCCTATGCTTCCCTTCAGCTGCAGAACCAAAGGCTGAAGTGACTTTCCTGTCTCCCGAGGCAGCTGCAGAACGGGCTGGAGCCATGCCCTGTGCTGGGGCAGAATCCTGAGAGCATCATTAATTCATGTGTTACTTGATAAATCCATTAGGTCAGCCTGGATTAGCCTATCGATCTCCCCAGTGCATTGTCACAGAGCCCTGTGATCCTGGCTGAGCTGCTGGGATGGAAAAGCCCCGGGAAGGCTGGCAGGGAACTGGGATCAGCTGATCCCAGCACGGCTCTTCCCAGGCTCCGAGTTCCCCTGGGGAGCCCAAACAGGTTTGTGTGGGCTGGGGTGAAACAGGCCAAAAGAAGCTTGTTCTGCTTCCCAGCTGGGAAGCTCCACCACCTCAGATCAAACCCCCATGGGTTTGGATACCCTGGCCTGTGTCCCCCACCACGGCACGGGGGCCTTCCAAGGCACTTTTACCCTCTAAAATAACCAGCTCCCTAAAAAGAGGATGCAATCAATTCACTTGTTGGCACGTCAGGCCTCACGTTTCCTTCTCCTGCAAAGTGCAAAGCAGCAAATAAACACGCTGCTTTGAACAACACTCTGAAAACATGATTTTCCTGATTTACATGTAAACCAGAGCAGCAAAAATTGAGTGGGAGAGCTCAGCTCCTAAGCGAGCAAAACGTACTCCACAGGTCTGGCTCTGTACCTCCTGGTGAAATGTGTCTAGAAGGGGATGTTTCAATTCAGGCACCTGTAATAAAGTTTCATAAAGAAGGGCCTTAAGCTGATAAGTCTGGTTTAGGATTTTCTTATTAACTGCCCATTCCCCATAATGAGTTTTTAATTTAATTTTTTCAGATTTTAAGGCATATGAAAGCTGCTCATGTGCCTCTGGGATCTCAAGATGGGTATTTGGGAAAGGAAGAATTATGAGAGTACTGAAACTGATTTTTTACATATGCTATAATCCTGGTATTGAGATTTTTAACAAGTTTCCTGTGCAGCACAGCTCAGCCCATCTGCACACTGACTCCTGCTCAAAATTCCTCTGCACTGCAATTGGAATTTCTGTTACTTCCAGATTAGTCTCAGAATTAACACACAGCAGGGTTTTGGTTTTTTTTTTTAATAAGTAGATTGGAACTCCATCATCAGGAACTGGAAGACCCTCTGGTCTGGCCAGAAAAAGGGTTTCTGACTGGATGGAGCAGTCTCGTAGCAGAGAGCTGCTGAAGCAGGTGTTTTATTCTGAAAGTGTGGTTTATTCTGTGCTTTAAAGACATGATCTTCTGCACTGGTGCCACAATGGCCATTTTTTTATCTCCTTTCTGATGCTGAAAATACAATGGTAGTGTCTGCCAGCGGAGTGAGAACTTGCACTCACAGGGGGTTTGTGCCAGGGTTTCTACAGGAAAGGATGCAGTCCCTAAAATCTCAGAATTACAGAATGGTTCGTGTTTGAAGGGACCTGCAAAGGTCACCCAGCCCAATTCCCTGCCACCTTCACCTAGGTGAGAATCTGGAATTCTAGAGAAATGCCTGCCTGTTTACAGTAACTCAGAGCACAGAAAAGACTACATTAAATGAAAAAGAGGCTTCTTGCTGAAATTTTGCTGACATTTCCTGTGGAATGGAGCAGAGGAATGCAGTGAGAAACACAGGACATTGGGTCAAAGAAAAGATGGAGTCACTCTATACTTTAAATTCAGGAAAGAAAAGACAATTATTTCTCCTTTTTTATTTTTTACCAATTAAAACCTGTTATTGCACTATGCTGAGCAGTATGAAAAACTCTACCACGCTCAAAAAAACTTTGTGAAACCTTTCAACCATTCTCTGATTTTAACTGGCTGTTCTCTCTGTTGTGGCCCTTTCTTCTACAACTGGGAAGCTTTAAGACATCCTGGACAGTTAGAAAGATTTGATAAGAGAAAACTCACAGCACTCCCAAATCCTTTGCTAAATCTCCCTTTTTCTTCCCCCACAGCATGTCACTAAAGATTTCATAAGTGAAATGTACTTAATGAAATTCCAGATATATATCCTCTTAAAATGACAGCCCTCGGAAGCAACTGTTTTTAAAGCAAAAGAATATTGAGGAATTAAAAACCTGCCGACCCAAGGAAGTTAGCCAACCTCAGGAGGGGATTTATTTCAGTGCCTTCCAATAATGGAGTCACAGAATGGATTTAAATTTCTCAGCCTCACACCGGTGCCTGAGATGCTGTGGACTTTGCAGATAATGAAGTAATCCAGCACAAATGGGTGATTGCCTGGGACATCTGGCTGACATGGACATGCCAGGGCTGTGTGGACATCCAGCCTTACCATGATGGTGCTGGGTGTCTACATTCAGACAACTGAATGAGGCACTCCAAGGCCAGGTGTGGGTTGAGGAGGAGAATGAAGATATTTCATATATAACCAAAAGCAGCAAGAGGCACAAAATCTACAAGAAACCATTCAAATTTGAGGGAAATGCTACAGGTGGAAAAATGTCAGACAAGAAACGTGGGCAGATATGTGATAGAGGAGCATCAGTGTCTGATTTCTCCTTGAAATTTTAGCCTGACTGACACACCAGAGATGATGGGAACAGTGTCTGATCCACACACGGATCTGGTGGCAGAGCCCACGGCGATTTCCACGGCAGCACAGCACAGAGTAACAAGGGCATTTCCCTCTGACACCTCCTCTGACTCCAGAGGTTCTGTCAGTGGCACGTGTCCCTGTCACACCTCACTGCACACAGGTAGATCACACCTGCCTGGAACCTCCTCACTGGACAGTTCCGTGGAAAGCATGGGGTGGGGATGGGGTCTGTGGCTTCTCCCTCCAGATCCTGCACAGACTGAACAGGGGAGGAGAGGGAGGAGAGAAATCCCTGCTAAATGAGACACTGAGCCAGCAGACAGCTCTGCCAGGTGCTGCAAATGAGAGGGCTCATGACAAATGGGGCATGGTGAGCGACGGCTGATGGGCGCTGTCGTGGGCCGGGGGCTGTCTGTGCTTTGATAATACTATACGGTATTTAATATTAATTAAAATCTTAAATTATATTCTTAACATAATTATGCGATAACATTAATTAAAATATTAACCCAGCTGCACAAACCAGCAGGTTAGGAAGCCAAATGCCAAATCAATTGATGTGCAAGCATTGTTACGTATCTCCACGGTGCTGAGGATGGATGTGCCACTCACCCCACGAGTGGCAGCTGCTGAAAGCACTGCAGAGGCAGGAGGGCCTCGAGCTGGATGTTCCAAGAGGAACATAAGCAGGAAGCACATGGAATCTGTGTTGTTCCTCCTGCCTCTGCCTCCCGTGTGCTGCTGCAGCTCCAGTGACTGAGATTACGCTCTCCAGCACGGAGAGGAGGTTGTATTACTCTTGATTTTACACCAAGTACTACATGTGTCCAATCTGAGAGAGACCAATAGAGTATATTTTTAAATCCTCCCCCCCCACTTTTTTTTTTTCATGACAGAAAATTGAAATTTGTAATGAAACTATCGTTCCTGTTTTTTTTTTTTTAATCACTGGTCTTTGGCAATTTTAAACTCTGAGCTCTGAAAAATTCATTACCACTAAATTCCATCAAGGGTGTTCCTGAAACCAAAATTACTTAATCAACTCAATTTAGCTTCTTGTGTAGATCTAATTCAGAAAAACTTTATCTTCTTGGATTGTTATTGCAATTAATTTCCTCCCTTTTTTTTTTTCTGTAGCAGACGACATTTCAGTAATTAGATATTCTATAAAAATGAGTTATTCATTCAGAATAGCTTCACTTTTATATTTGATTAATCACATTACCACTGAGGTCTGGGTTTTGTCTCCAAGGAAAAGTTTAATGACCTCATTTTAATCCTTCTTTTAACCACCAGGCAGGTATCAATGAGGAGAAATAAAATTATCTTCCTTTTTCTTTTTCTTTGCTTTATTTCACAATCTTGAGATTTCATTTGATGCTTTTTCTGTGTGACTGACCCATTTACAAGGAAGAATCCAGCTGATTCTGATTAGGTTCAGGGCAGAATCAGGCTAAACAGAGCCTTGAACTGTGCCTTAATAACTAATGCTCAGTGTAATGGAGAGGAACCAGAACTGCTTTACCACGTGGCAGCCAGTTTAAAGCTCTGTACATGATTAATTTGGTGATAATTTGAAAATGAATGTACTGAAATGAAATAAACAAAACAAAAGGCACTGTAAATTTAGGTTTTGATTAATGGGGTCTATTAGGAAGAGACTTCTATCAAGGAGATGATTTTTTTTTTTTAAATCAATGCATATATACCCACACAATGCAATGAAATAATTCATATAAACCACATCTGTGAGTAGAGACTTGGATATGATTGATGACTGTTTCCCTGGCATCAGCATCTATCTGTGCTTTGGATCCAGCTATTTGCACATCTATATTTGGTATTTATACATATACATCTCTGTATCTCTATTTATTTTGCAGTCTCAAAGGTATCTCATCCTTTCTGTCATGTGTTACACTGGTGTGAAGGCTTAACAGACATCACAGAAGAGTCTGATGCTTTTTTCATTAAGACATGAGGAATTATTGTTTTCTCATAGAGTGAGTAATATCTTTCATTTTGGATGAAAGAGGTGATAAAATAAAGAACAAAAGTTGAGCATCCACAAGAGAGTACGAAGAGTTTCTTGTGCTCCCTAGCAGGGCACTGGAAGAGCCTCCAGGCACTCGGAGGTGCTGTGCCTGGAAAGCCACAGTGCTCCCAGGGAATCTGCACTTGGAGCTGGGGATCACCCTCATTCTCCAACCGAGTGAAACTGTGTGGGCATCACACCTCAGCTCCACTGGACAGGCTTTGCATTGAGGCAGGGATCCATCTCCAAAGGTCAGTTTGACTCCAAAGGCAGGTCAAGATATAAATAATTTCCTAATCATGGTTAACCTGTGTGTCTACAGCTGCAAAGCCCTGGAATTATTGTGGTGATTTCAGCATAAGGCTGAAACAGGATGGAAAGAATGAATATTGTTTCTCCTTGTGCTCTGTTTGTTACTGCTACCCCCCAACCTAACATCCTTAATCTAATTCATTGTTCATGGCAAAGGATGTCACCAGGACATGCAATGAGAGGCAGAAAGCCCATTTCAATTTATAAGCACTGGGGTCTTATTTAGGAAAACTAGACTGATTTGTGGTTTTTAAGACTTCACTGACTATATATTTAATGGAAATGCACATAGAATTAGGTAGATGCTCACATAGCCAAATGCTACCGGGCATATTCGATTCACTTGGATATAATAATTTATTTCAGTTAGAGGCTGACAGCTCTGTAACAGCCCAGACTTTGCTGGGTAGTTTGGCTGAGCCTCGTTTTGACTGGAAAATTGCAAGTGAACACAGTCATCTGGGAATTTCCATGAAAGCATAATTGATTTTTAACAATAAAGCCTGTCTGCAGGACTGTACAGAGCTCCTGGGTTTGTCTTCAGCTGTAAAACAACACAGTCCTGTACATTCCCTTACCACAGGTCCTTCCCCTTGCTCTGACCTGTGCAATCTTGAATTCTGCCTCGTGTGACAACTGCCTCTAAATTAAGCCACAGGCATAGTTTTGATGATTTAAGAAGGCTGTATGATCCGGGCTAATCTGCATCCAAATGTCACTGCAGACTTTCTGAATGGCACAGGTGTAGTGCTGGGGACAGTGAGACCTGAATGGACAACTCCATATGCAGCTTTAGTCTGTACACTGGCAAATCATGTACACAGTGCTCAAGATTTAAGCCCTTGATCTTTTCCAGGGTCTAGGAACAGGGAGGAGGCAGATGGACACGTGCCACGGTCCTGGGAGATAGCAAGCTACCCACTTTCACTAGTTTTTCTTGGATCAACCTGTTAAGATCTCTTTTTAGGAACACCTCAAAGGCACCCTGGTCCAATTTTCTGTCTGCAGGAAATCCCAGTGACATCCCACTCCTGCTGGGTTCTCCCTCCACAGGGTAAGATTAATTTGTAAAACATGAGCATGCATGTAAAAAGGATTTCTCATAACACTCCCATGTTCCAAACACTTCTGGGTACATCTGCCTATAAATGTGTTTAGGAAACCCCAAGGCAGCCTGACGTGGATGCCAATTTTGGTCTCCCACGACCATTAAATATCATTTCTCCAAAGCAGGCCTATTTGCATCTTTGCATCCCAGTCACTTGGAAGTCACAATCTCTCAGCCTGAAGGAAGAGCTGAGCGTTTTCCCTGCTACTTTGCTATTTTGAAACTCACCGTTAAAAATGGAGCTCAGCAGGATCTGACTGAGGGGGCTGGAGCCCAGGCTAAGCATTCACCCCACTTGCAAAAAAGTCACATTTTTACAGTTCACATCAGCTATTTCTGTGCAGCGCTGCTCTTGCATAGGTTGATGCACAGCTTTATTCTCTCCTCAAACAAACAATGAACATGGGAACAAACACATTCAGAACAGGGAATACAATTTTAGGTTATGCTTGTTTGCTTTGTTTCCACAATTTTGGCAAGTTCACAGAGCAGGAGGCTAAGTGAGAGCTACACCATGGATGTGAAAAAGGAAATACTAATGCCCTTGTTCAAGGCACTAAAACTGGATTACTATATCCAAATTGGGTCAGAAGAATGAAAACTGAGCAGAGGTGGAGCACAGCAGGGTTAGCAAGATAACCAGGGAAGGCAGGCTGTAAAGCAGAAGGGCTTGGAGGATCTTGGCTTGTTTTGCTTCACGGAATGATGTACACTAGTAAATCACGGGGGAGAGAGAAGGGGAAGGAAACATCAGAATGGGAGAAGGAAGAACTATTTCTGGTAAAGGACAGTGCCAGCAGGGCAGCGATGCTCCAGGAGCATCCTCACTCCCAAATTCCAAAGCACTTCTCAGAATGGGCTCATTAACGTCTCCCATCGTACTCGAGGAACCAGAACACCTGCACAGACAAAGCTCAGACACTTTTGGCAGCGTGGTGCCAAAACCAAGAATCCCTTTTAACTTGGGTCTCTCTCCGTGTTCTTTCGTGCAGGAAGCACTGAGCTCTTCTCTGCAGGCTCCAGCCCTGCCTGGTCCAGCCCAGCACCAGCCAGGTTAACCCAGCCTCACTGCAGCAGCCAGGGGTGAGCCTGGTCTGACAATATTAATTAAATAGGCCAGTTAGAAACTGGCAAGAACTGCTTTCCCCAATGTGCTTGCAACAAGGACTTGCTCCTTCACTGATTAGCCAGGTCCATGCTGTAGCCAGATTAACCTCACCCAGAAACACGTCCCTCCTGCTCCAACACAGCCTCTCTGAATTCAGGTTACTCCACACCAGCACCTCTGCTCTGAGCTCAGCCAGTCTTTGGCCAGGTGGCCTTTCCCAGGCCAGCAAATGCCAGCACTGCCCTGTGAGCTGGGGAGCACCCACCCATCCCCAGCAGTCCAGTCCTAAACCTTTGGAGCTGTTCCTAACTGGTGTCAGTGTCAGGATTAGCCAGCGAGGCAGGGAAGGGGAGGCTGTCCTAGAGCTGCCTCTTTAAAACAGACTCCACCTGATTCAGCTTTGGAAGAGGAGATTCTCAAAGCAGTGCCAAAGAGCAAATTTTAAAGTAGCTTTAAATAAGACCTCCTAAGGCTCAGGAGCTTAAAGAACTTGAATAGCCCAGTTTCTTTTTTCCCTTTCTCTCCCTCCAAAAAAAATTTTTTTTTTTTGAGAGGTAGATTTTCAGGCAGGTTTTCCCAAGAATCCACAAGCTCAAGTAATCATGAGCACTTTAGCCCTGTGAAATAATATTTTCCTTACATGGGCTACTATAAAAACAAGTTCTGCACAGTAGGCAAATTTAAAATAACTTTTAATTAACATTTCAGACACAGAAGTCTGATCATGCAAATTCATCTGCGTCTCCTCTCTGTGCCTGATTGTTCCTGATTGAATATGATAAAAATAGACTTTGTATGAGTCAAGTGTAGGCATGGATTTCTTTCACTTCTCCTCCCCTCTGATTATGCATTTTCTTAGATAAAGTGGAAATCCTTGGATGGCTATTAACAGTATCGTGGGTCAGACTGGAAAGGGCATCCTGCCTGAGAGCAGTTAAAGATTTCACTGGAATTAAAGGTGTTCCTCCTGTGAGCAAGAAAGATGCTTCAATCTTACATAAACCTCACCTGAGACTATCCAGCGTTGTTCTGTCTCAGCTGACTTTTAATCTCTGAAATCCCAACTCTAATTTCACTGCATCCCCTGTATCTGAGGTGAGCATCTGGCCAGAAGCTACAGATCCATATTAATATGGAAAACCCACAACTCACTTGCACTCAGGAGATAAATATTTGAAGGGAGACTCAGGAATTTCCCCATAATTAAGACATGTCAAAGGACATGACCCTGTTATAAGTAACAAGAACTCTGGATAATGGAGGGCACAGTGATACCTTTATCTTACAACAGTAAGAGAGCCAGTTTTCCAGTAAAAATTCCTGCAAAGCTTTCGTAACACACTCCAGTTAAAATGCCAATATTTTACAACAGCTGGTGACTTGGCAGGTGCAAAATCCACCAAAAAATTCACAGAAATGAATGAGTCAGAGAAAGCTTGGGCACGGGGGATTAAAATACCTTTTTCCATGGCATCTGACCCAGAGCCTGTGGGCATGGGCTGGCTGGGCACATTGAGGAGTCAGTGCTACCTCTCCTCTTTGGCAGAGGGAAGAGCTGCCTCCCCTCATTTATTTTTGCAAGCAACAATGTCACATGAAGACCACAACACTCTGGACAGGCTGAAGTCCCTTAGATAGCCAGAAGAGCATTCCCTGGGTCACAGTCCTGCATTAAACCATTAAAAATGCCCCAAACAGCTGCCTGTGATGTTTACAGCATTTCAGGGGATGCTCCACTCTTGTGGTGTCTCTCAGGAGACACTTCCCCACTGTTGGCTGCTCTCTGATGCTTCTCAGCACAGGCACAGGTAGCATTGCAGGTCCAGAAAACATTCACCATCACAAAAAAGAGCTGGAAAGGACCAGAGGAGGCACCTGCTCCTCGCTGTGCCCCGTGCCTCGCAGCTCCATGCAGGTACTCCTCAGGACTGTCAGGACGGGCCACGCTGATGGAGACTGGCCTTAGAGCCAACAGCAGACTCGAGTTCCAAACTGCTTCATCCAGAGACTCTGATTTCCTTCCTCCCATATAATTTCAGAAGCCTTTGCTTGAGAAGCTGGGGCTCCTCCTTCCCCTGCCTTTCAGGTGGTGGACTGAAGGATGCGAAACCCACTGACATCCATTTTCACTGAAGCACCCAGGCATTCTGGAGTTTTACTGAGGTATCTTCATTTTGTACCTTTAAGGCTCTTCTCTGAAATTTTATTGCTCTTTTACCACTTCTCATCCAGCACTACGCTTTGATGCCAGCCCATCTGGTATTTTGGATGCCCATTCACCAACACACCTCAGCTGGTTGTGTCACTTTGGCACTCCTGTGACTGTGTCTGAACCTGCCCATGGTCCATGCACGCAGCCTCTTCCCCCCTGCGCTGTGCTTGGCTACGGACGTGCCCTGACTCCCGTGACCGTCGCAGTGGATGCTTTCCTCTCTCCCATCCCGTTGTTAAATTTTACACAGCAACATTAATTCCTGCTGCTGAATACACGAGCTGTGACGCCAGCGTGGTGCAGTGTCCTCCTGAGCTGCATTCCCATCCAGAAACGATTAAGTCTAAAACCACCCTGGCTGAATGACAGGTAATTTAAGAGCGCTATAGGGTGGGCCTTTGTATCTGTCTGGGATGAATACAGCTCCTGAGTTCCTCTCATCTGGCTGCTTGCCAAGAGCAAGCCACAGTTTCAGTTATTCAGTCTATTTTTGTTTTTACAGCAGCATCTCAACGCAACTATTTAAAATAAAAATATACAATATCTCTCCAAACAGTCCGCAGACTTAAAAGAGACCATGGGCTTTCACACTCTCTGAGGAGCTATAGATTTCCTGGAAAGTGATTTTTGCTATTTTTTTTAGAGGTGTTAAAATGCAGATCAGACTATTTGAGGACAGCGAGGAGATTCAGCTCAGGCTTAAAGAAACTCATCAGCCTGATGCTGTTCCCTCTGCCAGTAAGGGAAAAAACATATTATACTTTCATACTCACATGAAATTCAGCCTGGCTATACCCGGGAGTATATCAAAGATATTTGTTTCCACAGAATCAGAAAGTATTATTGTAAAACACCCTTGGTTTTCAACTCTTTGTAGAGAAGTCCCATGTGCCACTGTGTAAAGCCCTTTGGCCCTTGCAAAACTCCTTCTTCGGTGATTGAAATTAGAGAAATAATGGCACACATCAACTCTGCTTAAAGGGAGAGTAGCATTTTCTAATCCATTTAACACAATTCTGTGGGTAATTCTCTTGATGGCTTTTATTCCTTCTAGGTTTAATACACACCGAGACATTAAATACTCAGAATTCACCTCAAAGAAAATTTCCATTATCCCACCTTCCATCAGCTTTGAGAAGTGCTTTGGAAAGCCATTAAAATACACCACATCTGGAGGGGATGCTGCCCTGCAGAAGGCACCAACGTGCTTGTGCAAGTAACCCTGACCCAGCTCACCCTGCTCCCCAAAACCTCACCTCCCAACTTGCATCTGGAGACAAGGACCCCACAACCTGGGTCATGTGTACAACCTGTGCTGAAGTGACACGGCCACTAGATGTCATTCCCTTTTCACTCAAATGGAGGGCAGAGAAGTATTTTCCTGGCAGAATAAAGTCCCCACACACACCAGGGCGCTGTGGCAGCGCTGTGGTGCAAAGTCCCGTGGCCCCACAGACACAAACCTTCTTCCAGAGAGAATAATTCTGTCCTGGCAGGAGAAAGAATCACACAGCCCAACACCTGCGCTGTATTTTTATGGCTCTTCATAATTGTACCATACTGAAGGAGATCTTTCACCACAACTTTACAACAGAAAGATTGGAGTACCCATGATGGACACAAAGCACATGTGCTGTTACAGCCACTGGAGCAGCAGCACAGCCTGGGCACTGATGCCGAGACCTGAAAACGTCTTGGGTGCCCATTTTGCTGTGACTCAGGAGGAATTTAGTGCCTTTCTTCTTCTTGGAATCTATGCCCAAGTCACGCTGTGAGAAAATGCTGTTTGGGAGCTGAGCACATCACAGCCCCAAGCCCAGCTCCCCATGGAGATGAGAGGGAAGGACCCAGACTCCAGAACTGACATGAATCCAGTTTGGGTCCACAGGGACATAAACTGGGCTCTGCATGACTTCCTTGAGTTCTGTGACATATCTGTAGTTTGTAAGAGTATAACTAAGGGGAAACTTTGGTCCTATGCTAATGAATATTTAGAGACCCTTTAGGATGGAATGAAAATTCAGAATAATATAAATAATAAAAACATTCCTCCAAGGATGTTCAGTGACTTGAGCACAAAGAAGTTAGACCTTCTGTATTTGTAAAGATTTGATGTCCATTTAAGATACATCACTTACTGCTCCTTGTTGACCCTCCATGAATACAGACAGGGGGTACACAAGCATTTCTCATTTATTAGCATATAGACCTCTGCATTGCTCTGTGATTTCTAAATTTACTATGCACATTTCAGATGTTCTACATCTATGGATTATGAAGGCTGGAATGAACCAGACCACATCATTTCACCTTCCAATTCTTCATTTTTACCTCCACCAGCTTTAAAAATTTGTCATTTGCAATCTCTGTTTTTTTCCCCTTGCCCTCCAGGAATACTGTGGAATATGTGAGAACAGAACCGAAGAAGACTGTGCTAATAAAACATAAGAAAAATCTTTAACTCATTAAAACCAGATGTACTGAAGAATGTCTACACCTTTAGTGCCAGCACACACAAATACATCTGTTGGAGCTATCAGTGAAATACAAATTTTACCAGCTACCTGTTACCATTTAGAGTACTTACAGCCTTCTTGAAATCATATCCAAGCCATAAACCCCAAATATTTCTCACTGCTCAGGACTTCACTCGTAAGTATTAATAACTCTGATATGTCTACAGCCAATTGCTATGAAACAACTGCATCCTCTTTGGTGCAATCAGACATGGGCTGTTTGCCACGTTATTTCAGCTCCTTCAGTGCCCTGGCCAAATTGGTCACCAAATAGTTTTGCTGGTTCATGAATCAGTCTTTTCCTTTTTCCTTTTTCTCCCCTGAAAGTCTTTATTCCACCGTTATCCATCAAAGTTCCCCTTATCTGCCCAACCAGCTGGGAGAGACAGCAGATATCAACATCCATGAATTAAAACCGCCGTGCCCATGCATCACCCTGCTGATGTGTGGATACTCACAGTGCTGGTAGTGAATTCAGGGGGGTTGTCATTCACATCTGTCACTGTAATGATCGCTGTGGCCGTGTTTGAGAGACCATAGTTCAGATTTCCTTCCATATCTGTTGCTTGAACAATGACTATGTACTGCTGAACTTTCTGGAAGAACAAAAAAAAAAGAAGAAAAGGAAAAGATGAGAGACAAAAACGCACCCTGTAAAACGCCTTGTTTTATTTTCCATATACAAGTGTGATCTTTAAGCAGACTAAGAAGTTAATTGGATTAAAAATGTTAGTTAAAAAAAAAAAATCAATGGATTTTTCTGCATCGTTTTTGAAGTGATTTTTTGCATAGATTGGTGGACATCACCTGTCTCATGGGAAAATAAAAGTCTTACAGGCAAAATTCCCTGGCTGAAGCTGACATTTTTATTAACTTTTAAGCATTTTCTGCAACATTAGCTTCTGTCTTCTGAAAACCAGTAAAAGTTTTGTTCATGTGTTTTCACTGAAAACATTGCTAAGAACATTATACCCCCAAAATTGACATCAGCATTGCCTGGCGGCCCTCCAGCTCATTCTGCTCACACAGTTTGATGCCCAAAAAGCATTAAAATGCTCTTCGTGTTTCAATCCTTAACACAATCTTTGTAAATAAGGAGAATTTAAGTCCAGTATGGAAGAAAAAAATAATTCAGCGCAATAAACAGCAGTTCAGCAGAACTAATTTAAATTCCTGAGCACCCCCTACAACACAGCTCTCAAAGCAAAAAAAACCTCACAGAGCCAGCCATAAAAATGACACAGTGAAGTTCTAAAGGATGCCATAAGTCAACACAACTGGAAAATAAACCTGAATAAAATAGGAGAGGCCATCTGATGTTGCATGTGCGCACATCGTCCTGGGATCTCTTTATTTAGAAATATCTTCCTGCACCAAGAGAAGTCTCCTCATCTTTACAACTGGCCTCAACAATAAATTTTCATTTAGATCTGCAGAATTTACTATTGATTACGTGTCGTGCTCACAGAGCACTTTAAAGGCAGATAGGAAAGCAAAGCTCCTCTCTTGAAAAGTGGGTGAAGGGAGGCATGAGAACCAGGGAAGGATCCAGCTCAACAAAACCCTGTTCCTTAAGGCTGCAGGTGGCACATCAGAGAGCCCCAAAGGTGTGTAAACCAAGTGGAGGCAGAATTTTATGCAGGAAAAGCTTTTTTGTGAGGTCAAGTGGAGGTACTTTGGTGCAAGGAAAGACCAACTACTGCTAGAACACAGCTCAGGTACCCAGGGCTGCTCCTTCAAGGTGCCAGTGCTACAAGTGTGTGTAAAATGTCAAATGTCCTCTGAAATTTCAAAGGGCAAGAATTAGGTCAATTAGGTCTCTTTATTCCCATATAAAAATCCTTGAAGTGCTGTAACTGGCTCAGTTCTGTAATTCTTCTGAGTTGCCAGAATAAGAGATCTGCATTTTAGCTTTATCTTGATTCCAGGGCTTTTAATTGACCTGCTAAATTGACAAGACATCACACTTAGGGATCCATCAGCAACTGGCAACTGGAATATATTATGGAAATGCACTTTCATTATCTCTTCCTATCCTGTATAATAAAACATGAGGGAGGAACTATTGTTAGCCCTTGTTTTGTCTCATGCAAGAAGGTGCCGTTCATTACTCCATTTGTAAAGCACTGCACAAGGCTGAAATGTCCTTATTAGTGAATGTAATTTCTATGTCATATGTAGCTTTCCTTCCTTATTCTGTGTTACAGATGACCTGGGAAGCTGATGGAAGTATTTCCTAATGAGCCAAATACTTTGGTTTAAATAACAGAAGGTTTAAATCATAGAAGTGGGGAGGATACTTAAAAAAGTAGCAGCAATCAGATTTCACATAAATGAGAAAAACACATCTGTGTATGTGTACTAACAGACCCTAGGTTTACAACAGAGTTGCTTTATTTAACAAAGCACTGTTCACTGAGCTCTGCAGTGTTAATAAAAAAAAAAAAAACCCACACAAATTCAGAGCACTAAATTAAAGAAGTTTGAAAGAAAGATGTCGATCAGATCATACGGCACAAAAAAAAACCCTCCAGAGACATCCCCAAAGCTGCACTGTTTTCCATCAACTGAACACAAAACTCTTGTGTTTAGAGCAAAAGTGGATTTTGACGTGGAGAATGGTGTGGGAAGCTGTACAGAACTCAGACATACGAAATCATAGAAATATCTAGGCTGGAGAAGACCTTTAAGATCATGTCCAGCCATAAAGCCAACACTGCCAAGTCCACCAAACGGAAATAGTCTGAGAGCTGATCTGCCAGACCTTCAGGCACATGGTTGCCATCCACATCCAGCTCCATCCCAAAGGCTCCAGCACTGTGGGCATATAAGGGTGCTCTTTTCAAGTGCCTAGTTTTAGTTTATAACCAATTCAATCTCTAGTGAGATTGGCCCCAGCAGATAACAAATTACTGATCTTTTGTTTTTCTCTAGCTAATCTTTTTGCTTTTGTGCATTAAGCTGATTTTATTGAACTATTCAATCAATTTCAATTTCAGGATGTCCTTCCAATTTGTCACATCATCTCCAGGGGCATCTCAGTTTGTTGTCCTAATAGTATTATTATTGTTACGACTATTAGGAAAAAAAAAGGCAGCCTCATGCCCCCAAGCACGAGAGACATTTTCTTGATGGCATTTTGATCATACAGAATAATTCTCCTATTCTCTTTCTTTGCAAAAATGACATTTTAAATAGCACAGGGCAGAAACTACAGCATAGAGGTAAACCAAAATGGTCCTAACATTTACTATATATTTGCTCTGATGGTGATGCTGTGGAACTCAGGAAATGAGCCTGTGGCCCAAGGGGGTCTAGACTAAAAACCCAGCCCCACTGAAGCCTGTGGGAGGTCCCGTGGCAAGTGTTTCTAATAAATCCAACAGATCTTCATGCTACAGCAAAGCAAATGTGCTGTTTCTACTCCAGCCAAGGAAAAAAACACATCTTGATAAGTGCAGAGCTTTTAGTCTGACCTGAAAAATAAGGATGACTTTTGAAGGAAAAAATTATGAAGGAAGGAATAATTAAAGGAACTGTAGCAGATCTAATCTGTCTGCTCTTCTGTCAATCATCTGATACAGTGCTGCAAAGAAATACATCAGCTAAATTCCAGAAGATGGGAATTAGTTGAAGGAATTTGTTAAGCTGGTTAATGGGAAATTAGTCAAGGGCATGGTTAAAGGGAAATTAGTCAAGGGCGTGGTTAAAAAGGTACCTTGAACAGGAGGAATGGCAACTTGGAAGAAGGGCAACTGGATAATAGAAAGATGTGATTCAATAGCACAAAATACAGGAAAATGCAGCAAGGCACCAATAAAACAAAACTTTCCTGGAAGCTGTTTTCTTGGACACGAGGAAGGAGGGCTGTCCCCATGTCCCACCAGCCCCCTGCTGCCCAGCAAGCACAAATGCTGCTGGCAAACACCCTGAGTGCAGCTCTCAGCAGCGCACATCTGGCAATCCCGACTCCCTGTGCCAAGCACCCTGGGCTCATCAGGATGCTGAGCACAGCCCCGGCCCTCGTGCTCACTGCTGAGCCCCCCGGATCCAGCCAGGTGCTGGCACTGAAGAGCCCATCACCCGAGAAGAGCCTGGAAGAGCCTGGCTTGTTTAGTCTAGCAAAATGAAGGCTGATAGCAGATATGATTGCTGTCTATAAATAACATCGGGAGGATAAACATTAGGAAGGCAAAGAAGCAATTTAAACTAAAGGACAATGTTGACACAAGAACAAATGGGTATAAACTGGCCATGAATAAATTTAGGCTGGAAATTAGTGGGTCCTTTACCACTAAAGGAGTGAGATGCTGGAGCAATCTAATACAGGGTCTGGGGAGCAAAAACATTCAAAAGAATATATTAAATTAGGGCTAAATCCTCTTGGTCTAGGTAGAAATTATGACAAATTGAGCTAAAGCAGAAGGCAGATCTCTCAGCATTCTCTGTGTATAAACAACTTTCCAAAAAGAAAAAGAAGAAAACCCCTTTCAGTCCAAATAGCACATTGTTCATGTGAAAAGGCCTAACACTGATCGTTATCACTGAACCAGCCCATTCCATTGGCACACACAAAGGACCAGGTGCCCCAAACAAAATTACAGTTATTGCAAGTGGCTCTCCCCATCGAGACAGAGGCTGGCATGGAAAGCACCGGCTCAAATCCCTGGCTGAGCTGAGCAGAGTCTTGCTGAGAGAGGGTATAAACTAGAGTAAGTCATATTCAGAGACAGAGTAGAAAAGAACAAAGTATTTTAAAATGAAGTCCTAGTAATGGAGTGCTACCTGTGATCCCAGTTTTCAAACGTGTGCGTACACTATTTGAGAAATGTGGCTATTGCCAGTTTACACAGGCAATTATTATACATCACACATGAGCTGGGGAACTGTGTATACCGAAGTCCAGAAATGCAGTAATTATGTGATTAAATTAATCTGCATTATGGACAAAGGGTTTGCAAAATTAGGACCTACATTTTCAAAGCTCTGTACAAATATTGTCCAATTAATTACTACTTCCTGAGAAATGTATGACTAGCTAATTTTAGCATCACGTCTGGTAAAGCAAATAAGGTTAGCAGGATGTAGGATGTATTAGCAGGAATCTACTGGTGAAGGAGATAGAAAATCTAAATTCTATTTCCTCCCGTGGTTATCCTCACATCTTCTTTATATCTATGTTTTTTTCATCTCCCCTTAATTTTGCAACACCAATGAGACGAGTATGAGATGTTCTTGTGATTTGTTTTCTAAATCATTTTTTTGCATGCCAGTGAAGACTTGATGTTCATGTTTTTGGGTATCAGAGATGGCAAGCACACCATTAATAAATAGTGCACCAGAACCAGGAAAGGCAATTTAAAAACAAATAAACAAACTCCCCCCAAACATTCACTTGACTCAAGCAGAAGTACTTTGTCCAAAAAGATCTAAATAGCCACCATTTACACAAAGCTCACAGGAAAAGCTTTTAAAGCATCTATCCCTTAATACTCCCTACTTAGCCCTGGTTAAATAAAAAGAGGTTTCCAGCAGAAAGCCCTCTTCTGGAAGCTCTGGGAAGAAGGCAGCTTTCACAGAACACCCAGAGAACCCAGCACATCTGCAGCTCCCCCAGCGATGGTGGGGCTGAGTGAGCTTCACCCCTGTGCCAGAGTTGAGCAGAGCCTTTGATAACCCTTGACTTTTTCATTTCTCACATACAGCACAACATCACACTGTGGCTGCAGAGTCCTCGGCCAACACCAAACCCTGGGCCTGGACATCCCAATGCACAGGCTGCTGCCTGAGCTAAAAAGATGCAGTTTTGGTCCATTGCAGCCTTGCTGTCCAGGACCTGCTCCTACCTGAGGTGCTCGTGTTTCTGCTAAGACAGGCATAAAACAAGGGAGGGAACGCTACTTTAAAAACAAACTGGGCCACTTGCTCAGTGCTGCACAGCCACACACAGTGAAGCAAAGAGCCAGGGCTGTTTCCTCCATTTGGCTGGGGCTGTATTGGCTTTTCCTCCAGCATGGCAAGGTGCTCCCCTTTCACAAGCCTCCGGTGTATTTGATTTTATGAGCTGCCAGTGACGGCAGAGCCCCAGGCAGGGGTGGTGCTGGTCTGGCTCTGTCCAGCAAGGCACAGTTTCCTCTGCTGGGAGCAGCCCTGTGCTCACCAGGCTGCCTTTCCTCCTCGCAAAGGGGTTAATGTGACACGCTGTGACGTGCTGGTCAGACCCTGTGCATTCCTGTGACCCTCTGACCAAACCTGCCACTACCCAAACAGCAATGAACTCTGTGCAAGAAGAGCCTCAGTCTCACCACCCACAGCAGTTTCATCCACACGTCCAGTCTGGAGGAGCTGTTCCACTCCCCTTCAGAAACCATTTTGTCTGATACAAATGAAGGTCCATAGCCAAGCTCAGGATTTTCACTTGGCGCTGCAGCAATATTGACATCCACCTTTAATGGCTTTCTCCTGGCAGCCTGATTAACAACCAGCAATTAAACTCCTTCTTAACACTTTCCCTCTCAGCACCTGAGACCCATAACCTAGGGGATCTCACACCTTATACAACTCACTCTCTCTTAAGCTACTGCACTTCATGATAGTATATTAACATGTTACAATTTCCCCCTTTTAACCCATTTGGAACCACCAGACACACCATTAACTTTTCCAGCTTCTCCCAGGGCGGGTGTTGAATCTCCTACATAAGTGTAAATGGGACCTGCTGCAGCTTTTAGCAGCTCTTTCCTCTTTTGAGTGGCAGCTTCTGAAAGCAAAACAGCCTCTGGTGGTGGGTACAACACCCAGCACTGGCAAGCTGAGCTTTCCTATGAAAGCACGAGGAACTGCTTTAAAAGTTACCTGAAAGAAAGTGAATATGATCTTTTTATCACACAGAGGTTACAACATCAAAGAATGCCAGAAAGCCTTTCAGGAGTCTACTCTGTTTGGCCTTTTAGTAGCGTGAGACCAAACAGTTCAGTGGCTGCTGCCCACGGCTGCCTCTTCTTGTGTCATCCAGGCAGGGGAAGTGGCGAAGTGGAAACTGTTCCTGCACTGGGTACACAGCAGACCCCAGCAGGCATCCCAAAAAGCCTCCCAGCATCCTGGCCACATCTCCCTGGAGGCAGGTGGTCTGTGAACCAAACAGAATTGCTCATCCACCTCCTGTCGTGGTGAGTGCCAGAACGCTGCTGAGCAGCTCCGGGAGCAGGGCTATTGCTGAGCAGCTCAGCTCCGAGAGCGATCTGCCAGTTGTCAGGGATACACAGGGAAGCTCAGAAATAGAAACTCCAAGCACTAAACAGCCCTGAGACAAAACCAGGGGGAAAAAAAAAACAAAACCAACCCACAGCAGACAAATAACTGGAAATGGTAAGACAGGCTGGGGATCCTGATGGATCATTTTAATGATTCTCTTAACAATGCCTGGTGCCAGCAATACTGTGCATAGGAAGGGCTGTATTAAAGTGGAACAGAGGTGCTTCGAGTGCAATATGCTGCCACCACATTCATCTGGGATAGATACTTTTTTCTTTTTGAGTTTTACCCCTAAGGGATTAGACACTGAGCCTGAGCTATCAAGGTTTTGAAAAAACACCCAAGCTGCAGTGAAAAATGTGGAATTTCAATGCAGCAACTTCTGCCCAAAGAAAGGGGCATACAGGAAAATACATCCACCAAAACTGTAAAGTGACCCAAACACACCTTGGAGAGGGTTTGCCAGGCTCTGACCCCAACTGACACCACTGGTTTAGAAGTGTGCTGTGTCCAAGGTTAACAGCACAGTAGGGTTTGTTAGTAACCCAATACTTGTTCTACCTTTCGACTTGCAGAGGGTGGGCAACAGAGGCCACAACATTTCTTATCTGACATTTGAGCACAGGCATTTCTCAAAACTTGAATGAAGTGACCCAGGTGCTACACGCTGACTTCAAAACTATTATCAGAATTATTATCATAATTATTGTCAGAAACCCCACTGTTACAGTATCTCTGTCCTTGGATAGTATCAACTTTTCTGTTTAGAAAGACTGTCAGTTAATGAGCTTCTCATATGGTTCTCTCATTTATACCAACACTAGAACCACAGCAGCACTAGAAATGGGCATCTCTCTTTCAGTGATCCAATCTCCAGATCAGATGTAAGTTCA
Source organism: Promerops cafer (assembly GCA_013398275.1). NCBI lineage: Eukaryota > Metazoa > Chordata > Aves > Passeriformes > Nectariniidae > Promerops > Promerops cafer. The sequence continues at coordinate 393,700 of VZSE01015292.1, forward strand.
CAAGGAAGCAGGGAAAAAATAAGAAAACTGAATTACCTGCTTCTGACAGTCATGCAAAGGGATGGCAGTGAGCTGGCATGAGCTACAGATAAATTTCACTAAAAAAAAGAGATGTGATGAATATCTTGGATAATGTATTTCAATTCTGACTACAGCCACCGTGCCAAAACAGAGGAGGGTTGTGATTAAGCCTGCAGGCTGCAGCTTGGAAGATCTGGATTTCTTTAGCATTTTCCCAAACCCTCCCCAACTGACCTTTAGCAGGTCATTTAATTTCTCCGTGCATCAAAGAAATTGAAAATAACACTTCAAAATGAAATTAAAACTCTTCCTTATGTACCAGTGATACCATGAGAAGAGAAATCCATTTGCTGGCTGGAGCACTGGGCCACTGGGATGAGGGAGGCTGCAGAGCTCCCATCTCCAGCCCCGTCCCTCTGCACAGGACAGAGTTGATGTCCACCTGCATCTCCCAGGAACCAGCTCCAAGCCAACTCCCACCAACACTGTCCAGCCTTTATGCCCCAGAGATTCCAGGTCATCTCACAAAGAGCACTTAAAAGGAGACCTCAGGAATAATATGCCTTCCAGCTTCTAACAGGCAATTTCTGTAAAACCATGAAATTACATTTGGCTTTTCTTGGGCAGGGAGAGACGAGCAATAGTTCAAAGTCTGGGTGGTCACACAGCACCCGGTGCTGCAGAGAGGTGCCCTTTGGTAAATATGCCAGCAGTAAATTGATGCTGCTTCCAGGTGGTTTCTGCCACTTACTGACAAAAGCACTGAGTGCTGAGACAGAAAAAAGCTCAAAATCTCAAGGCAGAGAAGGGAAAGTAAACAACAATCTCAGAAACATTTCTTTTTTAAGTAAAAAACAACCTTCTTTGGACTTGTGCAAAGTAAATTCCTCCTGCAGCGTGTAACTTCTTGGTGATTACCCAAAGGCCAGGCTTTAGGATGAAAAAAATATCCTAGTTATGTCCATTGCACTCTTATAATCCACAAAACCTTTGCTGTCAAATGCTGCCAGAGCAATTTAATAAACAGGGAGAATGCCTTAATGTATTCTGAAACCTGAAAACCACCCATCATTAGCCCCACATGCTGTTTTCCTACTTTCTCTGCTTTAAGCCATTTAGCTGCTACAGCTGTTTTTCTTGTAAGTCTGACTTCTGTTTTTATCAGCCTGATTTGTTTTCTGGTATATCACGCTTGATTAGAAAAAGGAAGAAAAACCTTTCACAATTCAGGTAAAACTGCCTTCTTCTTTATGCTCTGTCAGGCTGGAAGCTTGAAAAAGATCATCAGGAGGATCAGTGTAGGTGAATAAATATTCATAATATTGCTCAGTACTTATACTTGGTCTCATTTTTGCAGATAAGCTTGAAATTCCACACTCATGACACCACTGATGTAGCCAGACGTTTTTGTTCTGAGGAACATGAGGTTTTTTAAAAATCTATCAGTGCAGCAACTAAAAAAATAAAATCAATGTAATATATTCAAACCATTTTCTGTAATCCTATATGTATACATGTGGTATGAACAACACTAAAATCCTGGATTTTAAAATTATTGGCAGTAAGGAGCACAACACAAGTCTGGGGCATCTGTACTGCGTTGACTCCTTATGGTCTGGATAAAATAAACTCATTTGGTGTCATTCGTTATTCATTGCTGAGAATTATTTTAAGAAAATCGCTTGGCTAAGTCCCTGCTGGCTGCATATCAAATGTGCCTTATGAATTGAAGGGAATGTCCAAACAGAGAGGGACCAGGTTAGAGCCACAAAAGCAGCTGATTTAATTAAATTTGGCAGAAGGAAAGGTTAGTGGAAAACAGTCAAATAACAGAGAAGAGATTAATGTGAGATGCTCCCTATTGTATTTCTCTTAAGAGCTGTTTCACCCACCGTGGGCAGGGTCATGCTGCGTCGATTTGCTGAGGGAGAATGTGATTGACAACTTCTGGAAAAGAAATTCAGTTTGGTTGTGAAGTTGGAAATAGTAAAGGGGGCTTTTGTCAAAACCAGCTCTGCCTGCAAAGGCTTTGTTTCCCTGCCTTGGAAAAGGGCTACATGAAAACAGGTGCAGTGAAAAAGATCTCCAGTGCTGGGGGAAAATGAACTGAAAGCTTATCCTGTGAGTGAAGGATTTTTTTCTTTCTGGCTGGAAATTCTGACCCATGACAAGAAACAAAGGCATTTGAACATAAGCAATATCTGATCTTGCTAATTTTGTATATATTAACAATGTTAAAGAGGTAAAACACTGGAAATAAAGACATGCAGTTGATTCAATACTTGACTTGTACTATGCCTTGGTGTAGAAGGGCTACAATTCAGAGTGAATCTGATGGAAAGAACACCTAGGTCCAGAGCAAAATACAGTAATAAAGTTTGTGATAACTTATCGAATGCTACACAGCTACAATTACTTCAATGGTACAAATCATTCACTGAGCAAGGTCTAGGATTAATGGAGGATAAAGTGCTGCACTTTCCTGAAAGAGGCATCTCAGGTTTTTTTACAAGCTACTGATCCTGATGTTTATATCTAGTTGTATTAGACAAATAGAAAAGAAGGATTCTTTATTAAACATTGTATTAATGGATGTGACAGAAGTCATGAATGGGTAATTATGCATACTCCTATAAAAGAAAGGCCCCCAAAATGAAGAACTATTTTCAGAGAGCAGTCTTAATAGTACAGGGCTTCCCATGGAGCTTCCTGATGGTTGCCAGCACTCACTGCTCTCTGGGGTACAGCATTTGGGGAACGAGACACAGTGATCCCAGGAAAATACTGACTGCTATACTGACCCATGCAACAGGAAGTGGCTGCAGGGCAAACTTAATTTTGGGTTCCATTATAACCAAAGACCCAGCAGAGAAACAGCACAGTGAGGTCTGAACCCCAGCCTCTGGTGACTCAGGGGTTTTGCAGATGCTTTTCAAAGGGAGCCATGGCCCAGCTCCAGCAGGGCTGCACTGCCCTCCAGGCACCAGCTCTCTGCTCTGGGGAGCACAGCTCACTATCCTGCCTGCTCACGGGGCTTCAGACACGAGATAAAACCGGGCAAGTGAGGAACAGGAACAAATGACTTCATGATAAACTGAAAAACTGCTGATAAACGAAATGATTGAGACGCCAGGCTGGCAGAGTGCCACTGTGAGAGCTGCTGTGATGAGCAGGGATGTTTTCCTTCCCATACTGAGCCTGTCAGCCTTAATCAGATCTGCCTTAGCAGAGTCTCTGTACGCCCAGGTGAGACTCCAGAGAGAGCAGCCGCTGCCATCCGGAGGAAAACTGCTCCGTGTCAGTGACAGGAGAGGCTCTGGTCAGAGCAGAGCTCCAGGAAAAGCAGACTGATATATGGAGTGGGAAATTAAATGCCCTGTTTATTAATTTGAGAGAGGAGGGAGTAGACCAAGAAGGATTTCTGATAATCCTAAATTGTCCCAGCTGTACAGGGAGACCTTTGGAAGGGCACCTGGGGCCCTTTCTGGTGGCTGTGTATGACAAGAGTATGGAGCAGCAGCCATAAGCCACTGCAATAATTGAAGGCAAAATTTAATTTTCCCAGATCAGGGCCTTAATCAAACAGCATTTAATTTCTATGCTTTTTTTTGTCAACTAAGGGATGTGCAGGATCTTTGCAAGTGTCAAAGGCCTTTAGGTGGCCAGGAGCAGGTTCCATCATAGCAGGGAAAAATTTATAAAGGAATTGGCACTGTAGAGACCCCCTTGACAACCTCCCAGGTTCCTGTAATATGGAATTAACTTCACATTGCCACGAGGTATGAAAGAGGAACTTGCCAGCCACCTTTATGGGATGAAATGCAATTCCTGTAGTTACAAAGTTGGAGGAATGTAGCAGATTCCTGGCTATTAGCTGCAAGAGGGAATTTCAGCACTTCAGCTCTCCCCAGTTCTGGCTACATTTCCGCTTAAAACACATTAATGTAGGGAAGTGCTGAATTTCATACAAGAAGCAAAATGACCCTGAATTTAGTAGGCTACATTATCAAATACTCAAAAGTAACAGACTGAAATGAAAAATTGCAAAGCACAATTCTGCCAAGATAATTAATCCTTGTTAACCCATGACCTGATCATATATGATGTTGCTCTGACGAGCTTACTGAAATGCTATAAATAATGCCAGCATATTTTATTTTCTTTGTAGGCATAAATATTGACAAATTCATACTCATTAAACTTCTGCAAGCTGAGAATTATTCCTGTTCCTCAAATGGGGAACAGGCAGGGGAATTAAGGCTGTTTTTTCAGAGGGATTCATTGCTTTGCAGAGTCCAGTTGGAGATGCTGAATGCAGTTTTAAGCCTTCTTTTTGCACAGAAGTAAAACTGTATTGATTAAATCCACCCTCACAACGTTACTTCTTTTCCCTCCACCCTCAGCTCAGACCTGTTTCTATGTGCAAGACAGTCCTTTTGCTGAGCTGCATCAGTTCCCTGAGCAGAATTATTCCAAAAAGAAACTTCTTGCACATGTAAATAAACTGACTGTAAGTTCTGGGCAGCAATTCATCGCTTTGTGCTCAAGTGACAGAACCAGTCCAAAAATGTAACTGCAGACTGAGGATATAGGTACATAAAAAATGGTTCTGAGAAAAACTGGAGTGTGGATTTACAGTGCTTTAGTCCCTCCACAGGATCCACTTCATGCCACCCAACACCTGCCATAAATCTGGCGTGTCTTATCCCACCTAAGGGTACCAAATGTGAGCTGGAATTTTTTCAGGCTATGTTAATTGCAAACAATAGTCCTTATTCCAGTGCTAATAATTTCTGGCAATTACAAAGGAAAACGGACACTGTGGGATAAAGAATTCCCTCAAAACAAACTGTTTTTGCTTTGGTCGTGAAGTGGAATTAAAATGAAACTATCTCATCTGTGTTCCACGCTCCAAAATCTCAGCTGCCTGTACAACGCAAGGGAAACATCCCCAAAACTGCATCCCTATTTTCTTCAGAATCCAGTTGAACATCTTAGCCCTGCAGCAGATTTAGGAGGAGCTGATGGGATTCTAAGTTCAATGCTCTCCAAAATACTGGTGAGACGTGTACTTCTGGAAGAGCAGATTGGTATTTTTCCTGCTCCTAGAGCAGCGTGCAGAGTTAGGCTCCCGCGGAGCCGCTCAGCCCGAGTCCAGGTGTATGAACTCACACTAAGTAAATGTTGTGTGTGTATTGCTGTATCTCCTCCACTTCCCAGACAAAACCGTGCTGGGAAAGCAGAAGAACCAGAGGCTGAGGTTCTTCCCTGCAAGGAAGAAGCAGGGCTGAAAGACCAGGCTCCATGAAGAGCTGGTGGGACCATCCTCTTCAGGCAGAACACAAAGGGATTTAGGACTCTGGTCCTTGGTCTCTCCCAGAAGAAGCTGGAGGCTGTGACAAGTGTGTGTCAAGAATTTTGTGAGATGGATTGACTCCCTGTGGGGAGTAAGGTGAGATCATGAAATGTATTTAATTCTATCATAAGTTGAACTCACATTTGTGTCCCAGAGTGAAGAGTTTTATCTCACCCCACTAACAGCAGTGTTTAGCTCTCTCTCTCTTGGTTAATGGGAGCTGTATGGATTTTTTATTTCTTTTTTCCTCACAGGAAATATCAGAACAGTCCAGATTTAGAGATGTATTATCTGACAGCAGAAACAAAGTGCTACCTCACACCAGCTGTAGCAGGTCCTTACTTTGAGTCATTAAGGTCTCTAACTAAGCCATTAGCCCACGGAATCACTAATGGGAGCCTTTCCACTGGAAAACACAGCACACACCACAGAGATCCCTCTTCCACTGCTCTGTCTGGAACAGAAAATACCATCCTAGGCTGGCACCTTCTTTGGCCTAAATCTTAGAGGGTGCATGTCTGGGGCACAGGGAGTATCCCAGAGATTCTGCACTGCCTGTGGAGAGATGCCATGAGCCAGGCTCCTGGCATGCTGAGAGGGCAGGGGCAGGCACAGAGGGATGAGATGGATGCAGGAGCATCTCTTCAGGAAGTTCTCCCACCTGCTCTACTGTCTGCATAGAGCAGAGCCCTCTGCCCTTGGCTGCGTGGGGCAGGCTGAGCACAGTGGATAAACAGGGAGTTCCTGCTCTAACAAACCCTCCTCTCTCTCCTGGAAAGCTGCAGACAGGCTCTGACCACACTCCAGGGGAAACAGGAGGTGTGGATGCAGGGTTTTATGGGTCAGCTCCTGGAGTGGCAGGTGGGGTACATTTGTCTGATGCTGTTTTTCAGCTCCTTTTCCAAAGGGAAGAGAATATTCAGCCCTGTACCCAGGGGCTGGGTGTGCAGCAGGACTGGGCCTCGGGATTTTCACAAAATGGGAGAAAAGCAAACAAACACTATCAACAGATGGAAACCCTCAGATGGAAGGGGACATAGTGGTTATTTATTTAAAGAGCTGTTAAGTCCTAATGGAAATTTTCAAGAACCATTCCATTTAGAACTAGCAGAGGTTTATTTAGCCCATATTTTCTGTTTGTTTTCACTCATTTTTCATGTAAAAGAACATTTGCTACCAGTACTCATCTCCAGCATCTTCAGTTGTGTATTTCCCAGCATTACCCTGGTTGCTACGGAGACAACTGAGATGCCACAAACAACAGAAAGCTCTTCTGGTGCAGGAGCAGTGCTCCAAGGAAAGAAATAACCCTGGAAAACATGGTATCTACCAGCCCTTGCACACAAGAATGGAAAGTGGGGGACATTTATGGGACAATCAACGTGCTAGACCCTAAGTCTAAACAAAATATTTCCCCAGAGCTGCTTCCCTGTTGCCCGCTGCTTTTCAAGCTGCACAAAAGCCACAATCCATATTCCTCCAGACTTGATGCCAAAGAACATTTTCTACCTGGATTTGAATAATGTGAATATATTAATTAAAGTTGATAATGGCTGATAATGATTTCCATCAGCAGTAGAATGTTGCTATATTTATCATTATTTATGAGATCACCGTACCTCACTGTAATTTATACAGAGAAGACTTGAAGTAACGTGACTTGACATCTTAACAACTTTTCTGATCACACCTTTAAAGCCACAGAACGTTGTTTTCTCAGACAACCAGATCAGTATGGAAAGGAAAGAGAAGAGATCAAGCCCCCCAGGTTTTGCTTTGATCAGCTTGCCCTTGGAAAGGAGTTGAGTTTGAGACTGGCCACAGCACTGGCAAAAATAAAGGGAAAATTTAGCATTTGTATTAATTATGGCCATTGCTTTTCAGAACTCAGATGTGGGGCTTAAAGTAAAGAGTGATGTGGGAGGGAGAACAGAAACTCTGTGTCCTGTCCTTTCTAAAATCCATCAGGAGCTGCCCCCACGCTCCCTGGCCTGAGCAGCAATGCCGCAGGGGTTTGGGGCTGGAACCCTCCCAGCTCCCCCTGGGACTCAGGGAAAGGGCATCTCCCCTGAGGCAGTGCTGAGGGGCCCTTCACAGGGGGAGCTTCGGCAGCAAGTTGGAAGAAGCATCTTGCAAAAGCCAGAGGAGGCAGCAGGAGGAAGTCTGGAAGATGTCTTCTGCAAGCTCTTGGGCTGGGTGGGTGGGCAAGGACTGGACCCTCCCTCAACGGGGAAGAGAGGGGATGATCCCACTCAGGAAGCACCCAAATCCTCACACAGTGGTGGATCAGTAAGGTCGACAACCCCGTGGGGTGGAACTCAGGATTGCCTGGTTCTCAGTCTGGATGCAGGAGGCATTTTTCCTACTGCTGCTGTGCCTGGGCTCAGTGGGGCTCCTGGTGGGGAAGAACCTTCCAGAAGGAAAATTAGAGAGTCAGACATTGAACATTAGGCACCCCCAGTGCTTTCATGGTAGTATAACCTAAAACCAGCTGAACGATATCTGACTTTAAAAATTCTGTTTTATATCAGGTCACTGGCTACAGACATGCAAGTGAAAATTCTGAAAAAACCCACCAAAATATCAAAATAAGCATTTCCTATAAAGCAGGTCCTAGTGATATAAAATTTATAAAACATGAATTCATAAAATATGCAAACCAGATTCACTTTTAGCTAGCATGGCCAAAACTCAGAAACATCAGTAACTGACAGACTGAGGTCAAAACAGTTCAGAAAATCAAACAAGGAACAAAACCATCCAGGAACCCCCGAGTCTCTCAAAGCTGCTGACATCCCTGCTTTTGCTTACAGCAGACTGGGGCACAAAGACAGAACAACAGGAATCTTCTTAAACATTTGTTGTTAAGGTAAATCTAAAATGATTGTCTAGCACAATGTTAATTACATTGCACAGCAATCAAAACAGAGACGCCGAGTCTAATGAATCCCTACTCTCACCTTTGGAACTGAACTGGAGTGTCTTGTTCACCTCCTTATTAGCCCATAAATATTCTAATTAGGAAGCAACTCCAGATGAATAGGATTAGCAATAAGGACATTTTAGACTAGGTACACAAGAGATACTCAAAACTCTCATGTCTTATCTAAGGCTCTCCTGACATTTATAATCATGTAGAAACGCTAAATTTACATAGCTCTGCCTAATTAGACATGGTTGCAATTATGTTTGTGGGCTTCCTTTTTTTCCTGCCCAAGTATAACTTACACTGTCAACACAGGAAGCAGGAACTGAATAGAAGCTCAGCAAGAAATAAAAGTGTTTTCTGCTATTTATTTTTTCCTGGTTTTAATTTGAAATTCATATTTCTAAGCTTTTTTTTTTTTCCCCCCCAGATTCCAGGCAAGAACTGGCTGCTATGGATGCAAGTCCAGATCGCTGCTGCTTTAGATGTAAAAAATGTGCTTTTTTTAGATCATCAGCATCTCAAGAGCAGGCACTAAACCAGGCCAAATTCTGCAAAAGGTGACACGTTCTGCCTGCAGCAGGTGGGTCGCTCGTGCTCTTGGTGACAGCAAGAAACCAAGAATTTTGTTTCCTTTGAGGACTGTAAGGTCCCTGAAATTCTCACCCTGCTTATGAATTTTGCTGACTGCCCTGGGGTTTTTGATTTCAGTCCCTGTCCCCTGCCTGAACGTGACATTTCTACAAGAATCCTGAGTTTATCTTCCTTGGCCTTCAGAAAGCTGGTGGGAAGTAGGTAATCCATCACGCTGTATTTCTGTGCAGCAAATGTTGGCATTATTGGGCAGAGATTTGATAAATGATGTGTACATTAGAAAACTGAATTTCAATATATTGTCTTTGATGTCCATAATCACAGATAGAGTTCTTTCACCTCAGCTCAAATATAAATCAAGTAAGTTATATGCACTCAATTCAACACGCCTGCAAATTCCTCTTTCAGAACTAAATCACAGTCATGAAAACTCACCTGTGTCAGCAGACTCACCTGCACAGAGCTCAGTGCAGCCAAGGTAGGTGGAGATGCCCATACACATAAAAACCCTCAGGACTGGGATATTAGGGAATTCCCAGGACAAACATCCACAAATCCTTTTTCCTGACTGCTAGATGCTTAATTACTCCTAAATATTTTGCTTATTAGAAAACCAGCATCTTATTTGACTCTCACATCATGTTTCAAGCTCCATGCCAGTGATCAGAGAATCATGGAACAGCCTGGGTTGGAAGGGACCATAAATCTCATCTCCTGCTGTGGGCAGGGACACCTTCCACTATCCCAGGTTGCCTCAAGCCCTGTCCAACCTGGCCTTGGACACTTCCAGGGATGGAGCAGCCACAGCTTCTCTGGGCAACCTGTGCAAGGGCCTCACCTCCCTCACAACAAAGAGGTTTTTCCTAATATCTAATCCAAATCTGCTCTCTTTCAGTTGGAAACCATTAAATGGCTCATGCCAGCAGAGCCACAGAGCCCTTGGAAGCCAGGCAGAGGTCAGTGGCTCCAGGCAGAGCAGGACTAAAGAAAACTGTCTTAATAAAGACTCCCGAGGAATGACACAACAACCAAAGAACAGGATGAAAACCTCCTGTTTCTAGCTTCACTGCTTGGAATGTGGGAGAGGTGGAAAAACAACAGTTCTGCTCCAGCAGGTTTATAGAAGCCAAAATTAAACAATTAGGAAACCAAGTCTCCTTCTTCAGCAAACTGAAGCGAAACAGATCACGCAGCAAACTGACCCTCGTGAGCACTCCAGGCTGCTCCTGCCCAGCCCACACTGGGAACATCCAGCAGGCAGCCCAACAGCCCAACTGCAGCCTCCCAGAGAACTCCACACCCCAGCTCCACGGAGCTGAAGAGCAGGGGGTGTTCCTGAGTATCTGCTTCTCAAAGGACAAACCCAGCACGTTTTCTCTGGCCAGCACATCAGCCCCGTGCCTTTCTTATCAAGTGTTCTGATCAGGGCTTGTATCGGTCAAGGCAGTCGCATCTGAAAGCCTCTGATGGCAGCCCAAGGAGCTGAAACAAAATCAATAACCATAGAAACCCCATCCCATCCCCTGCTCTGCTGTATTTAAGACCAATCAATATGCATAAACGACCGGTGCCAGGCACATCTGCACTACTCCTGCACATAATCAACTTTGTCTTGTCTCAGCTTAATACAATTTTCCACCATATTAGCAGCCTTTATGACATCCTGTCTTTTCAAACAGACGTGATTCGGAATCACTACATAGTTCAATTGGATTACTGGAGTCACACACAGAGCCACACTCTCACACTTCCCCCCCCAAATCCACTCTCGGTGACAGCCTCTCCTCACTCCACTGAGGTTGGGATTACAGCTGTGTTTAAAGTGTTTGCAAGGAGGTGACATCCGTGGCCACAGCCAGCTTCCACCAATACCTCTGGCAGAAGAATGTGTGTGTGTATGTATAATTAACAGACTGGGAAAAGAAATGAACAAACTTATCAAATGCCATGTTGAAGCATCCATTAAAAACTGCACACACTTTTAATGACTTGGGTGAGGGTTGCTGTTGCATAAATTTATTTAACGTTAATGTCCCTAGTTTGCTGTAAATTTCACACTGTGAAATTACCAGGGCAGTTCTAATGGAGCTGAAGACTCCAGCTGCACTCCATGATAAAGGAGGAAATAATTATGAATTCCTCTGGGAAGCCAAAGAAAGTCAAAGATCTCCTTCGAAACTGCTCCCAGCTGAGCTGCTCATCAGCCAGCTGAGGAGGTGCGGAGCCGCTCCCAGCGCCGGGGGAAGTGGGATGAGCAGGACGCTCCCGCTGATGACGGCGCTGCCATCAACTGACATTTAATTTGGAAGGATTGAAAGCTGGTGTCTGCAGCAACTTCTGCCAAGAAACATTATGAACAGTCAAGACAGAGCATGGAAGTGGTTTTATGTTCCAAGTTGGGATGATACTGTGTAATTTTACATCTAATCACCTAGCGCGAGACATAACCGGCACACGCAGCTCCAAGAGCTCGTGCCTGCAGCTCTGACAGATGCCTGGATCACGAGAGGATGCTGCACTATGTGTGTTGTTCTGTCTAGGATGGCACTCTCTGTAACCCTTCAAATCCAGAGCTAACAGCCTTTGCAAGAATTTACAAGAGTGGAAAAAGTAAACTCCTCTCTTCCACCCTCCTTAATCTTCTATCCCTACAAATGTCTCTTCCTTCCATTTCTGTTTCTCCCTTTTATCTTCCTGTTCCTTCTTTGTTTCCTCCACACCACCATGGGCTGCCCTGGCCAGCAGTGCTCTCCCTGCAGCAGGAGAGCCCACCTGGACAGTGAGCAGCTGGGCACATCTGGAGACTCCAGCCCCACCACCATGCTCCTTGCCTGGCATCCTCAGCTTGGAATTCAGGCCCTCACAAGCAAACCAATCATGGCTCTGAGTACACCTCTGAAATGATAAAACAACTCATTCCTGGTAGAGGAATCAGAGAAATGTAAGAAACAAAACCACCTAACGGGGCAGACAGGCAGTATTTATTCAGTTCCTCCTGCTGCATCACTCATAATGACGTCTTGCAGTGTACTTCAGGCTTGCTTCCCGAGAACAAATATAATTCTTATTTATAATGCAACAAAGGATAAAGCAGGTTTCCTGGTTCTGATAAGCGACTCTCTGATTATTTCTTCAATAAAAACCATCACGTCTTTCAGATTATTCTTTCATGTTTTATTCTGGTTTGGAACAGAGACAGCACAGACAAGCATCTCTGTGCCTTGCATCACTCGGTTTATTTCCTCATTTATAGAACCTTGGGACCTGCTAGAAAGCACTTCAGTGGTGCTTTAAGGACTTCTGAACTTCGTGGAATAACCAAGGCCTGGCCCAGGGTCACCCTTTATCAGGTAATTGATCTGTGAGATGATAACATGGGCGGAGGGAGTGAGGCATTATCACCTTGGATCGTGACAAAGGGCTTTCCTGGAACAGCCACCACCGGCCCTTCCCAACAAACAGCAACCCAGGATGCTGCTGGGGAGCCTGTCAGCAGAATGCCTGCTCAGTGCATCAGCACGCACCAGGCATTGGCTTGATGTACTGAAATGGGGTGAAAAATGTGAAATGAAATGTGATCACCTCTTTGGACTTGCTGCTTGCATTCCAATTTCTCTGCAAAATATGTGCCATATTATTTACTGTGTCTTCTTTTAAGGTAGCTGTCACCATATGACTTAGAAACTCCAAACATACTAAGAATGGGATTTTCTGTGTCAAAATGTCCCATTGAAATTCAGACACCTCCTTCTCACAGTCTGTGCAACACTGCGAAGCAAACAGGGCCCAGACCTTATTGGGAAAAAATCCCCAAACAAATGTTGTGTTTATGTAACCATCTATTTATTTAGGGCCACTTCAATCAGATACAGCTGGTTAGACTTGAAAATAACTGCATGTGAAAATGCAAACAATAATTTATGTAACTTTAAATGAGTTTTTGCAAGACATTTTGATGCATTTTCCTTGAACGCTCCCTTGCACATCTGGATATGAAGTCTGTAATTTAGCTTTCCTTATTCCCTATGGAAGTTGTATGGAAAGGACTGTGCCTGTGCCCCTCTCTGAACTGCCCTGGCACAGAGCCTGGGGTCAGCAGAGTAACACAAAATCCATTTCTCAAATGTGTCACTCAGCCTTTGAAGATGCTGATACTGCAGGCAATGGTCACTCTGAGTTACATTAGCAGCTCTTATTGCAAACACTGGAATTAGTTTTCAGAAGAACATCCCTAAATACCCATTTTGACATGGTTGGATGACAGTGGTGGCAGAGACCATATAGAGAGCTGAAGGGGCCTGAGGATGAAAACTGGTGGAGAATATTATGACAAAATGGTTTTTCATCACAAGATGCTAAGAGTGAAACTGCTCCCAAGGATGGGCACTTGAAAGCTCTCCCTCACTGGGAATTTATTTTTACATTTCAAAAGAGTCCTTTTTAAAATGGTTTTAATGGTCTGAGCTAACTTTGACAAAAATTGATCTTTCAAAATGTCAAACATCATTTTAAAAGACCAATATCAATGCGACATTTTTGCAGATATTAAAACAAAAATGCTAAATCTCTCCAGATTTTATTTCCTGACTGGTAATTACAATTTTAAAAAAATCATTATTTTGTCCTAATCTGGGGGTGTGGAAAATGTTTTGGGGCGTTTTCTGCTTAATCAGGATCATCTACATAAATGACTGCTGCTGTTTCAGTTTCTAACCTGATGGATAGATCTGAGAAATTCTCCTGCTTTTTGCTTTAGGGGTTCTCAGGGATGTGGCCATGGCCAAAGGAGCTGAGGGTGGGCTACCTACCCTAAGAACCCCCTGATGCCCTGCAGGTTACCCTGCAGGCTGTTTTCCCAGGAAAGTTTGCTCAATTGCTTTGTCTAGAGCTGATACCCTGAAGTCATGAAGCCACCCAGTTCCTCTCCAGCACTCATCTGTAGGGCAGATTTTCTGATAGTGCACAGCACTGGTAACCTTCCAGATTGTCTTTTTATGCCCAAATATGCTTTCTTTCAAACCACATCTAGCTGCTGATTTACCAGCAAATACTGCTCATTACCTTCTCTGTCAAACTTCATCTTCTGATATCAAACATACCGGGGGAGGGAACTGTACATAATTTACAAACCTAGTAATGCATTTCCCATCACACTCCTCTGCATTGCCATGGCCACAAAAAGATGGAATCAGCCAAGATGAAAGCATTTTCAGGGCTGAAGTTTAATGGCTAAAATAATTGCAGAAACATACACATCTCCAAAACAAACCACTTCCAGAATGAGTAATGTGTGGAGTATCCTCTCATCTACTACTTCACATGAGCAAAACACACCCAATATAGAGTAGGGTATTTTGATCACAGCAGATCTCTGTGGCTGGGCCAGCTCTCCTCTGCTGCAAGCAAACCACAGGGTTGGCCCTGAGTTCAAGAGACAAGGATGCTGCTCTTCTGACCTCTCTGAAATTCACCTTCAGAAGGTGACCACAATGATTCCTAAGTAGGCATTTTATCTGGCATGTTCCTGCTTGGGTGGCATCAAACTCTCCCTTTAGAACAGCAGATACCTGGCAGAAAAGCTTCCCACGTCTACAAGAGTCATTTGCTGGTGACTTACAAACCCTGATTCCCATCCTCAGGCAGCTGCAATCAGTCTGGTCAATTTAACCCTCCTGGGGCATCTGCCCAAACCTTGAACTATTAAAACAAGATCTTTCCCTATAACTGAGGTGAATTCCATGTTGGTGTGAATAGGAAACTACAATCTATTTATTTTTCAAACATGCATAAGTAAATTGGAAAGACCAACTTATTGAACATCTGGATAATACGAGTCACTGCATTTTTATGCAATTAGTTCCCCTTCTCAATTTGAGCCATCAGATTTGAGATCACTGAGTATGCAACCTGTTTACTTTAACTGAAAACCACATTTATTTTTCTGGAAAGGTATTTGTAACAGAAAGCATTTTAAGTGCAAAAAATGAATAGCTTGAATAAAACATGATTGTACTGACATGTACTCTATTTAATGAGGATTTCTTACACAAAGTCCTCGGAATTTTTTAGGAACTGGAATAACAGAACAACAATGAAAGGAAAATATTTAGCCTAAAAATTAGAAGAAAAATGGTGAGGTTACCATGACAAAAGAACAAACTGCCTCACTGCTTCAGCTCTGCTACTACACTCTCCTAGATGCTCTAATGTGCAGTTCTGGGAAGAACAACACACAGCTCCATCCTGCCTGCACGTGACACCTCGCTGGCCTTATCCACGAGCCCTCTCTCAGCCTGCAGTGAATGGAGAATAGCCCAAACCTCAGTACCTGGTGTTGTGATTATTTATAGCCAGCCTAGCGATGCTCGCAAGTGTCTAACAAGAACAGTCCTCCCCTTCAAAGAGCCACCTTCTGCCACCTTTCTGGGTACTAATTAGTACAGAACTCAAGGAAATAGACAGGATTCGTGATGCAGAACAGCAAACGCCCACATTTTGGTCCCTGTGCACACATTTCTGTATTTTTGGAAGTATTACATCCTCTGCAAATACAAACGCCATGATCCTGACACTGTTCCAGATGAGATGTACTATAAAAACTCTAGATATATCACAATTTAAATTATACTTTACAAAGCATGTAACAGCCTCTTCACTGTTTACACTGTGAACTTTCTATTTTAAGAATATTTCAGAATACAAGACTCTGTATTTGGTCTTCTGACAGTCACAGTCCTTTGCATTCAAGCTGCCTTCTTCTTATGCCCAGTTAAGAAAAGTAACTGATGCAGGGTGAAACATCCCATAAATTCACTCATGCTCTGGCAAATGTGTTGAAGACAATATTTAAGCAAGAAATAGAGCCAAAGATGTTCACAGGAATGAATTCTGCTATTAAAAAAGCAGTACTAGGTCTAGGAAGAAGGAGTTAACAAAGTCTCTCTTTAAAATGCTAATAACAGACAATGGTCTGTGGATAAGTTAATTAGTGGAGCCAGCTTGTGTTTAATTATTTCACTTGACCTGGTGCAGATTTAGACAATAATCCCTTTAGAGAGGGGAAGGGGCTGTTGGAAAGTATGTGATGTACCAAAAGAAAAACTTTAAATCTGCCTGAGCTGAGCAGGTAGTCTTCTATCTGAAATTGGAATGATACACTCTTCTCCACTGTAAGACAAGCTCAAATAGAAAAAGAAATGCAGGTCTGAACCAGAGAGATTATGCTAAGGACCTGGTGAGCTTTCCATTCCGATACTTAACTTTTTTTTTCCTCCTCCCTATTCAGCTGGGATTTTACTAGTGAATAATGTATAAACCAACCCACTGTAGTCAGAGGTGGGATTTCATGAGCAACTTGAAACAAGTGCAACCAGACTGTACCAGAACTCTCTGAACATATTAAAATGTGTGTGAAGAAAGAAAAGGATCTATAGACTATTAGTATATGTGGAATTTTCTAATAGGAGAGGCTCTGAAGATTTCCATATTTAAAAGAAGGTAATTGATTAGGTGGGGCATCAGTCCTATTCTTGCTTGGACTCTATAATTGAATCCAATTAAACTCAAAGCTTTGTTTTATCTGAATAGTTCAACCCCAAATCACGCAGCTTTTCAATTTGGTAGTATATGTTCAATAGCTCACCCAAATATGAATAAAAAGTCATTACAGTTCCACATGTGAGTCAGTACAACCTCCTCCAGAGGCTCCAGAATCTAAATGCTGGCGATACTGAAAGCAAGCCGGGTGTATGAAGAGAATCTAAGCCAAACAGGAGAAAGAATTAAAAAGCCAAACAGGGAGCTACGCTGGCAGGCAGTAAATAGTGTCATAGGAGCTGCCTGAGTGGGAGAACTCTTCATTTCAGCCAAAGGGCAGGACTCACTCTTGGTGGAATTGGCTCCACGGGAGATGTAAACTGGCTGTAGGTTTCCATTTATAGCCCCGTTGTGAGGCTGGAGCATCCTCCTGTGCACATCTTCAGGAAGGACACACAGTGCTCTGGGACCAGAGCTGAAAACCTGCACAGAGCAACCAGACCAATAAAACCAGCCCTACTGCTCTGTTTGATCCTTTTTATTGAAAATGTAATCTGATGGGGAATGAAATGCCTTAGGACAGGACAGGGCCAAGGTGAGTGCAAGCAGATCACACAGCCAGGCTGAGCTCACACGAACTCACAGCCAAACTGTGCCAACATATTCTCAGTTTGTACAGCCAGATGATCTCCAGCCTGCTACACTTGTGTCCTGATCATCCTCCTGGTGTACCTTTTTGGGAGATAAATACCATGGCTGTTTTGCTGTCTGCTCATAGGACTCCCACAGGTTTCAAGCTATTTACCAGCCTCTTTCTTTGAAAAGCTCTTTTATTCTTGAAAAGTGTCTCCTATCGTATCCACTTTTTTTTTTTTTTCTTTTTCCTACTCATGCTATTTTCTTCCAAGGCCATGGCTCAGAGCCCTTCCTCGATCAGTTTTACTAGTCTATCTAGCTATCAGGCTTTTTTAAAGGAAAAGTAATCAAAAAACCCTTTCCATACACAGGAGCTCTAAAACTGATTGCCAGCTTCTTGTTTAGAGAGTTGCAGCAATCATGCAGAAGAGCAAAAGGTACAGATCATTCCAGAAACACCCACCAGAAAGACACACAGGCACTGCCATTTGAGGAGCTCAAACAGGGAGACATATTCCTTCTGGGAATTGTGACAAGACTTCAGAACCACTGGCATTGTTCCCTTCTTAATTAAAACAACTGGTGTGATTTCTGTGACAAGGATTTGCTCACATCTTTCCCACCCTGCAACAAAAGGCTATGAGGGATCCCTTAGGCAGTGCTGGACCAACAGTGCTCAGAGCAGATTTGAGCCCTCTCCCTGTGCTAACTTCTGGTATCTCAGATTACTGCCAGTGGCCCTCCACTGAGTGCACAACACACTTTCAAAGCACTAAACAGGGTTAATAAAATGAATCTTCTTCATGATGAGTGGTAGTGCTCCTCACCATAATTTGCTGAGAAAGGTCATTCTTGTCTGCAATGAGAAAATGAAATGCACTAGAATGATGGAGCAAACTCAAATCAGTCCTATGTAAAATGTAGAAACATAAACCAGAATCCAGCATAAATCTGCTGGCTAAATTCAGCTTATGGCTAATCAGCTCTTCCTTTGACAGGATATGCTGCTGTGGAAATGGGATAATTTTGTAACTGAATAATTTAACCAGTTTTATCTTTAAGTAATGATTTCAGGCATATTAATACATAAAGCTTCAGTATTTACATTTTCGTTACATGGCCCTGATACAAGGTATCAGGGATAACCTAGCATTCACCATAAATGACGTGCAGAGAGTGGATTTCATCCCTCAGAGTGACTTTGTGCTCCACAAATCCCTGGGATGGCACGTGGCTGCCAGGCAGACAGCGAGGGCAGAGCCTGTAGTGTGACAGCACAGGGGCAAACTGCTCCTCAGTGGCAGAGGGGAACTGTTTTCTAATGTGGCAGAAACACATTAGGGCCAAGGCTGGAAGGGACAAGTAAAACACAGTCTGACAGAGGATGCTGAAGTATTGTACCTGCTTATCGCTCCTAAGACTCTGGTAGTTTATGTCTGGCTTGAAGACATGTTCCACAAGGACTCACAATCACTATTTGAATGCTGTGAGAAGTGGAAAAGCCACTTAACCCTGGGAGTCTGGTACAGCCCTTCATCATCCCACTCACTGGGAAACACTTGGGGAGCCTGCAAGTCTGGAAGCTAAATACGAGGACTCGTGGCCCAAATTCATAGAAATGGATGTGCCTTGATGGCAAAATAATTCCTAATTCCTCACTCTGGTTCTCCTCCTGTGAATTCAGCTGTGGAGGCATTTTTCTGCATGTTTTGATGCAGTGATATGAGAAGTTCATCTTGAAAAGCAAGATACTCGTGGTTCCACATAGCCTAACAAGCTTGTTTTATTTCTTCTCTGGAAAAAGTAGTGAAAAGACCAGGAAAAGCAGAATCCCTCTCACTTTAAAGAACTCCTGTACTGGATACAAATAGCAAACAGGGTGGATGCTGGATTGTGCATGTCAGAAGGTGACATGCTTGTAGCAATTCTGCATTACTCCTCTCTGCTCCTCAGAGAAGGCTAATCTGACTGAGGAAAATGGGAACAGAAGCTCTCAGGATGCAGCCAAGCCATTTAGATGTCACTTTCCCTCATTCTTTGTATTCTGTCAGTACACACACACGAGTGACAATCTGCCCAGGTAAACTCATCCATCACTTGTGTGCTGTGGGACCCTTCAGCCTCACGCTGCAGCAGATGTTCCTCCAGCCCTGCTCAGAGGAGGAGAGGCAGCTTTGCAGAACACCACACTGATATGCAGTGAGGAAAATATGTAGCATGGGCCATGGTAATTTAGAGCAGAATAAATTCCTTTTGCTGTATTCCAGGGGTGGATGAAGGACTGAAAGCTGCTGGACTCCACTGTCAGAGGGAAGTTTCCTGGTACAAAAGCCAGGCTCAGCCTGAGTCACCTGCTGGCTACACTTGGATGATTGGCTGGCTGGAATAGACAAACCCAGACTGAACCCACTGTATTTGGGTAATCTCAGACTAGTGGATGTCTATCTCTGGGAATGTTTCCCAGCAGTCTCAAAGTCATTCCTGTACCAGGGCAATGCCTTGTTTACTCCAGCCAGCATTTGAATGAACAAGGAGGTTTTGAAAAGCTATTGCAATGACCTGGAGATAAATGTACCCCAGACAGTTACTGCAGATAGTAAAAAGCCATCCCTGCTCAGTGTTTGGAGCAATGTACAGCTGTTGTTTTTTTTTCTTTAACATAACATTTCAAATTCTGCACTATCAGAAATATCTAGCTGCACCAAACCCTGAGTGTTGGAAAAGAAATCAACTGTCTCTGTTAATAAGAAGAACTTCTCCTCTTCCCCACAAAAATTCTGCCATTTCATTCATAAATAAAATAAACCTCTAACTCAGTTGTTGGCAGGCTCTCCCTTTTATCTTTCACTCACTTGAGAAGGACCAGCAACATCACGTTTTCAGAAAGCCAAGTGCAGTAATCATAGAATCGGATTTCATGTATTTTTAAAAGCATTTGCAGCAGCAGAGACCCAATCACTTTTAAAAGAAATACAAACATAGAGAAATTTGGAAGAAGCAACTCAATGCTCCTGACTGCCTTCATTTCTCCAGCACCAGATGAATGTGCTGGGAAGGGACTCCTTTCTAAGGGACATCTCAAAAAGTTAGCAACATTACACTACAAGCACCGCAGCGCTGAAATACTTATTATCTCAAATAAACCTGGATGACATTTGAGATGTCTCAACATTTATTGGTCTGCCAGCAGAGCCTGGGATCAATCACCTCCTTTTCTCTCATTCCTTTCTTTTTTTTCCCTCCTGCTTGCTCAAAGTCCGTGTTCATAAAATATTTAGGAGAAGCTCTTCAGAGGATGATATTGCCTATACTATAGCCCCAGTGCAGGTTTACTGTGCTACTGAGACAGATACTCTGCCACCAGAGAAATCAAAATTGGTGATGGGGTTGAGTTACTGCACCAGGAGCACCATCAGACTGACAGTCTGGGCTTGATCCCACCTGGGACACTGGGCTGAGGGGAAAGAACAAAGTAACACATGGAACAAAGCTGGTTGCTACTGCAAGGTTATACAGAGAAATGTTACTTTTCAGGATGGAAAATAAAAATATGAATGTTCTGCTTGTGTCTGAGACTCACCCGACCCTTTCTTACCTCTTGCAATTTTCTTCCCAATGGAAAAAAAAAAAAAAAAAAAACCAGCTATATGAAACGTGGAATTTAGATGTGCTGCTAAATGAAGCCATCAGTCTGGCAGCATCTTGTGTAGCACCACCCACTGCTGCAGCAGCCTGCCATAAATTAAATCAGCTGCCATGGTCCCTTCCTACCCCTGAACTTTGCCACAACCTGCTCCTCTCCCACATTCACAGCCTTCCCTATAATCCACACATTGTGTGCTCCCGCCATCACATGATTTTTCCCTCCTAATTTCATTAAATCAGCTGCAGATTTCCTATGTTACTCGGATGTTTTCCTGCAGCAAGTATCTGCTTTCAGCTTCTCATCAAAACCTGGCTGTCTGAATGTACTCCTGAACCTCTGATGACCCTAAATCCCTATGATTTTCCCTCTTAGTTCAAGGGATAGGTGTTCCTTTGTTCCACCCTTGGCATTTCTCACCCTCAGGCATCCAGGCTTACATCAGGCTGTTGCTAAACTGTCTTCCTTTAATAATTTTTATGAAGTGCAGTCCAATTAACTTTATCTTCCTTGGGGATCCATTCAATTAAGTGCAGTCATAATGAGTGAGTGGACACAGAGCATTGTCACCATATTTACATCCAGATTAATGGGAATCAGGTAAGATAACTTTAAAGCCATCAATATTTTAATACTTTGGCTTTTGATTGTGCTATCTTCAGTGTCAGACACATTTAGGAGAGACCAGCACAATTTGAGAGGCTGAGTTTTTAATTTCCTCCATGGTTTGTGGAAATGGGGCTTTAGAAACAGCAGCAAAGAACCATGACACTGTCTTAAAATAGGTTTCTCGCAGGTCAAACAAAACACTTGTCCTGACACAAAATAAGCTAAAACTTCATCCAGTTCATTCTTTCATGGATTGAAGGTAATTTAGGAAACCAACAAAGAACCAATATTTAAGTGGAGATGCTGAGAACATCAGGAAATCTCATTTAATGAGCATGCAACAGAAATGCTGAGCTAGGAACACCAGCTCTGAAGTGACTTTTCTCCCTTTTGAAAGACAAATGCTGGATCTGGAACATGGACCTGTCTCTCAGATATGGAATAGCTCCCAAAGTTATTTTTGCGCCTGCTTTGCATTGCAGAAGTGAGGGAGAGGGGTCCAGTGGAGACTGAAAACCTGGTTCTGTATCACCACAGCTTAACTTAATCGTGTCTCAGGCACTGATAAATGTGTCAATAAGAATTTGGAGAAATAACTGGTATCCAGGGAATTTATCTTGGTTATAGGAGTTTCAGCTGAATAGGTCAGATTTGTTAACATTTTAATTTACACAAATCTGCATTCCAAATATTGCTCTTCGTCTCCTTTTCCTAATGACAAGGAAATGTCAGCAGCAACCCCAAATTCACTCCTCTAATAGCTTCCTCAAGTTTTCAGGAAAAACAAACAAAAACAAAAAACCAGTCTGTGGTACAGTAACTGGGCTGTTTAAACACAATTTTCAACTTGGATGCAATATAACTGTATGTTAATAAACCAGAAAGTTTTGCCAATTCCAGATGTAATCCTGAAAGTAGGAGAGAGAGCTGGGAATAAGCATGCCCTGTAGCTTCAGGGCAGCCCCAGGATTATGCCCAGAGCTGGTTGTTCTGCCTTGATCCAAGTGTCCCCTGCCCAACCTTGTATTCAGCTTGGGACACTCAACACCAGATTTCTACATACAGTGTGCCAGCTGTGATTTCCTGGACCCTGTGCACAAGGGAACTCACAGGAAGCACATGGCTCCCCTGCAAATTTTTAAAATACTTCAGATGCAATGAGAGAAACACTAAAAAAGACAACCATTCCGCCTCATCCTTTCCCCCTAATTATCACCTGCCTCTTTTCTGAGCTGATTTGCTGAGGTTAAAACCTCTCTCCCACCAAGTTATCCCAATCTGTGTTTCTGGAATTAATGTAAACTGACGACCTTTCTCTGCCCATAAAGCCCTGCATTAAAATGCTGGCCCCCACTGATGTCAGGGGGGCAATAATAGTACTTTCATTTCCATAAAATCAGCATTTCCCTGCCAAAATTCCAATTTCTTCTCTGAATACTCTGCTACCATCCCCCTGGGGGTTGCCAGCAATCTCTCCAGCACTTGTTTCTCCTCTTCCACTGCAAGCCTGCCGCAGGCTCCAGCACTGCCTGGGATAATCTACCTGCTTAAAATTCAGCCAACTTCCCAGCTCTTGGAATAAAAGGAATAGGGAAAGGTCAAATCTGCGCTAGGTTGTGCTTGCAGAGTCTGCCATGTCAGGTGGGAAGGAGCTCCTTGTGCTCCCCCAGCTCTGCTTGCTGCCTTCACACCTGGAAAGCTCTCTGCTCTCCTGACCTTCTCCTTGGACATCTGTTTCACACAGCATGTGCCCCCTGGGCCAGCTCACCCCAAAACGGTGCCGAGGGCGAGCCCTGTGCTGCTCCCAGCCAGCATTCCCATCCCTTCCCATCCCATCCCATCCCATCCCATCCCATCCCATCCCATCCCATCCCATCCCATCCCATCCCATCCCGAGTGTCCCAGAGGCTGCCCTGGGGCTCCACACGTGCTGCTCAGCTGCTGCTGGGGCTTTTATCTGCTCTCAGCAGCTGCCTTTGGGATTCCTCCCCGAGCTGCTCTGAAGCAAAAAAGCAGCCCCAGACATGGGAATGAAACGGGCACAATCCCTGGCAGGGAATGTCTCCTGGGCCAAAAGTGTGCTGCTGGTCTGTGGGGCATGGGAAAAATCTCACAGGTGCTGGAGGATTCACTTCTCAGAAGGTAGGTCCCAGGCCCACATGTGGGGGCTCCTGCTTGCTCTGTCCCTGCCATTGCCACAAGGGAGGGAAGGAGAGAAAGAAGAACAAAACCAGTTTTTGGTGCCTTCTCCCAGAAATGCAGCACACTGGGCTCTCCAAAATTGGACTCTCCCACTGGATGTGTTAGCTCTGGGGACTGCCTGAATGTAAACATCTGAGCCTAAGACTAAGCAAGTCCTTCCTTCCACTCTCTGTGGCCCACTGTTCCATGAACAAATGATCCTTTCCATTGTTTAGTTGACGGAGCTCCCCCAGTTGCATTGAGCTGCACTCCATCACCTGCACAGTCAATGGGGAATAAAAACAGAACTGAAGTTCTGGGGTTCTCTCTCTTTGCACCCATTGACCCCATCCCCTCCTTCCCACCACTGACACTGCATTGATTTTTGTTTAATGTGTGAGGTATAAATGCTTTGTCCTTGAGCTACACCCACAACCAGAGAAGGCAGAGCTCTGAGAATCACATTTTATAGTTTACACTGGCAGAGTATTTTTTTGTCAGTAAAAGTGAAATTTCTCCTGCATTTGGGAAAGCTGCACATTGTAAAATGCCAGAAAGAAGAGGCACTAAAGGCAGAACATCACACAAATCCCAAATCACTGGAAGACATTTTACTAGTTTGGAAATGACACAAGGACACAAAGTGTGCTGAGTGCAGGCTGTGTTCCTTTTCCAGGGATAACACACAAAGAACTAAGAAAGACAGGTCTAGAAGGGGCTACAGATGTCTGGAACTTTATTGCCCCCCAACAGAAGGGGGACAAATGACCATTTATTCACCCCCCTGTGCCTCCTGGAGTATTTTCTACATCTTTGAGTTTTACAAACTTAGGTAAGGAAAATATCAGCTCTTGGAGTTTGAAGATTCTCGCAGGGTTTCATCGACTGATATGGATTAAGACAAAAATATCACATCAAAGCCACGATGCCCCAGAGCTGCTGCAGAAGCAAAGATTGTGATCTCCACACCTCAACTCAAGCTTCTAGAGGCACGGGATTAAAGACAGGGCTGGGGCCTTTCACATCAGCAACCCTCAACACCACCGGGCAAGACGGTTTCAAACTCACCTCCCTGTCGAGGCCAGCAGCCACGGTGACGATGTCCCCTGTCTCGCTGTTAATAGTGAACATGTTTTGTGAGGGGCTCTGTGGGGTCTGGGTGACGATCCGGTACCTCACCATCCCGTTGGCCGTGGTGCCGTCGTCCGCGTCGTTCGCCGTCACCGTCATCACGTACGTCCCTGGGAACAAGCGAAGAGGAGTCACCAGTGCTACCTCACTGCAGAGCAGATTGTGGTCCCAGTGACCTGGGGTCATGCATTTTGTTCAGGAATGCTATGGAACAGACATCTCACTTCAATCCAGCCAGCCAGGCAATGCGAGGATTATGGAAATAGCAACACTGCTGAGACAGATGATCTGGAAGGATGCTGATTATGTGTAACTGGTAGATAGAGAGAAGTAATGTGAGGGTATCTGTGATTAACTTCTAATTCTTTCACTGATTGTAAGTTTTAGGGCAGCGTTTTTTGTCCTGCAATTTCACAGATTCTCACAGGAGATTTTTTTTCCCATCCAATCACTGCATTCACATGCATTCAGAAGTAGAATTTAATAGTGGAAAGCCCATCAGACTTCTCAGCAGCTTCAGAAGGACACCATCAACATGCCCATGCCCAGTGCAGGAAGCAACTGCCTGCCGCTTCCAGTTCTTGGAGAAACATCCACCTTTCTTGTCCCTCCAGGATTAGAAAATCCATTTCTGGAGAGCAAATACAACAGCTGCTGCCCAGCAGGACAGAAAATCAATGATTTGGTATGTGTGGCCAGTGATGTATTGAATTGTTGGTTTGTTTCTTGCTAATCATAAGTGTCTTCATTTGCCTTGCAAAAAACAATCCCTACATTCTCGGTACTGTCGGGAGTGCACTGATGCACTGACAGGCTCATTAGCACTGAAGTTTGGCAGCAGGGTGTTTTGCTAAAGTGGGAAATTATCATTATGAGCGTAAAAGATGTTACTTGATTGGATGGACTCCTGCAGCTGCATGGTCCTGTGACCCCCCCGAGCTCGCAGGGCCCAGCTTTACACTTGTTATATTGGTGGGAGGGAATGAGTAGAAGGGCAGGCACACACTGCTCACACAAGGCAATCTGCAACAGTGGATGAACATAATGATATGAGAGGAGGAGTGGGAGGCAGAGAGAGACACCAAAACCAGACATAACCTCGTTTTGTGATCACCAAACCCAACAGCATCCATGAGAAGAGGGAAGGTGCCGCTCGAACACTGCGCTTTTGGGAAGTCTGAGCACACGGACCAACTTATGAGCCTGCCATGCTGGAGAGGTGCAAAGTGGTCCCAGCAAGAACCTGAGCTGACTCGAGATGGAGCCACGCCTGGCTTTACAGAAAGAGATGAGTTTGTTCTGCTCTCTGGGTGAGATGTGAGCCATGGGCAAACTTGAGGACATGTGGCTGCATCAACATTGTGCCGTGTCCCCTCTGGCACACCCAGGTCCCCAGTCTGGCCACACTGGGGGCTACCACACTCCCAGTTCAGGAAGACCAGAGAGCTGGAGAGCTTCTATCTGTTTGCAAAAGACTTGAAAAATACCCTATGCTCTAAATGGCTGCAGCATTTTGTACCTTAGCCAAGTGTCTTTAAGCCACTCAGCACGTAGGAAATCCCTCTAGTACCTTTCCCAACTTTGGGAAACCAATGTTTCTCAGTCTTAGCAAGAAGTTTGTATTTTTGCACTTGTGTGAAGTGCTTTGCTGATTTTCCATCTGCCTCAATCAGGCTCTTTTTGTTCTCGGTGGTGATACATATATTCCTGTGAGTTTTCTTAGTTCAATAAGAATTATAGATTAAAAAATAAATGAATGTGTAAGGCAAATCTTAATGATGAATACATTCCTGTTTTTCTGCAATAATCTTGATTCACATTTGTGAAATGAAAACAAACTATTCAACAACTTTAACATTCTCCCGATCAATAAACTTCAGAAGACGGAAGGAACACTGGATTGAAACAAGGCTGTGCAAGCAACAAATTTTCTCTATTTTCTCTACAAGCATTCGTTTTTTGCTCTTTTGCAAAACCAGTTATCACGAGACAGCTGATACAAATAATGAAACCAAGCCTTGGATAACTACAGGGAAAACGTACAGGAGAAATTTAAATAGAAAATATGCTGAATGAGATGTTTGATTTGGAATTTATGTTATCTTAATGCATTCAGTACTGAAAATATCTCTGAACAGAATGTCAAAACCTGGGGCTAATGAAAACAGAAGTGGAAGAGGAAAACAGAATCTATTTTAGGACATGTGCAGTCTTAGGATGTATTCCAAAAAACAGGTAGTATTTCATGATGCACTTCTAGCTCAAAAAACAGCTCTGAAAGTCATTTGGACTTCCAGGTTCAGACAAGGGCACCCCACAATTGTGGTCCTTCCTCATGTGGGATGTCTCAGACTGTACTGTAGATTCCAAAATTACCCAGCACATGAGTGAAATGTTGGGTTCCCAACTTGGCAGGGGAACGTGACAGGCTGCAACTGTGGTGGGAGGGGGTGGGGAGACAGCAGCTGTACTGGGGATGGAGAGCATGAAGGTCTCCTTCACTCTTTCTCTGACCCTTTTGCTTCTTTCCTGTGGTGTAGCACTGGACTGAGCACATCTGCTCTAGAGAAAAAGGACTATTTCAACAGCATTTGTCCTACATCTCCATAAAGGGAGATGGGGCTGGACAAATGTCTCTAAAGTCATGAACTGAGCACCAGGGAGCTGTATTTCAAGAGGCAATCTGCTCCCTATCTCCTATCTTTAATTTTGATTATGAAACCCAGCCACAGAGAAAATAAAGAGAGGAACTTGGCATTAATTACTATCCTGTAACTTAATAAAACGCCCTCTGCAAAGGGCCCTGTGTGGCTGCAGCACATGATGGAGCTGCAGCAGCCACTTCCTTCCTGGCCCTCCCTGGGGCTGCCTATCTGACCACAGTCTGCTGTAAACTGGCTGCAAATTGCCTCTCCCTCTCCACAGTCTGGACAGTGGCTGATATCTCCTCTCCCTTTCCTGTGTACACACTTTTCCCACCTGGCAGTGTTGACCGACAGCATCCCCTGCTCCCCGTGCTGAGGGCACCATCCCTAGGGACAGCTCCCAGGGGATCAGCTGCAGTAACCTACACCACTGCCCGTGTTCCACTTGCTTTGCTTTGCATTTAGCCTGTCTTTAAGCAAGATGTATCCTCCAGATACCTGCGTGCTGCAGTGAATGACACAAACACAGATCTGTGCACAAGAGTATTCAACAGAGCGATGTGGATATACACAGATAAAGTGTCTGACATCCTCTGGGTGCTGTATAAACTCTTGCACTGTGCTCAGGTGGCTGGTGATGATTTACCTCCAATAAAAGTACATAATGTCATGCTTCTATGTCCTTTGCACGGAGATACATCTTCATGTAGTTTATATTAAAATAAAGGCAATATATCCCTGTACCCAGCCCCTAATACTACACAAATTAGGCAAATATACAGTGGCAGAGAGCACAGCTCTAACACACTCGAGGACTGGAGCTGGTATTGTTTGGTTTTAAGTGACAAAGTACTGACTGCCCAATCTGGCCCATAGGATGTGTGTCTTTTGTGGAAATCAAAGTACTAACCACATCATATTTACAGCCCTATATCCTACCCAAACAGAGGCTTTGAGCAGTTACTACAGACCAGAAACACTGAGAAAACTCCTCCAAGTCACACTCAAGACCCCAAATCTGTACTCTGCCAATTTTGCATTAGATCCTGCTGGTGGAGATGACGCTCCAAGAGTAGGTTAAACACGTGTAAACAGGGCAAGAGGGAGAAAAGCATCACCTTTATTTTTCTGCTCTGCAGGGCTTGCTCTCAAGCACACTGACAATATTAAATGAATGCTTTAAGTGCCCAACTCAGAAATTTGCCCCAGCCTGTGCAGTGTATCACAGGATAAATACCCAGTGCAGATATAACAGATATATATCTGATATAACTGCATTAAACCACACACCTGGCCTAACTCAGGTACGTAACCTGTTGAAAGAAAACCATTTCTCATCAAATAAGGCACATGGTACGTTAAATAAAACACCAAACCTAGTACATCATGTCAATATTAAATCAAATTTGCTGCATGTTGAACAGCTCTTCTGAGCAGCAGATTGAATTATCATGCACAGCTAGTGATGACAAGATTACTGTGCATTAGCCTTCATTAACTAATATGCGGAGTTCATATATCACCTGAGTTAAAATTAATGGATGGCATGGGGAAGGAGATCTATCAATAAAAGGCAAGACCTCCAGAATCTGTAACTTCCCAATACATTCCCTTTGATTTCCCAGAGACTGTAACCTCCCAGATGTTATTTTGTCAAATGAGATGGTTTTGTTTCTAACCATGGATAAGACACATGAGAGAAATGCTTGAAAGCAGCCCTTATGGAAAATA
Organism: Promerops cafer; assembly: GCA_013398275.1. Classification (NCBI taxonomy): domain Eukaryota; kingdom Metazoa; phylum Chordata; class Aves; order Passeriformes; family Nectariniidae; genus Promerops; species Promerops cafer. Next base: position 422,709 of record VZSE01015292.1, read on the forward strand.
TTCCCATTGGATTAATTAAAATTTCTACAGTATAGGCAAAAGAATGCCTTATAGAACCTGGGGGAATGGAAGCAAAGGGAGATAATTTATACCTGTACATTCAGTTTTGTTTGTCAATTTTAGAAGAATTGCATCTCCTTGTAAAAGATGGCAAAGAGATTTTGCTAGATTCACCATATCTCATTCCATCTGTACATGTTAAGGAAAAAGAAAAGCAAAACAAGAGAGATAGCTGCCCTGAGCATGTGTAAGCAGATAAGCACAGTCATAAACTAATGTGCCCCTCAAATCACTCTGGAATCTGAGAATCAGCTCAGTTCTTTGTAGCTCAGACAATCCCAAAGCATGCTGAGGGCTGCTAATTCCCCTCACGTCGCCTGCAATCTCTGCTCTCCCACCTATGCAACTTCATTTCTCCATAAAGATGGAGCTTTCAGGAGTATAAGGCACACAAACAATATTTTGGCACAATTGTTCTCCTGAAGCCTTTGTTACAATTGCTTTATAATTGCCATTTTTCTAAGCTGGTTTGATATCCATTAGTTAGATTTAATGCATGTTAAAATAAAGACCTAATGGGCACTTACCAGGAAGCCAACAAAATATAAAAATAAAAACTCCTTTCACTTTGCCCTTTATCCCCATGTCACTGCAAAAACACATAATCCTCTCGGTCTTCTCCTATGATATAAACAGAAAATGCTAAAACTTCACCCACTTTTTACTGATAATGCTGTTTCTCTATCCAGCTTTATCTTAAAGTTTATGTTTTTAAATGGCTGCTAAATGGCTGCAGAATCATTAAAGGTTGGTTAACCTTCTCAGTCTAATTTTGACCTACAAGATACTTAATTTAATCATTACCCCATAGAAAAGGACGGAATCATTATGTGCAGACATGTGGTGATAGCCACATTACATTAGATCTTCATTAACCCAAGTTAATAATGGCTTTGTACTAATGGAAACTTCCCCTTACTCCTCATTTTTTCCCCCCAAATTGGAAAGCTCACTTAGTGAATCCTCTGCATCTGATGCTAGATAGAGAAGACAGTAAGAGTTGTGGGAAGATTAAATACTGAAGAACAGTCTAAAATTTACAACATCTCCTAAAACCAGAATTTTCCACTCAGAAATGTTTCCTGATATTAGTTTCCTTCTCCACAGAGGATGGGAATCTCATGCCACTACTCATAACAGGCACACTTCACCCTTTAGGTGATTTCACTCATTGCAAAACCAAGTTCCAATGACAAGTATGATGGGATCCTGAAAAAGTCCTCAGAGTACAACTGAACTTTCTGTAGTGTTAAAGACTAAAGCGTTTCATCTAACAAACCTGCATCCTCAAGTAAAAAAAAAAAATTAAATATATTCAGTGGGAGATGTGAAACAATTTCACACAGTCATTGTTAAGGGTTTCAAATGAAATTGGGTGGCTGACCCAGCAACGGTGCTGAGTGGAGTCTCAGAGGTGAACAGGAACATGGACAAGACATCAGGATGACAGAAGTGAGTTCAAGTACTAAGCAGGTGTAATAAATTGCAAATATACTTAAACTGCATCTCACATGCTCTGGACAAAAAAACGAAATAGAAGCAGCACTTTCCTTCCGAATTACATCCTTTCTGTCGTAACTGATAGCTACTGTCATTCTCCTTCACCATAATTTTTGTAATCATTGGCAAATTTTGACCTTTCAAGCAGCTAACCTAATTCATAACGGATGCCACTTCCTAATTAGCAGAGACATTGGATTCTCAGCTTCAGACAGGGCAAGAGCCAACCTAATGAGAATAAAGAGAGCGAGCAGGTCTGGAGAGACAACAGAGAGAGCTGAAGAGGCTGCTGTCACCCAGAACGGAAATAAGACCTCCTTATTGTTAAAAATGGAATAAATACCTCCGGAGAGCCAACGAGCAAATGCACTGACTGCAGCACACACACGGCCCTCGCCAGATTTGGAGATCACTCCCCTCCAGCAGCCTGCAGACCACTGAGACCCCCTTACCCCAGAGAAATCCCACCAGTCAGATGTCAGGATGGGCAAAGGCACATCCAGCCTCTAAGCAAACAGTTCTGGCTGCATAAATTCCCGAGGTTCAGCTCGGCTGAGTTCCTGCACACGCATCCTCTCGATTTCCAGGGCTAATTTAAAGAAGGGGGAAAGCATGACTGCTTAGGACAAGGTGTCCTGAACATCCCCACTGGATTGTGCTGAACAGCACAGCCAGGTTTCCTGCTGCACTGAAGGCATGTGTGACTCCAGAAATCATGCAGCCCCAGCTGCACACAACCTGACACTGAACACATCCTCCACAAGGCTTCAATCCAATCCCTGAATTTTCACACTACAATACAATACAAGATAAAGTGGTGTAACATAATATAAATGTTACTATATATATCATACTATGCTATTTGTAACTGGTGGTTAAAAGGAGGCAGAGTGTAGGCTATTACAGTGTTCAGTTTTAACTCCCTCCTACATTTGTGTCAGACCATGATTTCCACATTTTTTTTCCTTTACATCAACTTGGCCTTTTTTTTTTTTTTTTTTGAGGGAAAACCCATCAGTGTTAGGATTTGCATCTTTTTCTCACTTACAGTCCCATAATTCACTTCCTTGCTCTTGGGACTGGATGCTTCTGAAAAGGAAATGAAGAGCACAGATTTCATAACCACTCACCTTGAAAGAAAATGGATAGCACTACCACATGAGTCTGCAGAAAAACAATTTCTTACCTTAAAATTGTGCTTGGCTGAGCAAAAGAACTTGAAAAAGACTATTGTGTATCCTAAGTCCATGTGTAATGTGTGAGAGAATGGAATCAGGTTGGACAAAGCCATTTTTAATAGCATATAAAGTGCAAGGATAAGAGAAGCACCAGCCCATGATGCAGAAGATGGCACTGCCATAGATGGGATGGATCCAGCTTGGGATGGATCCAGAAGTAATGTACCCAACCTGTGAATTCCTCTGGGATGAATGGAAGAATCCACCGAGTCCTACTCTGACCCGCTGGAATATTTTACCTGTGCATGATCTCTCTGAAACATTCAGCATTTGCATTGCTTTTAGTTTCTAGTGCTACAAACCAGAACGTGTGGCAGCCCCATCCATGAACCTGTTCAGGTGCTCTCTTGAACTGGGACCTTCCTAAATGAAGAGTTCTAAAATTAACTTACCTCCAAGTTGGAAAAAACATATTGGATGTTTTGACTATGAGCAGCACTATAGCATTTTTGGAATGGGTTGCAGTGGCAGGAAGAGGGATTCACTCTGTGTCCTACTAATTTTTTAAAATGAAACATCTTCTCTTCAGATTTCAGGCCCTGCCACCTGCTAAACCTGCTCTGTTCCTTCACTGAACAAACAACCAGGCACACCAGGCATCTCCTCATGAATTGCACTGTCAGGTTGGAGAAGAGGAACAAGCCAGAACTGCAGAATCCAAATTCTCCCCATGAATATATATACAAATGCAACTATATGCCTTAAAAGATTAATTTCACAAGCCTTAAATTGCAGTTTAATTTGAAAACTAATTCAGCCTCATAATTGGCTTTCTGTTCAAATCACTGAGGCTAAAGATTTAAATTCTTAATATTCAGATGACTTTCGAATTTCTGGCCCCATCTGTGCATTAGTCCATGGTGTTAATCTCTGAGGGAATCTCTGCTGGCATAGAAATAAAATAAACAAACTGGGACACTAGTAGAATAATCAGCTTTTAAAATCCTTGGGTTTTTTTTTATATACTGCTTATTTTTTATGAGATTTCTTTAACTCAATTTGCCACATATAGATTTGGCTCCCAGCTATTTCATTTTTCACGTGGCATGTTATCAACAATTATTCTATCAGAGTACCATGGACTCAGGAGGAGATGGAGAAATTTTAAATTACAACATTTCTCATGTAAGAAATATTAATATTCCTTTATTTCGGAGGACTCTCTACACTCAGCACTCTTTCACACCACTCCCAAGAAGGGTGGTAGGAGTAAACTATCCTACAGAACTCCAGGAGAATGAAGGGGCTGGACAGAGTTGAAAAGAAGTCACTTGGACTTGTGCTATTGACTTGAAAGGGACCAAGATCCAGAGAGTTAGTGAAGTGGAAAGGATGAATGGGAATGGAAAAGGCCAGTCTGACAGGAACAAATTGTTTTGGAGAGATGAGTTAATTTTTGACAATCTTTCTGTTAAAACAAAATAGATACAACCCAGAGCAAAGCACTCAAGTCGCTGCAGAGCATTTCACATTGACCTTTTCAGAACTGAACGCTTCAGTTAAGTAAGACATCCACATCCTTCCACGAGGAAGGGTTTGTGGTGGTTATAGCAAAACTAAGCTTCTGCAGAGATGGAAATAATCCTTCTCCATCACACTATTGTTTTGTGATTAAATTCCCTTTCTCCTTTCATATTCAAGCATTTTCATGCCATCTTACTGAGTAATTTTTTTTGAAATGGTAAGAGTTTCTCCTGAAAGACCTCTCCCCAAGGATACTGCTGGGATCCTGCACACCCAGCAGTACAAGTTCAGGGGCTGTGCTCACAGCAGGCAGCAACTAGTGCTGTACAGAGGGGAAAATCCCACTCCAAGCCCCAGTTCCTTCCTGCTGTAAGGAGCTGGTGTGATGCACTCAGAGATGTGGGCACAGAAAGGCAGCAGGACCCTTGCAGGGCAGGCAGCGCCGGGCAGCCGAGCTCTGCGCCCGTCCCGCTTTGTCAGCGCTCGAACAGCAACGCGCAGCTCCGGGAGAGCTCTGCTGATTAAGGCTGCCAGAGGGAGCAGGGGAATTTCAGCTCCAGCTTGCAGCTGCATTTTTAAAACTTGGCTGTGTTCTTCACACAGAGGCAAAGTTCAAAGAGGCAGAACATTATTCAACACGAGTAAAACACAGTCTTTTAAGATACACTTTCAAACAGTGGCGCATTAAATCAAAACAACTCGTGGAGGGGGAGAGTGAGGAAGAAAGAGGGTCCTGTGGAAAAGGAAATCCTGCATCACCACTCCTGCTCTGCATTTTTGGAAGGGCCTGCTTTTACACATTTTAAATTGCCCAGCTACTTGACCTGAGGCTGGATAAGCTAGAAATGCATGAAACTGTTTTTCCAGAGTTTCAGAAAAGGAAAGAGATGCAATTCAGTTTAAGAGCCAGCACATCTGAGGATGTCCAGGGGCCAGTTCTCACTACAGAGAACTTCACCAAGAGTGAGCTCCTGATTTTGAGAACACTATGCTGTGGCTCAAGACACTATTGCAATTAAGTTATTATAATCTTAACCTGCAACAACAATCTATTATAATTAATAATACTTGATGATTTCTTTTCTATTCCTGTCAAGGGTTGCTTCAAGGTGACTCGCAGAGAGCACGCTCCTTGGGAACCCAGGCTGAGTGCTCTGCAGGCTGGGAAGCCCCTTCACTTAAACCCCATCAGACTGTCTAATGAGTCTCTTTGCATCGCTGCCAATTCTTCCAGCTCTTGGACAATTTTGTGTATTTGTATTCCAGGCTAAAGCAAACTTGCTTCTGCGGGAGGCTGAGTGCCCAGCAGTGCCACACCGTGCTGCAGGCTGGAGCACGCCTCCTTCTGCACTCCTGCTTCCTTCATTCACTCCACCCTCTTCTGGCTTGCTCACTGTTGAGCCAGTAGGTCACATCTTACTTGGCCACCCTCCATGCCCTGCCCTGGCCTGGCACACTCTGCAGCTCCCTGCCAGGCTCAGAGGTGAGGCCCCACACTGTTCCAGGTCACCACATCCCGCTCCACGTGGGGACCAGGCTGCGCTTGGGTGGCGCAGGATGCTGCGGAGGGCCAGCCCTGCCTGCTGTGCACACACAGCCCTGCCTGCTGTGCACACACAGCCCTGCCTCTGCTCCAGCCCGGACCCCGGGAGTGCAGGGGCAGCCCCACAGGACCCTCTCCTGCTCGCTGGAACGGGATCTGCTCTGCTGATCCTGCTGAAGCCTCACTGGGGCTCTCCCCACAGCTCAAGGTCACCGCGCCCTGCTCAGCCTCTGCTCAACAGCACATTTTTGATGGTCTTGCTCTGCAAAATTTCCATGGGTAGAGCTTGAGCTCCATATGTCCTTTTTTATCTGGGTTTTTCTTTTTTATTAAATCTGGGCAAAATTCTGACTGACTTCAAACAGCCATTGGCTGCTCATTCTAGCTGCCCTCAGAGCCAGCATTTATTTGGGGTACTCTAATATCTTTCTCATCAGAGGTGTGCAAAATTATTAAGAACATTGCAGATACTGTCGTAATCAAGTAATCCTGCATTTTTAATCACAGCCATTATAAATGGGCATATGGAAGATGTGAGGAATAACAATTGCACAGGATATCCAGGGAAGCATTTTCAGTCCTCAGGCATAGTTCAGCAGCACTGAGCAGAGGAAAATGAATGCTGAACTCCTGTAACATATAACAAGATTTTTTGGTTTACTTGAAGCATGGATATTCACACATATGCAGATGTATTTTTATAGATGCATATACGTATCTAACTTACTGTTGAATCAGTACTAAACAAATTTTGCTGTTACCTCAAAGAATATGCAGTGTCTTTAATTTCTCAACTGCTGCCAGAAATAATCATGAATTCTGGTAATGTATTTATTCTCTTGCAATGGCTGGCATGGTACCTCCTTAGTTGTTAGAATATTCTCAGGGATCTTGAGCTAATAAAAAGTTTCTAAATATTTGCAAGATCTACCCTTAGCTAAATACATTGTCTACACTTGTCTCTGCACAAAAGAGGGACACATAATTTTTAGGCAAAGGAGGAGCATGCAGATATTCCCTTTAACTCCATGACCTCTCTATCACTTTCTCAAAGGCACAAGATCATGTTTCTTGCCAAGCACACAGAAGGAGGGCCTCTGATACCCAAATTCCTAGGAGGCTCCACAAAAGCAAGGAGGAGAAATTCAATACTAATATAAACCTTTAAAAGAATACCGATTAAACAGAAAAGAGAAAAAAAAACCCGACAAATACATCAAAGACAAATGTAATTGCTTTTGAATAAAAACAGATTGCTTTCTACCTTCCTGCCTTGAAGGCAAGCACTCCAGCCTGGGATAGAGAATACCAAAAAACACTGCTAGAAGCAGAGGCACAAGTATTTTGTAGGCAAATTATCCTGTTCTATTTAATAGCTCAAAGGCTTATCTGGATTTCAGACAAGAAGAGGATGCAATTTACTGCTTCTTTGACAGATGAACAGAGCTAGTTAAAACATTTGGGAACACTCTGAATATTGATCTGTCCTCGAATAAGATGTAAGAAATTTGATTTGGTATGGAAATGTTGTATCAATCTTCAAACCTTTATATGCCCCAAAGTGGCCTTCAAATGAAAGCTGGAAAAATTCTCTGGGAAGATGTCATCAGAGCTGTCAGCTCAGGGGCTTCTCATGTTCCCTCCTCCAAGCAGGACCACGATCAGGACTTTGAAGCTGGGACATCACCACCCAAAGGAATCAAAAAGGGAGCTGTACCTATTCTTTGCTCAGAAATAATGTCACGTTCTGTCCCCACCACGTGTCCCCCACAGCTGCTCGTCCCTCACAGTGCTGGAAGACAATCAATCACGACTGTGAATCACCTTGTTAAAAACAGTGCCCACCGGAGACTTCCCTGTCACACCTCCGGCAGCGGAGGCGATGTGATAAATGTTTGCTGACACAAACCAAAGTCACGGGGCATTTAACCCCTCAGCTGGTAAACAACCAAGGAGAGAATCTAGGAAAAAACTCCCTCTGATTTCAGGAGACTTCCAGTTGTACTGGCGACACAGAACAATTTATGTTCAAAGAATGGATACATTCATTTTAGTTACACTCAGCAATGAGCTAAACCAACCCTGCTCCCATATTGGAAACTGCAGGGTTACACCACACTCAAATAAAAAATCATCAGTAGAGTTGGAAATTGAACATTAAAGAACTTTACAGCTCTGTTTCTTCCAAGCTCGTGTAAAAAAAATCATCACTTTTCCCCATACAGCTTACACCCTCACTGATTTTTCACCCATAAATTTCCTGAAATTCAACTTCAGGTTTTTCCCCATTTTACCCTTTGTTAGAAAAGTCTGTGGGGACAGAGGATGAGCCTGCAATTTCAGTGCGAATATTCCCACTTCTGCAGGTTTGCATCAGGTCCCAAGTAAGAAAGTTTCTTGAGACAGAGCCTTCTTTGGAGTCTGACTGGATGCCAGATATTGAGTTGGCAAATGACTGAATTAAATATGAAGGAGGAGGATATTGAGCATTTGAGACACAGGGTCAGTGAAAGGCCACTGCCAGGCTGGCTTTCAGTGCTCTGTAATTAGAATAACAGCCCTGTACGTGTGCAATGAGTGTATGAGAATGGCACTACAGAGCATTACTCTACAAAACTGCTGCTTTTACAAATTCCACAGCCAGGAAGGGACCACCAGGATCCACGTTCCTTCCATCCCAAGTCTGCACTTTCTCTTCATCCAGAAAAAGAGACACCAGACTGTTCTCACCTCCATCAGTCTTCCACCAAGAGCCAGCAAGAGCAAACCTCTCCCTCATCCCCGGTGTTCCCAGCAGAGCCCAAGCCACCACACCAGATCAATGGCTGAAAATCTGTGAAACTTTGAGACTTTTTTTCAACTGTACCTGGTTTAGAGCCTTCATCAACAGATCCATTATAGACTTGGTTGATGAACTCTGGCCTGTTGTCATTCATATCAATCACATAGATGTAAAGGTCAATAGGATTCTCCACCTTGTTTCCATTCATATCCACCGCATGAGCCCGGAGCTGGGAATGAGCACAATGAAAGCACAATATCAGCAACTGGATTTGTTGCAGAATGAGAGACTGTTTTGCAAGGATTGACTTTACATCATAAATACTTTCTCTAAATTGAATGGAGCCAGTATCTAATTCCAGCAGAAAGCACTGACATGGTTTCCATCTACACTCGACTCACAGACAGTTTTTCAGAACTTAATATAATATTGAAATAATATTTTAAAAGTGATTGTCAGTGGAAACACTTCAACTCTGGTGTAGTGATGCTATCCTATCCCCTTCACAGCTCATAGACCACTCTGTTTTAATTTTTAAGACACATTGAACCTCATCTGACAATCTGAAAAGCAAATTTTGCTTAGTTCCAAATAAAGTGAGGATATTATTTTGAGTGAGAAGTTTCTTATGGGAACCTGCAGCATTTCACACCCATAATACTCGGGATTAGTAAGTGAAGAGATTTCAGGATGATCTTAGTAATGTTTATTCTTTGTTTAATCATGGTCTCCAGGAACAGCAACAGCTACTGACCCCATTGCTCTGCACACCAAAAGACATTTAAAAAGTCCCTTTCCTTCAAATAATGGGAGCCCCCATGGCACTAAGAATGCAATTTCCTCAGGCTTGAATAACATACCCAGCGCTGAGGCATTTCAATGACCAGAGCCACAGTGTTAAGCCTGCAGTTAAACTGGAACTGCAGCTTTATCTTATTAGCAATAACCATCAGTAATAATGCCCAGAAACAAGAGCATCTGTTTTCCGAACAAAAGAGACAGATACAGCATGTCAAAATGAGTAATTAATAAAACGAAGCAATCACAATAGTCTGGAACAATCAGTAACCAGGTGAAAAAAATGGATAGCTTTGTCATTAAAGGGAACAGATGGCTACTCTAAATGGTGTGCGGCTGAGCGCGCTGCCAGCGCCGGCTTCGGGAGCACTCCAGCAGTGAGGGAAGAGCTGCACGGCCCCCGACCCAGCTGCCAGTGGGGAGCCACTGCCTGGCTGTGAGTGCTGCGGATTTCTGGCCACCATCCCTCTTCATTTCAGCCCCTGTGAGCACTGCTGGACCTCCACCCTGCCACGAGAACGGGGCACTGCACTCGGGATGGCCGCGTGACATCCCGCAGGGCTGGTGGGCTGAGGAACCAAGGCTTCAGAGGAGGTCAGCTTCACAGAGCCACAGAATCACACAGAGGGCTGGGCTGGAAAGGACCTTAAAGCTCATCTAGTTCCAACCCTCTGTCACAGGCAGGAAACCTTCCACTGGACCAGGTTGCTCCAAGCTCCACCCAGCCTGTGCTTGAACACTTGCAGGGATGGGGCAGCCACAGCTTCTGTGGGCAACCCGTGCCAGGGCTGGCTGGGAGAGTGGGGCTGGAGCACAGGGGACACACCAGCTTGTGCCATCCAGCGGGATGGAGGCCTCTGGTCCTTCCCAGCAGTTCCCTACACCATCAGGCTGCTGCTGGGAGGCAGGGCTGACTTTACAGGGAGGTCTCCAGCTCCTCTGATGCGTGACAAATAAATGTGCTAATTGCATTAGCCCTGGTTCCTGTCTTTCACTCTCGCTGTGCCGGTGATTGATGCAACTTTCCTCTTCATGTATGGTGCTCAGAAGTCCAGAGCTTTACAAAAGGAACTGCACACCATTAGGACGGGCTGGATTAACATTTAATCAAGCAAAGAGAACAAACTGCCACGTGAAATGAACTGGGAGAAAAACACTTTTTTTTTTTAAAGGAAATTAAGAAGCACGTTTTCTTTAAAGCCTGAAGAAGTCCAGCTTTGCTTTCAATACAGGGTGTACCATTTGTGTTTCATGACTTGCAATGCTCTTAATATCTGCATTTCTTTCCTACATAGGAACTGCTTTGGCTCCCACCTGTTGAGCTATCCTTCATCATGTCAGATGTAGCAATTCAATAACTTTACAGTCAGAGGTCAGACTGTCTTTGAAAAAAAGTAATTCAGAGCTAAAATTAAAGTTATTATCTTCAAACTGAGGCAGCACTGGGCTCTCTCTTACAGCATTTCCAGCAGCGGAAATGGTTCCATTCAGAGATAAAGCAGAGAGCAAAGCTGGTATCTCCCCCCTCAGATCTGACTCTCCCCCTGCAAATTTTTAATTACATTCGATAGCTTTTGTTTGAAATCTCCAGGAGTAAGGGATTTCTCAGCAATGCACATCTATCTGCTTGTTGCACTCACTGAGCACATGTACCCATCAGCGCGTTACCGCCTGCACTCAAGGCAAAAAAATTCAATAAGCAAGACTGCAGGAATCTCATCAAACCTGTGGTGACACGCTCAAGTGTCCTGAGCCCAGCACTGGGCTAAGCTATGGGAGGCAGGGCAGTGCTGGGCACACTGGTGTGGTCACTGGTGTCCTGACTCAGCATCTGCAGGGCCAGGAAGATGGCACCTGCTCTCCTGCTCCTTTTTTTGGCCTGGCTTCAGTGAACATTTCTGCTTTTTGCCTTTTGTGCATGTTTACATTCGTTTTCTCTGCCCATACTCTCTGAAGAACTCTCATGTGCCAGAACCTCCATATCTCCCACAACATGCAGCTTCTCTGTGGTCAGTGCCAGCCGTGGCAGAGGGAGAAGGGAGTTCTGAGACAGAGAGTTGAATTTCAACTCAACAGGAGCGCTTCCTGCTAAAAACTATTCCTTGTTAAGAGACAATTCCTCATTAGAGACCATGCTCAGCAGAGAGAGCCAAGGAAGGCAGGACTCCAGGGGGTCAATCTGTCTGCTGGGAAACTGGCTGGATCTCCAAGGCAGATCTATAGTACATTTCCCTTCCTTAATTTGTCTTCTCCCTCCTTCTCTTGTCCTACTTTTGGTTTTCATGAAACATCCTCAAGCTGCACAACACACTCTGTTCTGGAGCCATTCTTTAATGGCTGAGATGGGGCTCATTTCTGTGAGGCACAGTCGGAGCCCCTGTGGAGCTCTGTGGCCACCTGTGACCAAGCCCCCTCTACTACCTCTATTTGGGTGTTACAGTGATGGAGGGCATGAAAAGCAGATGCATGGGAGTGCATTGCAGCACTGGGCAAGGCACAAAAGGTTGAGCTCCATCAGACACACACATCATTTTGAGCTGGAAAACACACCAGTAAAAGGTCAGTGAGCATCACCTGGGCCACAGGACACATGCCAGACATGGGGCATGCACAGAAATGGGAGCTGGTGGGTGGCTGAAGAGTCAGTTAAGAAACATTTATAAAGTTAGTTTGAAATATTTACATTTTCCCCAAGAGGGAGAACATGACAAGAGTGAAGAAGGAATAAAATCAAATTAAACACCTTGCAAAAGATTCTGAAAAATTAATACATGTAGCCAACTAATCTCTAGCTGATGCATCACTCTGCTGTACCAGCCAAGGAGCTGGCTCGATATTCTTTAACAAATATTGTTTAAAAGTGTGACAATTATTGCTATCATATTCAGCAGCAGCTACCACAGGTCTCTGAGGTTTTCCTACTGACAGTTTCCAGTGTAAATGTAGCTGTTGGCATATAAATGATTTGGTATCATGATTATTGATTACACTGGAGGCTGGTGGTATCTGAAGGTAGTTAGTCAAAGTCAACACAGTGAATTGTGTTAAATATGAATATTACTTAGGCACTAATACTACTAATACAAATATACATTATCAATCAGTGACAGAGCCTTTCAGTAATAAGCATACAATGTCATGCCTAATTTGTGTGCTCTTAATTGTGATTAAAAGTTCAATTTAGAGCATTGTGACACAAATGGCTGGCATTATTCAACATGGTTCAAAATACTGGAATTAGCTCTTGTATCCCTTAATTTGTAGTAAAATTGTTTTGTTCCTTTGCATTTAAAACAACTCTTTGTCAGTCTATAACTCACCTGTTCTGCTCCAGCCATTTCTGAGGGAGTATTTCATCAGCCAGATGCTGACAGTGCACACATGTGTCTGGAACTGGATTAGGACTTCCTTCAAAGTTTTCCTATAATGCATATTACTTGAATATCATAAGCAATGATTACTTACTGACATGTTCATGCTGATGTCTTTTGAAAACAGAGCTTGAAAAACATCTTGGAAAACTAAGCTACCAATTTTCTATCCCTTGCCAGGCCTAACTGCAGCTTAATATGAAACTGGTGTCTGGATCAGAAAAGACATTCAGAGCCACTAATTCTGTCAGCAGCACAAACGGGACTTGGGGAGCACAGCTAAATAAGGCCAAGAGAAGTCATGCATATTAAATATTACTACCTGCTGGAACTTACTTGGCATGCAGTGAACATTTTAGGGGCTGGCTGCAAGGGGAGATGCAGCACATGCCTGCCACAGTGAGATGGCAGAGAAATGTGGGGAATGTGTCCCTTGGCTGTGTGCCCCATGGCTGTGTGCCCCATGGCTGTCTGTCCCATGGCTATGTGTCCCATGGCTATTTGTCCCATGGCTGTGTGTCCCATGGCTGTGTGCCCCATGGCTGTGTGTCCCTTGGCTGTGTGTCCCTTGGCTGTGTGTCCCATGGCTGTCTGTCCCATGGCACTAATGACGCCAGGGTGGCTCCCAGGGCATCACTCAACGCCACCTGAGCAGTTCCACACCACAACATGGGGTTGGTTAAGTGGCTGCAGAGCCCATTTCGCTTTTCTCTGCTCGTATTTTCAGCTGACTCTGCGTCTGGGATGTCTGCGAGGTCCCTGGAGAGTTTGTGCTCTGGTTTGGAGTGCAGACAAAAACAGATGAGGCCAAAATACAGCTGAACTTGCGATCACTGGGAGCGCCAGCACACACAGCACCTGGGCAGGGGCTGGGAGTCCCAGAGGCACATACATCTCTGCATACCTCAAGCTCGGAATGATCCTCCCTAAAAGTTCAAGATGATCACAAAAACAGGGGAAGTTCTGCTGCAGAACTCCTGATCTAATTAGAAAAAAATCTGTTTCACCTTAGGGAACGAGGCAGGTTTCATCAGACAAATGGCTTGCTGAATGCAGGGAGTGTTAAAACACTAGTATTTTAAAAATGGTAGTCCTGAAGCAATACAGATAATTATGCATAAGAAAATATGTGTTGAAAATGTGGGAGTTAATGAAACAGAACTCTTGATATGTAGTCTCAAAAACACTTGCAAATTATTGTTCTTTCTTTTATAATTAGTTTTTAGATTACCTGGGAACAAAAGCAGCAAGGACAACACTCGGGAGTGACAGAGATGCTGAGAAGACTCGGTTCTGTTTGGGGCTGCAGAAAACCTGGAGCTGTGGAAATGCACCCACCTTCAGCTGGAGCACAAGGCTGCATCAGACACAGAGCCCATGTCCTGCTGGGTCACAGGGACCAGTGGTGCCTTGCAGCTCCACTGACATTCTCCACCCCAGCTGAAGAGCAAAGCTACTTATTCAAGCTAAAGGAAACTAAGCAGATCTCAAACAAGTTTAAAGATGGCCAAGCTCTCCAGTTCACATCCAAGCCTACCCCTCAGTCACTGCTCTTCCAGCACTCAGTTCAAACCTGGCTCCATGCTGCCTTTCCTATCCGTTAGAGACTGGGCTCTATGAGGTGGCATAAATTCATTGACTTCTTCAAACCCTCCACTAGCCAAGACTTTATCTGCTTTCTGGAAACTGGCCAATTTTTTTTCTCATCTCCAGCACTGTTCATTCCTACTGTAAGTTTCTGCTCCAGTGTTTGGGTCATTGCTTTGTGCATGGTGTATTTATAAAGGCTTTGTAAAGGGTTAGTAAATGAACAGCTGATGTTTCAAGAAATCATCAATCCATTGCTACTGAGGCTGAAGGATCTAAAGGTCATTTACAGACACAACTTAAAATGTTCTTCATCACCTTCTACTGTTCTCCTAACAAAGATTTTTCTATCATTTAGTATTCCTGTCTATAGGGTCTCATAACATACTCATCAGTTATTCTCTCTATAAAATATATCTTCCTGTAACCTTCAGAGTATGAATATGCTTATTCACATATGGATGCCACCAGTTCAAGGCTTCTGTGAAGAACAGAAAAGGCTGGAAATCCTGTGGTATGTACAAGGCAGACTCATCCCATCACCTTTGACAAGGCAAGAATTCAATTTGCTGAATTCACTGTGACTGGTAGGTTCAGTTCATTTTTAAGGGGCACAGGGTTTGTTAGGATGGAGGACAAAATCTGTTTCATCTCATGTTTTTGACTGCGAGTGTCTGATCACAGACATCACAGCGGCTCCATCAAAAGTCTTAACTTTTTTATTATTGACTAGACTGTTATAATAACCTGGCACTGCTGAAACAATATCAACAACGCTGAGATGACACACACTTTATCTCAAATATTTCTTCTCCAAAACAACCTCTCTTCATATTTTCCTAGGCACAACAAACAAAATAATTGTTCTTGTTCACAGAGGATAAAATAATTTTTCTTCAGATCTCCTTTTACCCAGGGGAAATCTCTTTTTCCACCCAACTAAAGAGGTAATCTATTTTCTTTATCCTTCCACCCCAGCCCAGAAGCTGTGTCAACATGGTTAACTGGATACCTGATAAAGCTGACAGAACGTGCAGCTCCGACGGCGCAGTTCGGGATGCGGTGTCAGTGGAAGTGACCCGTGCGCTCCGCTGACATTACAGCATCCCTGGGAAGGGCTATTACCACGCCAGGAGATGGGGCTAAGGCTGATAGCAATCCATGAAACAACCTTTCACAACCACTCCAGGAGACAACTAGAGCGCAGATGCAGAAAATGCGTGAAATTTTGCAGGGCTATCATGCAAGGGGCGACCTATTCTTTTAGCAATTTGTGGGACTGGATCTGCTGTGCAATTACACTGTGCAAGAGAGGAGCTGGGATTCATATCAAAACATAGCAATCAATTACACTGTGAGCATTCTGCAGGTAGAGCATTTTATGAACTAGGATAGCATGAGGCACCATCATTTTTAAGTGTAATTAATCTTAATTAATTCCCTGATATTTAGTATTAGCCTATCTGCGTATTTAAAAACCTATCTGACACACCCCCATCATACTGCCTGAACATCTCCTGGTGATTTAAAATGAAAAATGACTATAGCAATTATTGCATGTTTAGATGCAGTAATGATTCTTAAATTAGTAATTTCCCAAGACATGCTAATGTAGTGACTGGCTTCTCATGGTTTTGGGTGGTTCAGTCTACACATAAATTTGCATGGATTTAACAAGCAGTGTGAAGTTGCACCATTTTAAACAAATGACTCTGTGTCTGAAAAAGACATCAGTTTATCTCCACTTTCATATAATCACAGAATTGTTTAGGTTGGGAAAGCCCTCTCAGCTCAAGTCCAGCTGTTCCCCCAGCACTGCCAAGCCCATCACTCAACCGTGTCCCCAAGTGCCACATCTACATGGCTTTTAAATCTCTCCAGGGATGGTGACTCCACCACTGCCCTGGGCAGCCTGCGCCAGGGCTGGACAACCCTTTTGGTGAAGAAATTGTTCCTGATATCCAACCTAAATCTCTCCTGGCACAGCTTGAGGCCATTTCCTCTTGTTCTGTCACTTGTTACTTGGGAGAAGAGACCAACCCCCCTGTGGCTACAACCTCCTTCCAGGGAGTCACAGAGGGATGAGGTCTCCCCTGAGCCTCCTTTTCTCCAGGCTGAGCCCCCCAGCTCCTTCAGCTGCTCCTCATCAAACTCACTCTCTCTACCCTTCCCCAGCTCTGCCGCCCTTCCCTGGACATGCTCAATGTTCTTCTTGTGGTGAGGGGCCCAAAACTGACCCCAGATTTGAGGAGTGGCCTCACCAGTGCCCAGCACAGGGGGACAATCACTGCCCTGCTCCTGCTGGCCACACTACTGCTTATACAGGCCAGGTGCCACTGGCCTTTCTGGCCACCTGGGCACAGGCTGGCTCACATTCATCTGCCACCAACCAGCACTTTGCATTGGCTTGGCTGACTTGGCGTGTCCCTTCTTGAACCCAGCAATTCTGCTTTGAGCCTGTGAGCCCAGCTGAAAGTCAGGAAGTTTGATGCTCACATGGTAGGAAGCTCTTTCCTCCCTGTCCATCGGGCGTGTCACGTACATCCTGCCAGACACAGGGTCAATGTTGAAGACCTCCATGGGCGGCTGGTCGGCTCCCACTCCAGTGATGCTGTATCTGATGTGGATCTCTTTGTCCTTATCGGAACGGATCTGGAGGAAGTAACAGAGACAAGAATCCATAAGTTCTGGACAAAAGCCATACAGACAAAAGCCAACTTTAAAGACCTGAGCCTGAAGGCTGCAGAGATGTAATACCACTGTCAGTCCTGACAAGGGAGCTGAACGCCAAAGATTCGGTGAAAAGCCATGAAAAGTACATTCCACATAGTTTCAGCCATTTTGCTCCTCTTTAATTCATGAGAAATCATTGAAATTGTGACTTTTCAACTGAGATGTGGAAAAGCCTAAAATGCACAAACCCCACTGTTTACATATTACTGAAACCTTGGTCTCCTTGAAGTGTCCAAATTTTTCAGTCATACTCAGAGTCTCCCAGCCATTAATCATTTCTGAAAACGCTGTCTGCAAGCTCCCCCATTGTATTCTCAGTCCTGGTGACTGTGCACACAAATACTCCCATGAAATTCAAAGAATGGAACTGTTTGCTCCTCTTTGTCCAACCCTGCTGGCTTGACAAGGCCAGGCTCGGAATGCCCAGTGGGACGTTACCATTTCATGTGATTATTTGTTGAGGAAAAGCATGTTTTGGACACTGTTTCTGAAAGCCCTTCCCTCCTGCACCTTGAGAACAACACTGCAAACTGAGTACAGCACAGTGAGTTCCATGAACCTTGGATACAGAGCTGAGGAAAAAAAGAAGGGAGGTTAATATGTTGTCCTAGCAACCCTGACTATCTCTTTAAACACGAATTTAATTTTCTGATCAAATGCTGAAAGAAGTTCTTGCAACAGCATGACTATTCCCAAAAGAAAGTGCAAGGTACAAATAAATTACCACCCCCCCACCATCACAAAGTGTCTTGGCACTGTAAAAAGCTATGTGCATAAATTTTTCCCTAGCAGGTCTATGAATACAACGAAGTAGTGGGAAGATATCAGAGCCCTGGTAGCTGAGTGCACGTTGGCATCTCTGCTACGGCAGCTGCACCCTTGGAGGGGCCTGAGTGAACTTAGTGGGATCCTGTGTCCCCCAAAGAGCATTGATTTGGGGAGAGAAGGTCATTTCCCAAGGGAAGAGGAGGCTTTGCTTGTCAGGCAAAGGAACTGAGATGGGGCTGTGGGCTGCTCCACACTCCTCCCATATGTGACCTACTGCTATTCCTTGCTCTCCTGACACAGGAGGCTGACAAGACGCTGAACGTGTCGGTGAAGGGCAATATCAGATCCCTGGCTCCCAGAATCTCCTTTGATACCTTTGTCCAGATCATTACCAAGTTTGTACACTGTTTTCTTTGTACTTCCCCCACCAAACTGTCTGCTCCTGCTAATGGCTAATCATGTCAGTTATTAGAGACACCGCCGGGATTGATCGCGCGGCACCTACGCCGCTGGAGCTGCAGGTCAGAGAACAGACACAGTTCCATTTGTCTTCTCTCCAAAGGATTCACTGCTTGTTACACTGTTAGTATTGAGGAAAACTGATTGGACTTACACTGGTACAGTCACTTAAAAGAGGGCCTGGGGACACTGAAAGTGCCCTTGTGCTGCACAGGAGGATTTGTCCAGGTTTTTGTGGGGCTAGCGGGTATTTGGAAGAGAGACCCAAGCCACGAATCCAACTTCCATTAACAGATCTGTGGGTGAGGAAGGGGATGCTGAAATCAAGCATTGCTTGCACAACTGTGGTTTCAGTGACAGCAGCCAACTCACCAGTGTGGTAGCTGAAGACCACAGTCCCCATTTTCAGGTCAGCTATGCCCTGCCAGAGGGAAGGCTGGAAACTGAGCTGGTGGCAATATCTGTGCAAATGCACAGCTCACATCAGGGAGTTCAACCCACTACAGCCACATCTGGAGCCAGGCTTAACGTAAGCGAAAACTGGAAGACACTGCTGGATCTCCAGCTTTGAGCCAGGGTGGGGTTCCCACCCTGCAAATTAGAAAGGGTAATGTGGGACACACAGCTGTGTGTCTTTATCAGTGTGTATCTGCACAGCTACAAACTGTAATGTCAATTTTCCTGTAACAAAGGTGGTAAAAAACCCACAACAACCCAACAAAGGTATTTTTCACTTCCACCCAGCTCCAGCCTGGCTCAGCTATGGCTGTGCTTGAGCACAAATGCCAAAGAGCTAAGCAGACACTCCAGGGAACCAAAATGGGAGCAGTTTTAACCCAAATCACAGAAGGTAAGAGCCTGTTAGTGGACATTTTTCTGCTCTATTTCCTGTTGCATATAGTACCCAGATCCCATTGTGATAGAAGCATTAGAAATGCATAGAGAGAGACAGAAACAGGGAAAAGGAGGCTGAATTTAAATATTCAGTGCTAAAGGCACTATATTTTATTTTTGGGCAACGCAGATAAACAGAAGCTCTCGAAGAAAGCAATGTACAGTTTAATAAAGTGCACGCTATAGGATGTCCTTGCAGCACTTTTATTAGCATTAATAGGGTCTAAGCTGTCTGTATGTAAATCATTGCAGATCTAGGAGATGAAATATATCATAAGACCCATACGACTCAGCCAATTATACTGAGAGAAATCCATGAGCTAATTATACTGCATTGAGCAAAACAAAGATGGGGGAAATATATTGCAAATATTCAGCAAAGACTCGTTATTTGCTGTTAATTGCAATCATAGCACAAGGGTTTGCCTGCTACCTATACTTAAATCCATTTCCAGTAAAAATACAAGGGTGTGAAGTGTTCAGAAAAAAAATAATGTAAGAAGTAGCACTTGTCATAGAAAGTTGCAAAGACCACTGACAATGAAGCATCATACATTTTACTACCAGGGAGATATTTATCCCATACATGTTTTTTTATATTGGAATATATAATTTTAGCACTCTTAATGAAATCTAAAAAAAAAAAAAAAATTTTTTTTCAGTAATCCTGTAACATTTTGACCAAAGGTTTAATTTGCCTAATTCCCAGGGTGCAATTTAGTAAATCTTGTTGAGAAGTTAAGAACATTATCTGAACACAATGCAAGGTTTACTTCTTTTGTTGAAACTGTTCCTGGAGCAGTTTACAATAATAATAATAATAATAATAATAAACCCCTCTCTATTCCCAAGGAGCTAAATCAGGAGTAAAAATTATTGTTTGGGAGAATTTACTGGTTCAGAAGGAGTTACTTTTTCCTTCATTTAGCCTGGGAAGTGTGAAGATGGTAACAGATCCATATGATAATCTTCTGGCTGGAGAACATACACATGAATTTTCCTTTCATTTGTCTCTCCTTTTATAATGCAGTCAAGAGGTATGCAGGGCTCTGGGTTACAGAACAGATGGCAGAGGGATGGTTTTCCTTAGCTGCATTTATACATTTTTTACTCGGAGAACCCTTGGAGCTTTGAGCTTCTCCAGTGCCTGGCATGATACAACTCTGCATATGATGATGTGAGCAGGATGAATGATGATGGCTGATGACTGTCATAAAAGGAATTTGCTTGCACAGCAGCTTTTATGCTCTAAAAAACCCCTCCGGGATGGAGCTTGGAGTGGATTGATACACTGGTGAGGGAAAATGTCCCAGATCAAAAGGCAATTTATGTTGGAAGATGCAATCCCTTGTTCCTATCCTACCTCATGAACACAGGTACCGTTTTCCATGCAGGAGCCCTCACCAGCTCTGACAGATACAAATGGACCATCTGGAAACTGTGGGACCAGCCACCAAAGCCCCAGAGGGAACCTGCAGCAGAGCCAGGCACGGCACTGGCGTTGCCATCCCTCTGCTTGGCTGTGGCCAGCAAGGACAGGGTGGCCTTGCAGACCAGCAGGGAGTGGCTGGAGCTCACCTCACTGAGGCATCACCCAAAACACAGCAACGTTTGCAACTTGGAACCAGAACATCCAGAGTCTGACTCAGCCCTTGTTTCTACCAAGCAATCCCAGAAACAGGAGAAATAGTGCAATTTCACAAGATGGGTATTTTCTAGTGCAGGTTCTGATCTAATAACTAAAATGTTTCAAAATTAACATTGCAGCTCTTGAGACAGTACAGGGCTAAGCCCTTCCAGAGGACTGGCTTTCTCCTCTGCAGCAATGTCACATTTAGACAGAAAAGCAGTGTTTGTGGCACAGGACTGCATTCTGTTTTCACAGATAACATCTCAGGGGTTGTGCATCTCCCTCAGGATTTATTGGGTAGCTAAACCATTCCCACAAACTTTACTGGTGAACAGAATTTCAAGTGGTGAGCTCCTCCAAGGTACCAGATTTTATCACTGCTTTTCTTCTGTCGATCCACACCCTTGTGCTCTCAGCACTGCCCTTTCTTGCTGCAGGGGTTTGAATTCACAAGCCCTCCTCCCTTGTCCTGGCTGTGACAGAACCACCAGAGATCCCACGCCAGGAGCAGGGGTGGTACAGAGTATGGAAAGCTGTGTGGTCAGCAGATTGTAGGGCACCAGTGAGACCATAAATTATACAGTTTTTGGAGCACGACATTGTCAGGAAAAAAAGCATTCCAATGGAGGCTGTTTAGAGAGCAGTAAGGAAAAAAAAATGCCTGGAGGCCCAGGAAATGGGGTGTGCAAGGAAAAGCTGAATGAACAAGGACAACTGAGCCTACAGAAGGGAAGATGTGACTGTAACAACAGTACTCCTGTATCTAATAAACTATATTTAGAGAATTGCATAAAGTGTCTGTGGTCTGGGTTCTGCCCATCCCTGCACTGTGCCTGGAAATGGATCTGGAGAAAGCAAAACAGGACATTTATCCTCTGTTACATTTTCCTTCCACAGAATGAACCAGAAAATAAATTTCCTTTGAAGTTCTTTGTCTTGCTCTACAACATATGGAGTCAAGAATGCCCTTCAAAAAACACTTAGTTTACCAAATCTCCCACAGAATAGTATGCAACATTTGCACTAACATGACCTGGGGATACTTAGACTTGATTTTTTTGTTTTATAAAACCCATTATAATTATTAATGAACACATAAAATAATGTAAATGATAAGCAGTAAGTGTCTTTTATTATTAAGCTCTTAGCTATTTTGCCCATTAAGAAAACCAAATTAAAATAATTGAAGATTATAATCTGTCATGCATTCAAAATGCTCCATAGAAATTCAGACAGGCAAACATATTCAAAGCCTTTAAAAGAGCACACTTAAGAGTCAGTCTAAGCATTCCAGGATTGGCTCATTAATTTTAGTGGAAATATTTTAACTCAACTACTCTTACTGTTTATTGAAATCTTTGCTAAGGACTTACTTATTTATTTTTAACTGAATTTGCAATATGTTTAGGACTCATTTGTATAAAAGTTCTTAACTCTTATTTCACAGTTGTTTTAGAAGCCAGTAAAGAGACACATCTCTAGCTCTGTATTTCCAAACAAATTACTGCATGTTGCTGAAAGAATCACATATGGTTTCAATAAAAAGATGCAAAATTCAAGCAGAGAAAAATTAAGACAGATTTGGAGACCCAACCAGGTGAAGGTATCATTTAACTTCTGTCTCCTTTTATCACACTTGCCAATGATCCCAAGCTATGTCCTAGAAGGAAATGAAAAAAAAAAAAACCCCACCAAAACCCAGAAGATCCTCTAAATCACTTCTGTCTTCAGAGAAAACTGTCTCTTCTGTGCCTTGCCAAGAGGATGCTCCGACATGGCACGGGTGGTTTGTAGAAACCCAGCATTGTCACTAACTCCAGCCCTGGGTTTAACAGCAGCTGGCCCTTAAGTGTTCATCCACCCCTGGACAAAATGACCACTGACTGAGCCAAGTGTCCATGGTGGTGGCATTTACAAACAAGGTTAAGTAGGGAAAGACCTCTACTGGCAAAGAAAGAAGGGATGGAATTGCACATTTTTACCTGGGGATTTCTTTCTTTCCTCAACTAGGACTGGTTTCATCTCGCACATGATTTTCTAAAAACTTTGTATCTGGTCTCAGATAAAAAGAAGAGAAGCAAGTCTTTCCAGGGTGAAATCCATCCTCCTGAAGGCTTAAGTGTACATCACATTTCCTGAAAAAGTGGTTTTCTCTTTCCACCAAGAGAGAGAACCAAGCACTACACCTAGATTAGAGACCGCATTTTCACATGGTTGAGATTCACTGCTGAGAGCTTAAGTTTTTTCCTCTTCTTTAAAATACAAATCCAAAGCCAAACTATAAAACATTCCCTTTGGCCCAACGGCTGGATCTCTCCCATGTCAGGTTAAATCCTGCAGCTGAAATCTGTGCAAAGTGATTTCTAATGTTATTTATTTTGATGATAAGACAGAGTACAAGTAGTGCTCCAGAGAGATTAAAGCTGTCATTTAAGCCATTAATGTAACTGATGATGCAGCCTGCATTAAAGGGATGCAGCTATGTTTGAACCCAAAAGAGAAGAACCTCTCCTGTGTGCCCAGCTTGCTCTGGTACCTGCAGAGGAGCCCATTCCCATCCAGCCCTTCCCATCCAGCTCTCCTGCTCCTTACCAGGAGGATTTGCTTCCTCTGCACGCACCCTGCGAGTGCTTGGCTAAGGTGCTGCACCAAATGTTCAGCTGCTGACAGCTCCCAGCATTTCTCAGGTCATTTGGCTTCCACACGGCTCCCTCTGTCCAAGGGCTCCCCTCCAACCCTGCTGCTCCCTTCAGGCCAATTACATCCACATGGACACACTCCTCTGGAGCCTCCCCTATGCCCACGGGTAGCTTTGATAGTTTTCACTCCTTCCCTCGCTTCCAAGTTTTTTTCAATCGTTTACCAGGATTTTCCTCCTCTACCTGGATGAAAACGTAACACTGAGCAGATGGAGAACAGCATATCAGTCAGGCTCAATAAGGAGCTGGTAATGCAGTGGGAGAGAATTTCTGCCTGCAACTCTGGCCAGTAACTGTGTGTGTGATCCCAGGCGTAAGTACAGGATGAAATTGAACTTGTCAGACTCACAGCCTAATTCAAAACTACCGTTATTCTGCTCGGGATAAAAGCAAAATAACAATCCTTTTGCCAAGAAAACCAAATTCTGTACACGATGAGACGACACGCTACAAGCACAGAGTACCTGGTGTGCAGCAGTGCATCCAGACCAAGGATTTGCTGCAGCTTAACTCTACTTTCCTACCTGCTGAAACAGCAAATAATTTATGTTTTAGCTTGAGTTGTCCCGACATAAAAAGACTGAGGTCTGCAGGGCTCATGGGGCCAGTCTGCTCTTTGTAACTCTGCAGCTTGTCAAAGTTTCTGAGTGGTGACTTGGGACCACCAGAAGCTCCTGTCAGGTCTCTGTCTTTACCGGTGAAAAACTCAGTAAACTGCCATTTGTTGCATGGTCTCTGTGATTAAATAATTAAGTAATTTTTATTACTCACTATTATAAAGGTCAAGAAGCCAAGGTCCCCATATCAGGAACTGGCCAATGCTAATGTGTCTTCCACATCTAATGGTAATTGATGTGGCACAGTAATTTCTAAAAGCAATACGTGCCTTTCTTCAGGCCTTTTGCAACCTGAGAACTCCACTGTGGAAATGCTTCAGACTGTAGCAAGGCAAGAGAGAGGGGGGAGAGCAGCTCTGATGGGAAAAGAAGATTACAGAACACCTCCACGTGACCAACATCTTATCACTGCCAGAACCCTGATAGCAGAAGCAACAAAACTAATTTTTACTACTCTTTCCCTTATCTCTCCTGCAAGAGAGCAGATTCTTCACTGCAGTGACTGAAGGCATCCCAGTGGAGCTGATGTGCTGCTATCAGGTGAATTTTGGCCCTGAAGAACTGAGGCTGGTTCATACTGTGCAAGATGCAAGGGGCTGATACTGCCTGACTGGGATTGGAACCAGATGCACAAACCCTCCTCTGCTGCAGAGGATGCTCCATGACAAAAGGTGAGAGGAAACACGTCTGAGAGTTCCAAATACACTGCTCTTACTCCTCTGACAGAGGAGTGGTGACAGGCAACAGAAGATCATCCTTCATAATCTATTTAGGAAGGGCTACCCACTGTTTCTTTGCAGAGGGTACCATCCTGCAGCACCTTCTTGCAGCTGACCCCACTGCTGCCTGTGATAGCTATGCCTAAATGAAGATGAAGTCAAGAAAAACAAATCATGGCAGGGGGAATTTGTCCTCATTTCTTTCTGAAGTGTATCTCTCCTGAAGCCTTATGTCATTACATCGTGTCTACCACAAAGCAAGCCTGGAAAAGAGAAGCTAGCACCTTTCTGGGTAAAACTGAGCAGGAAACTCGAGTGCTCAGTGCAGAAGATAAATAAGGGTAGCAAATATTGACCTACACAGGAGCAACCTGATCACTGTAACTAATGATTGAGGCCCTCAGCTGATATAAATCAGTGTAGACTCAGTAGCTTCAAACAGAGGCACACTAATTTATTTCAGCTGAAAATCCAGCCCGTGGCGTTTAAAAATTTAGCTGCACAGCAGAAGAACAAGTGAAGGATGATCTTCACCTGACCCACAGCAATTCACCACAAGCAGCATTCCTCTTGGTAGGACAGTGAGCTCGGACACAGGGAACAAGCATTCAGGGGAGAACAAACACACTGGTGTCCTCAGGAAGGAAGTTTTTCCCAGACTCAAGGGATATAATTGGTCTTAGTGTGTGTGACCTTTGCTTTGTAGTGAGCTCTGGCTTTCCCAGAGTCATGCACTGAACTCCCAATGGCATGATGCCTACAGATCATGGAGAAGTGGTGCTGTGGCATGATTGTGAGTGCTGCTCTCAGCACAAAATAATGCTTTTGGACCTGCCTGCAAATAGCTAACAATGGGAAACAACAATAAAACCCTCCAGTGTGTCTATTTTGGAGAACAAAATCTGCTGAGGCTTGTATTTGAGACACTACTTCGGGATGCTTGCAGAGCAGGATTTAAAGCTCTGCAGCTCTCAAAGTCTCTCTAGAAAGTTTAATTACAGGAAAAGCAAACCTATTTGTTTGTTATGTAGGCTAGATTACATGGCGCAGCATATAGAGAAGTTTTTTCAATGGTCAGTAGAAGGAAACACCAACGTGAGGAGGCAGGGAATGAAGTTCTCTCTGTGCACTACAGGAGCAGTGCTAAAAGACATCAGTGCAGGTCTAGATTGGATGATCCTGAAGGATCCTGTCCAACCTGAGATATTCTATGATTCTATGATTTACTGACCAGTGAACAAATACAGTGTGAGATGTCTTTGTTCCTAGGGCTCATCCCCTTTTGTTACCCAGACAAAATATTGAATTCTCCGTAACTTTTCCCTGCTGGCCAAATTCTACCCAGGGATGCACACTTATGCTTCCTTCCACAACAGCTATGCTGGACACTCAAGAGCTGTATTTTTCCTTCAATAAACTTGCAGAGCAAGACACCACAAGAGCTCTGTGGTCAGGAATGCCCAGTAAGGTGACAGCAAACAGGCTGACATCGGGCTGGCACACCCATCCCGCACAGCTGGATCCAGCCTGTGCCCACACGTGCACATCTGGCGTGCAGGCACACAGCTGCATGCAGGACACAGCAGCTGCAGGACACACTGCCAGGCTCATGCCAGCACCCCCTCTCCCAGCCAGCTCTCCTGTGCCCTCCCATCACCTTCCTGCAGCCCCTGCCTACGCTCAGGGTCCCCCAGCAGCTGCAGCTCTTGCACCAACACCCTGAGTTCCAAGGGTACCTTTCCCTCTGGTGGGGGTGTTCTCAACTCAAACACCCATCGTTTGTGCAGCTGTGCCTCGTGCATCAGGGATGGGAGATTGCCTTCGAGGAAATTTCAAACCTGGCTGAACTCTGCTCATTTGGAACGACTTCACAGGGCTGGATTTTTGGCAAGTTTTTCTCTTTCGTTAACTCTGTTTCTGTGTGGGTTTGATCTGAGACCCCTGCTTGCTTTGACTTGAATTCATGTTAGACTTATTCATGTGACTTATTGATGTGCTTCCCATCCACACACTTTTAATGCAAGAGGCAGACAGGCCAGCTTGAGGACATGGCGCCATAGATTTAAAAAAAAAAAAGAAAAAAGCAGTAATTTCTGACACATTACAGAGCCTTTTCACATGTCACTTCCATTTATGGCACAATCTGGTTCTAGATTTAACTCTCCAAAGCAAGTAACAGTCCCCAAAGATCACAAACACAAGCTTCTCACCCTCCAAAAACCCCAACAACAAGTTACTGCATTCAAGTAACCGAGGATTTTAGAGTCCAGACTGGTCTGGGATGCTTATTCTCAACTCCCCTTTTAATTGCAGTTACTCTAATAGACATACAGAATTTCTTGTTTAATTTTTTTTTTCTGCAGTATTATTAATTGATAATTTAATTTTTGATCTGGTGAATTACATGCATTATATGAATTCACCATCAGTGAAATGACAAGTTTAGAGCAGAATAGTTTAGGTAAGCAGATTGTCAGTGCTTATGGCTGTAAGACATAATTATGTACAGCCAACTGTGTAACGCGCTTGAAAAAATTATAAGCCTAGGCACAGAAATTAAAATTATTTCAAGATGAAGTTGTACAAATACAGCTGCAAAAAGCTGCAAAATCCTATTAATTTATGCCAACTGTAGTGGGTAGTGCAGGGGGGAGCCAGCCCCCACCTCCCTGCCAAAGGAAGTTTAACACCCAGTGAATAAAGGGCTGGGTGTTTAAACAGAAGACTATTTCAGCTATTCTTTATGTACTCATAAACTTGTGGGCATCAGCTGGTAACTTGGTATGATGACTCCTCAGCGTGTCAGGGCAAACATTAAATGCTAAATTACCATATGTCAGCTTGGGGTGGTTAATAATTCTACTGCATCTTGGACAACTTGAAGGATTTCCTGAAATTGCTGTCAAATCGAATCTTTCCTTTGATCAATAAAGGAAATACACCATTCGTGGTGCCGAAAAGAATAGATTAGCAAAATACTGTAAGTGCAGCTGGCAGGGACAACAAACTGCATTCTCTTAGCTGGAGATGCCCAATAACCACATCAATACTTCCAGTGAGGGGGCCCACATGAGGAAAAGGCAGTGGCTGTTCATCACATACCCACTGCTCCGTTCTGGTTGCCACCAAAGCTCCCCTGACCCCGTGCTACCTGTGGATCTAACAGGCAGCAGGTAATTATGGGAGCAATATTTGTTCTACACTGCTGGGTCTATCAATTGCAGCCAGAGGAATGAAAGAGAGAACAACTGTGAGCATGGAGAACCTGCCTGACCTGCTGCTTGTTTTCCAAGCTGTGTAATAGAGATCTTTCTGGCAATGCTGAGGATCAGGACCAGCTGGGAACAGCCAAATCACGTAGGAAATGTAGAAATCTGCACACTGGGCTTATTTAGAGGGGTACTACCCACCCCAGATCGTGCTGCTTCTGCCACTTTTACTCTCAGTCAAGCATCAGTTACAACAAACACATGCTACTCCAGCTAGTAAAACAGATTGAAAGAGATATTGTTTCCTCGGTGCATTTGAAAGCATCAATGACACATTTCAAGATATTCACCACTGGGAAATTGGGACCAGATCTCCAGTTCAACTGCATCAAAACACCTGAAACCTAAATCAAATTATTCCTAGAGTTTCCTGCACATCTTACTATGGATATGCAGAATATCTGGCCATGGGTGCAATGGCCAACCCTGTGGTGCAGCCACAGGATGCTGCAGCCTCCATGTGAGCCCTGGAAAAGATTATTCCTTAACATCAAGTGACAGAAAAGGTGTTGCACTGCAGATGGCTTTGCTGAGCAGCACCCAGCCTGCTCCTCGCTCCCATGAGCAGCCCTCCAGGAACAGGGTTGGGAAACCCTGCTTCAGTTTCTTTTTTAGAAGCACTAATGAAACCTGAGCTCTTAAAACATCTCACTGTCGTGTCAGATTTTGTAGTTCAGTTGTGAGTCAGAAATATGTTTTCTGGGTCTTACAGATCCACCCCATCCAGCACACACCTTCCCAAAGCTTTGTTGGAGCCTGGTGACAGCAGGAGTGGTCCCCAAAAACCTTTAAACCATCAGCACTGAGTAAGCAGAACCCATTTCTTATAGCACATTTTTTGAGCACTTCGATTTTTGGTAATTCAGGTCACTCCACCCAATACCCCCTTGCTGATAGATTTAGTTGCAGCAGTTGTTCTCAGGCTGCAGGGCCCTGAGAAAGTGATGTGAAAGTTGCTGGTAGCAGGAAATTGCCTTCATAATACTTTCAATTTAAAAAAGTTGGTAATGACGCAGGGAATAGGTCCTGTGGGAACCAGGAAGGTTGAAAATAATCCACCAGCAAAAGAATTGTGAACTGCTGACTTTGGGCATTTAATTGGGATGGAATTACAGGTCATCTCCTTCCATCAATCCTGTGCACACTCCAAAGGTGATACTTAAAGGAACAGAGTATTTCATATAGTATCTTTTTGTTTGTTTGTTTTTTTGTATCAGAGGAAATTAAAAGAAAACATTCTGCCACATACTCAAACCTTGCAGCTGCTTTATAAGCCATGCCTTGCTCTCTGAGCTGGTGTAAACCAGCACAGCTTCTCTAAGTTCAGCTTTACACCCATTTCCAGTGGCTGCCAGGCTGACCCAGTATTTCTGTGGTGATTAGAGTGGGATATCGCTTCATGTTTATTTCTAGGAAAGCTCAAAGTTGGCTCTTGTGCCTTTGAGGAGCTGGGTGTATGTGGGGAAATGATGTTTCTTCAAATTCTAAATCTTCAGGGCTTTTTCTCTTTTTCTTTTTAATAAGAAGCAGGAGGAAGATTTCCTGACCCTCTGAACCATCCCTGGGTTTGAATACACTACATGGCATGCCTGTAAACACAAGAAGAAAGCTCTTGTGTGAAACTTCTTAAACTGCAGAGGATGATGGACAGCAAGTGGGATGCAAGCCAAGGAACATGACAATTAGCACAGAGAAAGTTTTCAGGGTTTATTCCATCAGTCAGCACTTAAGGAGGCTTTGAAGGGGAAAAAGCATCCTTTTTATATTAATCCACTACTTCTGCACTTTCCCCCTATTCCATGGATTTAGTGCTTAGCTGCTAAATATCTATATGCAGAGCTTTATTAAGAGGAGTTGGTTTACTTTTTGAAAGATTCCACATCCATTAGTTCATAGAGAGAAAAGAGGCAAAATCATTTCTCCCGCTGCAATACTGAGTTTAAATGACAATTTACTCTTCCCCAGCTTTTAGTACTTAAAGATGTGGATGAGAAAAGAGCCAGCATTTCTTGCAGTGGTATTTCTGGTCATCACCTTACTAAAGAGTTGGTTGTGCTACTGATGATAAAGTAATTCAGTAAAAGCAAAGGGAAAATCCCCCCTTTTCTCCCCCTTTTCTATCTTGGCAGGCTTCACATCTGAAGAGGCACCTTACTGTTCCAAGATAAAATATTTTCTTTTTTCTTTAAAAAGAAAAAGTTCTCTCAAGCAAGAACTTGGGCAACAGCAGGGGACAATGCTATGCCAGTATTAATTAGCAAATTCCAAATGAATCATAGTTTGTGCTTAGCAGGGTATGGTTGAAAACGGTGTGAACTTTTAAAATGTTGTGTTGAACATACAAGTTACAGCTTACTTTTTATATATATTTTTAATAAGCCTAACAAAGGAAGAGTTGCTTTGGAAGGGCATCTTATTCATTTCCTCCATGGCCCTGTTCCCAGGCCTTTGTGCTCTTGCCCATCTCTTTACCCAGAGGCTGACACTCATCACCCTTAGCTCATCCCTTTTGGTCTGAGGCCACAAGTGGGGGATGGCACTTTGCCTCTGATTAAGAGATGGGGTGTGGGGCTGTCCCCACTGTGACCTGAATCACCTGGCAGGGGGTGCACAGTGACACTCATCACCTCTGTGCCTCCTTGATCCCAAGTCCCCAGGACTCCAGGATGTGCCTCCCCCACTGCTCCTGCACCTCTGTGCCAGGGCTCTCCACCACAGCACAGGAGGCAGAACTGGGCAGTGGCTACACCTGGCAGCACTGATGGACTCTAATCTTAATTTCAGGATTATTCAGGTTGTGATTAAGCTGGGGCACCTGCCAGTGCAAGGCTCATCAATTCTCTTTGATTTGGAAAACTCTGCATCTGTGTCAGAACTTCAATTTCAGTGCAGAGCTCTGTGGCTGTTTTTCCTCGCCCTTCAATATTGAGTTTAAAAGAATCAGGAGCTCAGAGAAGTGACTGATGCACTGGTCTGGGGCAAGCAGCCATGGGAGGCTGTGAGTATTCATTCAGGTAGCTACAAGGAGAAAAAGATGCCCTTGGCAAGCTGAGAAACGTGAGATTCCCAAGTCTCCTTGTGCTTTCCCTTACCCTGGCAAACAGAACTGACAGTGCACAGAAGAGCTGGGGGCTATTGCAACATAAAGAACAACTGCAACATCCACTGGGATCCAGAACATTCAGAGCTATTTTAATCAAATTACTATCGATTAGGGACAAACTAGAGTCTACTGAAGTTAATGGACACATTTCCATCGACTTCAAAGGGCTCTGAAACAGCCTGTAACCGAAAACAAGCAAGTACCGAAATGAGAAAATGCATTTGAGTCTCACCCTAATTGCATGAGATGAAAGAACTGTTTCAGCTGGAACTTTCTGAAACTATTCTGCCCAAGTGTCAAACACCTCAAATGGTCAAAAATTCAGCAAAGCTACCAGAAATAAGGAGTCTGACAGCAGCAAGCGTGGCCAGCTGAGGGTACCAGAGACACACAGACAGATGTATCAGCTCTGCTGACAGTTCTGGAAGACCTTCAGTAACTTACATTGGAAAAAAGTCTCAGCAATTCTGTGTGTGTTTAGATATATACACTAATTTAGTTTTAATTTCCACTCAAATTTATTTTCTCTAAGAAGGAAGAGGTTTTTTCTTCTTTTTCCCTGGAAATGCTAGCGTTTAATTCCATGCTACAAATGTATCATTTGTCCTTTTGTCTTCACAGGACCTAATCATCTTCTCTGAGGGATGAATAGGAAATCATGACACAAGCAATTTGTTTAAAGTAGCCTGCTTTACTGCCTAGACCATTTTGTTGTCTTTAAAGCTATATATTTATGTGACAGCCAGACATCCATTAAAACCCACAAACCTTAAGGCTTATGAGGTACAAAAGGGATTTCTTCTTTTAAATTTTATAAGGGAGAAAACCAGGCCTGAATACTGGAGGGTCATAACTTTACTGACCTTCATAATATTTGGTTCTTCCCAGAGCTGCCGTAATTAAGTGTTGAGTCAGTGGATAAAATAAGTTTTTGTTTTTTTTTTTTTTTTTTTTTTCAAGAAGCTAAATTGAGATGGCATTTTAAATAGCTTGTAAGGACCAGCAGCACCATATTGTTGTGAACTCCAGCTCTACCCTTCTCCAGCTTTTATTCATTCAACAGCCCTAGAAAGTAAACAGATAAATCCCACTTGAGGTCACTTGTGCCATGCCAGGATGGCAGTGGAGGCTGCAGAGGCTTTCTTGACTGCATGGTACTTGAGAAAATTTGGGGCAGTATTAAAGGAAGATTTGGGGATTAAATGCTCCATCCTGCCTAATTCTTTCCTCCATCAACTCTAAAGGGGATGTTTTACTCAAAGTGTACCAGAATAAGTACCAGAATCTGCATATATAGAGATATATAGAGATTTATATAGATATAGATATATATGGATAGATGACAATTCCAGCAGCACTGTTACCAACGAGAGAAGAATACAAACATCCAGCAAATACCCAGATACCAAAGGCCTGATGGACAGCTCTTTGGTAGAAAACCACACAGAAGACTGTCCACCAAAGGCCCCAGTCCCAAGGATCTGCAGACAAACCTTTCACCCTGTGGGAGAGAACTGGTGCAGAGCACAGCAGGAGCTGAGGGGAGCCCTTTTTCCAGCCATGCTAACATGTCAAACCACAATGTTCAGCCAGGGGAGATGCTGTTCATCCTTCCCTTCATGTTGCTCCCAACCAAGTGTCACCTCAGTGGTCACCTCAAATGTGTGACTGGAGCATGGGCTGAAGAGCTGCAACCTCCACATCACTTCAGATACCCAACTGGGATTGAAAGATATGGTTCAAGCCCCTCTTAATGCCCTATTATCTGTGGATCACTGACAGGGTTGATTATAACAGTTTGACACGGCTCCAGAGGAGCTGTTACAGTCTATTGTGTCAATAGGTACCTAGGGAGTCTTTAATCTGCAGATACATGTGTAAAAACAGCAGACTAAAAACACAGCTTTTTTTTTTCTTTAGAAGTTGTTATTGCTAAAGCAGTAAAAAGAAGCAAAAGTAATGCTCATTGTAGAAATAAAAGCCCTGTCATTTTTCCCATGACAAGAGCACAAAAGAGTCTGAAACCCAAGATTTTTCCCCTTTCAGTTGTAATATAAAAGTGATCCAAAATGTTTACGCCAGGAGACAATTTGGAATGACTTGTTTTCCTGCTGAGCTATAATCTTGGTCAGCAGGAATGCTGCTGATGTGACTCAAAATGTATTGCTGCTCTAGTGTGAAGGAAAGAAGGGGTGAACTGTCATAATTATTAAATTAGCAGAAAACATTTTTTGTGTATATGGTGTGTGAAAGTATGACAGTAAACATGGGGGGAAATTGTTTGTTTTCCTCGGAAACTGGTAGCTGGATTTGATTAACAAAAGTGTAGTTCCATGTTAGGTTGTCATGAGGTTCCTGGATACTGCAGAGACAGGCGTGGTGTGCAGGCACACACAGAGATACTGGCATGGTACAAAGAATATACAATTATCACTTATGAAGTCACAGGCTCCTGCTTTTAACAAGCAGATTCTTTCAAAACACTGATTTGCCCAGTGAGGTCTGTGAGATGCCACATACTCAGAGCACAGAGCAATTCAAATTTGTTTTCCCAGAAAATGCTGTTTAAAATGGTTCACTTAATAAAGAATTCTGTTTACAAGCAAGAAGTTAGAAGATGCCTTGGAAACATCTGATTGCTCATTCTTTCAGCAGTATCTTTTTGCAGATACAGTGTAATTTTAAAAAAAGGGTATGAGGTACATAAACATCCAGGATCTCTCATGAGAACATCACTGATTTTCAGTCCTATTTCCATTTAGTCCTGACAAAGAAACAGATCCACTGGAAGTTTTGCAAGAGAATAAACATTTGTGATGCTAGCAATTAAATCCTTCCTTGTACAAGGGTCTTGATGTTTCTTTCTACTGACAATCGTGACAGAAGAGCACCACCATCTTATGAGAATTTTAATAAAAAATTATTGAATGCAGAACTTCCCTTGTGTGACTTAGCACATTTCAGTCCTCAGGTCTTTAGGGGGAAAAAGGCTGCATTGCAAAGCCCATACAACAGAAAAATATCTGACAGTATGTTTCAAAACATTATTTAAATAGAGACTTCTGTTCAAGTTATTAATGCCTTTAATATGGATTCTCATCTCCTCTTTTTATTACCTTGTGTGTCTTTCTGGTTATTTAAAGGGTTGTGAAAAGAGCTGGTCAGCACTTCAGAGCTCCCACTGCTCGTCAGCAACAGATGCCGACCATAAAGTTAAAGCCAACACAAAAGAAAAGCCCTGTGCAGATTTCTTTTTTTCTCCTCTCAGGGGAGGGAAGGCAAACACATCCATCCTTCCCTATCCTGCTCCTCCCAGCTTCCTACCAGTGAGCAACCCTGGAGCTAGAACCCAGCTGGATGGCTTATTTTAACTAAGAATGTGGGGGAATGAACTCGTTATTCATCACTCTCTGACCTGGAGCAGAAGTGCTGCCCCATGAGGGAGTGCTCAGAGAAGCCCAGCAGAACATGCTGCACCCTCAGAAGAATCTGCAGGTGCTTGGGCAGGGTGCGCCCCCTCCTCCGGCACCGCGCTGTCCTCTCCTCGGGGCAACAGCTGGCTGTGACAGCCCGTGTGTTTGATGGTCTGGATATCACACACATGGGAAAAGGGTCACGCTTCCCAGATCACCTGGTGGACTAATGGGAGCAGACAGCTCCCCAGCAGCACGAGCCAGAACATCTCCGCGCTCCGACATCGCGTCAGGGCAGCGGGACAGGCAAAGGCAGAGCAGCCATCTCCCGTGTCCTGCAACATCTGGTCATCTCCATCAGACCAGGGCTGGTGTCAGATCCTGCCAAAAGCATCTGGGCTCTTTGTTTGCTTCATCTCCCACACCTTCAATCTGAACTAATTCAAAGCTCGGATCAGCTGGTGAAATTTTAGTGATCATGAAAGCTGGCAGCATTAAACAAACACAGCAGAACAGGACAGATACAATCCAAAGGGAAAAACTTGAGTCTTTTCCTCTAATACGCCTACCAGAGTAGTCCCATGCTCTCCCAGTAACAGTTCCTTGTCCTGACATGCTGAATGTTTATGTAGCATTTTCCACATTAACGGCACAGCAAGGAAATAAAGAGGCAGACAATTCATGTTCGTGAGTAAACGATGTACACAAGGAGAGAAAAAGCCCTAATCCATTTGGAGTCTGAAATCAGATCTCCAGGGATGCTTTAGATTATTGCCCTACAGGATGCCCAGAGTTTGTAGCCAACTTAATGGCTTTCCTAATACCAAGATGCTCCTAATGAATGACATGGCTGGATGAAAAAACTTTTTATAACGTCACTTACAACTGGATTAAGTGTATCAAGATGTTTTCTTTGATATTGTCTTGTCAGTTCATATCAAGTGACTCTTCCATGCTTTCATGTCAGGTAATTCCCAAGAAATTCATGGCTACAATCTAAAATAAATGTGTGACTTTCAAATCAGCGAGAGCTGAATGATAGGAATTTTAAATTGCTGGGATAAAACTGCTAGCTACTTCATAACACTCATGCTGCTTCCAGATTTAATACCTGCCTTTTCAAACACTATCAATTCACTTAATATGTCAGTGGGGAATAACATTACTTTATTTTATTTTCCTTTATAAGGATCATGAACCATTTTTTCTTACAGAAATGTACCAATTACCCACATGCCAATTGTCCCAGCCACAGTCTGATCTTGCAGCGTGGACATTCAGCTCAGGTGCACACAGAGCTTTCTGATGCTACAAAAGAACCACTGTGGGCTAAATTCCGGACTGATGTAAGCAGGCACATTTCTGCTGACATCAATGGAACTGCACTCCCCAACGCAGGTTCTGAGTTTTGCCCTCTGCCCTAAGAATCTGACAAATGCCGATGGAAGTCAGAAGGAAACCTTTCATGTGAAAAATTCCTAATTTAAGAAATTAGCAGAGCAAAGCCACAGAAAGAGAGGGTAGAAATAAGACACCATATTGTTCCATTTGTGCTGGGATAGGCAAATTGTGTCTTAACTCTGGCAGCTGGGACATTTGAGCATGGGGAATTTCCACTGGGGCATGGCCAGAGGTGTTGGTACCGCTCCCTGCCCTTGCAGGACTGCTTGGTACGAGGAGCACACCAGGAAAAAAAGGGAGCCAGTGTTCAGGAAAGGCTGGATCCAAGGAAACACTGAGGGATCAGGTGTATGGGGGCAGAGCTCGGCCACTCTGTGGCACAGGGGCTGCAGTGTCTGCGGGACACAGCGAGCAGCGCCAGCGCCGGAGGCCGCGTGGCTGCGCCTGCCCTGGCTAATTGGTCCTGCTGAGGGTTTGGGGCTGCTCACCGGGGCACAGTGCCAGGCTACTGGAGCTGTGTGGCTGCTGGAGCAGGGCTGGAGCTCTGCAGGGCACTGGCCTGGGCTGGCCAGGCTGTCCTGGCTGCTCACAGTACCATGGCTGCCTCACCTGTGCTGATGCATCCCCAACCGTGCTGCAGGGAGCTCTGCCTCCTGCGAGGGTACAACAGGCTCTGACCACATAAAGGAGCTTCATTATTCCAAAGCTGCATCCACTGACCACATCCCAGAGCTACCAGCTTGCTCTACACCTTTTGCAAGCCCCCCTGGAGGAGGTAGGGCACGGCTCTTTGATCCAGGCAGAGCTGGCAATGCTGGGAGCTCTGCAGCAGGTCCCTGCCAATTTATTTCTGGTAATGGATTGTCCCAC
Organism: Promerops cafer; assembly: GCA_013398275.1. NCBI lineage: Eukaryota > Metazoa > Chordata > Aves > Passeriformes > Nectariniidae > Promerops > Promerops cafer. The sequence goes on from VZSE01015292.1 coordinate 459,627, forward strand.
TGTTTCAGCATTGTTTACACTGATTTATTCAGAGTATATCTGCATTCATATTATACATGCAACTCTCACCAATGCTGGGTAGACCTTATTCTGCATTGATTGGGATGTGCTGGGAGATATGCCAAACACTGTTAGCATAGAGTATCACACTGTACTTGGAAACCTTTACCTTGAACTTACCAATTCCTGTCAGCAAGGAAAACTCACCTGTCCTGCTCTTTTGGGAACCACTCATAAAGCTCCAGTTTAGAATGTTACCTGCAATACCACTGATGCTAACACAGGTTAGAGACACAAGTACTGCTCTCAACAGACTGATGAGTTCACTGTGATATCACAAGCACTGGGGGATATCATCCAAAGAAATAAACTTTTTCAGACTTGAAATGTTTTACGGTTTAGGTGACACATTAAGAATTGAACTGTAGAAGCCAGCATTTCAAAACCAGAAGTGCTCACGGGTAAGAAAAGAAGGAGCAAAACCCTAACATGAATCCTGTGCTGAACCTGGTTATACATCTGTGTGATACTGTGGCAGGGAAAAATTAGGAAGAAGAGATGGGAAAGAAATCAGTTGCAGTGTGATAAAGGAGCAAGATCTCCCTGTATCTGCAGACTAGGGTAGAAAACCTGTATAAGCCAGTAGGGAAGATATTAATGAGCATCAGACAAATCTAACAGGAGGTATCAAAAGCAGCTACCAAAGATGTAAATAATGAAAGAGAAAAAACACACAGTAGAAGAATAACGAGACTGAAATGGGTTTTGAATATTTTGGACACCAAGTAACAATTTAATTTGCACTGACCTTCTAGAAGCAGCCACAAATCTGATTTTACATAAGCAAGCTGCAGTGCTGGTGCTCATTCCCAGAGCAGAATCCTGCTCATTCCCTCTTAGCAGCGCTGGAGACAAGGGATCGAAGGGACAACCTCCTCCGGAGTTTTTCAGCTGCTCCTGGCAGAGCCAGGGCAAAGAGACAAAGCCCAGGGCACTGCAGGAGCAGGGATGTGTTACAGGGATGTGCCACGGCTGGCTTGCTCTCCTACAGCCCAGTGGTTTCATGGCATATTCCTCTTTTTAACAGGTTGTGCTGGTATTGATCCAAATCAGTGAGAGCTGTATTGATCCCCCCAAGGGTTCGACTCTTACATGGGAAGAACATTTTCAAAAGACCTGATCCTCCTTATTTTTCACTCTTATTCCCAACGACGCAATAGGAGAGAGCTCAAGGCTTCCTCTGTATTCCTCCCTTTTACTGCTACACCTTCAAAACCTTTCCAAGAGGCGACCCTCGGTTGGCAGCAGCATTTTGGGCAGCTGAATTTCTCCGTGTAAAATCAGCTGGCGACCTCTCAGCGTGGCTTCCTTGGCCAAGTGCCCTCCAGGCAGGTTGGCAGCCCCTGTGGCCAGCAGCCAACCTCCCAGGGCTTCTGTTTGGACAGGGCCCTTCTGCATTTTATTTGCCTTCATTTCATTTTCATTTTAATGTGATGGTAAAATTTTTATCTGATAATCTAAACAAGGTAATAATTTTGTGCTATAAAAGTGCCTGTCTTCTGCTGTTACTGTCACCATCGTATATTGAAGGGTAATATTTGCAACATTATACAAAACTGTTATTCTATTAAAATGATAAAATGGCAGTGGTTTTATTACATGAGTGATTTTGGAGGCACTGAGATGCCCTTTACTGCAGACAGGAATAATAAAAACATTATTCACCAACACATTAGGGAACAATCCTGTGATTTTGGAAAACAGTTGTAACAAACAAGTAAGTTATTACAGTGACATGCTCAGGAAACACAGCCCTAAATCTTATCTACTGTAACTAAATAGTACTAATAGCCAGGGACTCTGCCTGCTCTGCACTTCAGCACCCTGTCCCCAAGTTGGCAAATCATAAGACAGGCTCTGAGAATTGTTCATGCACTTTTTGCAATCCCACCTAATCCAGGCCTTTGGATTTTAACCCTTTATTCCTACTGAAGTCTTAAGGATTTACCATCTGTCACTGCAGAATCCGTGAAGATGAAGAAGGGGAGAGGATTAAATTAATTAACAAATTCTAATCCTGAAACAGTGTTAGCGATGTTAGGGTTCTTTGAATTCTAATGAGGATTTAAAGCAACGCTGACAACTTTCCCATTAAAAAGGAGGAAAATAATGTCACATTATCACATCCCCAGCCTCTGCCCACCCCACGCAGCTTTTTATCCAACAGAAAATATTACAGGGATCACTCAGTTATCCAAGGCACCTCCTCAGCCACGTCTGCAAGCAGGAGCCTAAACCCATGTGCACAGGCCAGAGCTACCTCAGGCTGTCGCTCGAACACGTTATCAAGGTTCTCTGTATATTATTAGACATCCTCCAAGTTTTCTAGAAGGTAATCCTGAACCAGCTAATACAACCTGGTATATCTGACTAGCAAACAGACTGTGTGTTTTTATTCCTTCCTCTTCTCTAACTCCAATGGATTTGCATCCATTGCCACCCAGAACAGCCAACAGTCTGTGCCCACAAGAGATGAACAGGAAGGTCAAACAACCCAAAAAGTGTCTGAGTTGTCTGAAGTCACCAGTGACTCCAGTTCAATAGGGAGAACACAACATGGAAAGACAAAGTTGAGCAGGGAGAGCTTCACAGGGAGAACACAGAGTTCCCCTCCTAATGTGTTTTGGTTTTGTCATAAAAAAATCAAGCATGGGGAGAGAATCAGACCGCCTCAAGATGCAATGCATTGATGTACAACACGTTCTCTCTGCAGCAGCAATGTATAATGTGCATTAAAACAACAGTCCACAGCCCCACATCCACTTAAAACCCAAGACTTCTTGTGGAAAAGTGCAAATTTAAGCCATGTTGGGAAGGGAATTTCACCAGGGGACCCGGCCCTTTGCACAGGGAAGCAACTTTATATTTTCTGACATCACCATGGATTTGGAAGGGAAACATATGGAAAGCAGATGACATATTTCACAAACTGCCAAGCAGATTTTGCGTGGTTTCAGAGAATGTGTACTCCAGGGAGTGTCCACAGCAACTTGATGGTCCTGATGGCCAACGTTTGTTTTGCATCTTTATGCAGAAGAAGCGAGACGTGACCATTCATCTGTCTCCTGTTTCCGTACAGGTGCGCGTTTCTCAGCCGTGCTCGGAGGACAGATGTTGCTTGCAAATGCCTTTTTTAAAGAAGGAAAATAACAGGAGGGAGGGGGAGAGCCCACTGGAGCAGCTGAGAGGCTTGGACTGCTCTCCCTCCCGGAGAGCCCCGCCGGGCAACGCGGATGCGCTGGCCGCAGCATCGGGCATCGGAGCTTGCGCTCTGAGCGGGAGCTACTCACTACACTGCAAATGAAGTCAGCTTCTTGTTAGTCTCCACAGTGGAATAACAAACTACAGGATTCATAATATCTAGAGACCAGTGGCTACATTTTGATTTCCGAGCTTTTGAAACCTCTGTGCGCAAACAAACTCTTCAAAACAAATGCAAATTTGGCAGTTTATGCAGCAGTGAAAGCCACTTGGGGGGATTAAAGGCTGATGCACTATCAGCTGAAGAAATGAGTAGCCCTGAAACACAGAAATAGAGCTCCAACATTTGTATATTGATCCTCTATAAACTAGGGCTGAAAGCAGATTCTGAAGGACACCAATTCCTTCATTTTTAAGCCTTTTTTTTTTAAGTAGGAGGAAGCTGAAGAGATTTGACTGCTTGAATGTTGTGAATCTGATTTTCGCAAGCAGACCCTGAGTTTTAGAAGAACAGCCTGTAGCACACAAGCTCCCAATGCCACTGTTAATATGTACTAATACCAAATCCACCAAAGCCAATGGGAGTCTTTGAGGCCCCATCAAAAATTAAGTATTTTATTCACATTTTGCTGCTTGCTCTAGAGAACTGTTTCACTGCACAGTGTGGTGCATTTGCAGATACTCCTCCATCTCCCCGTCCTTAACTGATGGAGTTGTCTGAATCCCCCATATTTGTTCTTTACTAAGGATGGCTCACCTGCACATCAGGATGAGACTTGTAGCTGCCAGTAAGCTTAAAAACATAATTTCAGAAACTACAGAAAAACTTAGGCTACAGCAACCTGAACCCCATTCAAATTAGCCTGTCTCCTTTGAGACAGCCTGCCAGCCTAGCAAGAAGAAAAACCAACTTTCCCTTCTGTACATTGTGCTGCAAAATACTGTTATCTCCAAGACATTTTGTTCACTTCTTGAGAAGGCCTTATCAGGGAGGCACAGTATGTTAGAAAGCCCAAATAACCATGCTCCCAAAATGTGTGTGCATGTGTGTGGGTATATATCCACTGGCAGGACTGAAATAGATTTAAAAATACTTCCACATAGCCAAAAAAATCTGGAAGATGGCTGGTAATTATATGTACATTACAAGTAGACCACACACGGGGGGTGTTAAAACATTCATATAAATTATACCAACTAGCACAGAAAGGAGAAAAAGAAACACTGAGGACATCAAATATGACACTTCTATAACTGATACACACGAGTACTAAATCATGGCAAAACAGTGCCTTAGAAAACAATGACTAAAATGTCATCCTAAAATGAGTTCCATCTATAGCTCTGCTGCCTCTTTAAATACATGTGATCATATTAATGATGTATTTTGAGGACACAGGATAAATCAGAGAGCCAAAAGACCCAATGGATGGGAATACATGGGGAGATTTTCCTTCTGGAGGAAATAAGGTATTGCCAAAGAACGGGAGTACCACATATTGTAAAGATTTGTTAATTGAGTGGTTAAATGTGAAGGTTCCACAGCTCCTGGGGTGCGGTAAGAAAATGAGGTTGAAGAAATTTTCCCCCTCAAAGCACAGCACAGGCTAATGGTGGTTCTGGAGTGCCTGACCTACATGCCAGCAGAGCCAGCACGACACTGTTTTGTTCAGAAATCTCCAGTCATGGTGCCTTGGGACAGGGGAATTAGAAAAAGAATTAGGATAATCTTTCCAGGCAGAAGATTTAAAGTCTGCTACAGTTATTCTCGATCGATCCCCAAAAGATTGCCAAGAAGTGTGTATCTTAGAACTGCTGCTAATTAGGAGGTTTTAAGACACCGTTATAAAACACCTTCTGCTTGGCTTGTAAGGGAAACCATTTAGACTTGTAGTATAGAGAACAAAACAGTCATAAAATGTTATTTGTAGCTTCTATTATATTACCATTACACTATATTATCACCAGCATAGTTACATACCTAACATAAAACCATTTAATGAAATGTTTGAACTTTCAGGAGACCTACTGGCAATCTTCTTATTTTTAGCAACAGGGCTGACATTTCTTGTTTGCTGCAATACAAACAATAATAATTACATATTGAGATGTTAATGGGGACAAAAACTAATATTTAGTGCTGCTCTCTGTTCATGACCACTCACACAAATAGAGTCCAGCATTAGAAATTTAAGAGGGCTTTGTTGTTGTTGCTCGGGTATATAATTTATTTACTTTATTATTATTTGTCCTGCATGGGATTTTGAAGTTTAGACTAGAAGCAGTGACAGACAAGCAAACAGGTTGCTCAAATGAAACAGGCTGCTCTACAAACTGGAGAACTCAAATGTTCTTTTCATTCCTGTAAGAATGGAACAACCTTTGAAAAGTTTTCATCATCAGTTTGCACTCTGTGCAGCGTGGCTGTTCTAAAACATGTATCTGGAATATGCTACATCTAAATGCAAGCCGTGATGTTGTCTGAACATTGATTTTATTAGCCTGTAAGGATGGCTAATCTTGCCTGGCCAAACTGCATGACCTTTAACTATTTCTTAAGTGGGAGCTACAGAAAGCCTGTCCCAGACAATTACTTGAGATGTCAATAAGAAAGGGGAAAGAATAATGAAAATGTTTCCTAATTTTTTCATGCTTTTTCTCTCCCTTTGTGTTATTTGCATTTTTCCTCCTTGCAGTTTGTCTGGATCTCATTAGTGAGCTACAACTCTGCTTTTCAGTGCTGGTATCCAAACCTGAACTCCGTGGGATGGTTTACAGTCTTTGGTATTCACACTGAAAAACACCACGAACCACAGCCAGATGTGAAAAACCAGTCAGAAATAATTGTTGCCCCAATAATTGATTTTTGTGGGATGATTGATTCAATTTTTTGTTTGTTTGCTTGCAACGGCTCACAGAAGAAGCTTTCTTAGGACTTCTGTAAATGGGGAAAATCACTGCAGGTTTAGGTAAACACTATTAGGCCCGATCGTGAGGCAATTACAACATCCCATTTCCAGTGAGTAAAGAGTGTGCAGACAGCAGGTCTGACTTGACTTTCCATTTGAAAGCTCAGCTGCTCTGATGTCTTTATGTCTCTTTTTTTTACATGTTTTCTCATGATAATTTAGGATTAGCAGCTTTCAGAATCAAATCGGAGAACAAAGTTTCACGAGCCTAAATTTAATTCTGACTTGGTTCTGATCCAATGCCTTTGTATACTCGCCAACTGTGCCATACAACATCACTGAGAAGAGGATCATTGAGTGATCTTTTAGGTCCTGCAGGTTTTATTTTCTTATTGAAAAATGGAAAAAAAAAAAAAAAAAGAAAGAATTATGTGGCCTCAGCACATTTCAAAATATTTGACTAAGAGTTTAATATTACAGGATTTATCTCTTAGATCCACTGAAGTGATTGTGTCTTAATACTGAATCCCTGAAAACACCTGGTATATGAGAGGGACTGGGTCAACTCTTGGTCATGAAAGAGCAGAGGGACTGACAAAGCATGTCAATTATTGCAGCATGCCTGTGACTTGGAGCTGTGCCAGCTTTGCTTTAGAAACCACTGGAGTACAAAAAGAAAAGAAGACGACCATTAACACTAGGGGTGGGGGAAAAATCACACAGGGAGATGTTAGTCAACTCAAATGCAACAATCTACTGATCAGCCATAAATTCTGGGGCAAACCTCTCCCCCACCCTGAGCCAGTCCATGGGCATGGCCAACTCCCTCCATGGCTATTTTGTGCTATCTCTCTCAGGGGTGATGTTTGCATTAGAACTGTCACTGCAGGCGACAGCTTATTCCACTTTCCCAGTGAAATACTCCTTGAGGAGTGTCTGTGTGCAAATAATGAGGGTGCAGTAAATTCCCCCCCATCTCACCACACACTCCCATTTGATCTCTGTTAAGCTTTTGGACACAACACAGAGAATACTCAGAACAGCCCCTGCTCCCCTTTGAGAAATGACCAGCCTGCTGCAAGGTGTGGACAAAGCTGCTCCCCCTGCAATGTGCCCCAGTGTCCAGCTGTGCCAGCACCTCTGCACACCCCCAAGAGCACCATCCTGTGTCCAAGCTCCCTGGGGTCCTGCACTGCTATGTAGGAGCTGGGGAGGGGTTATGACAAATGTGGCACAACTTGATTTTGGGGCAGCTGGAGAGAGCAGGGAGATCCAAGGAGGAGCTGGGAGTCTGCCTGGAGGAACCTATTCCAAGCTGGATCAGGTTAACCCCATTCCCAGTGCTCACACACTGCAGATCATACCATAGTAGAGAAGGAGGGAAAACAGCAGAGCCTGCTGGATGTGGTAGGAGACAGTGCTGTGTATTAGGGGGACACCAGAGGAGAGAAATGGTGAAATTCAGAGGGAACACTGGCTTTCTGTGAAAAGGATTAATGCAAGAAAGCCACAGGTTTAAAATAGCCTAATTGACCCAGGCATAATGTAGTTCACAGTCACATGGTGAAAGTCAGGCAGTATTTGAATGCCTCCTCATCATTTAATATAACATTTCTGCTAATAGAATATTTAAATCCTATTTTATCAAAATCTCATCACTCAAGTGTAGGAGCCTTTTCCATTGCTGGAGCATACAGTGTTATAAATTCATGAAGGTCGTAATTATGAGCAGCTTCAACACTGCAAATGTGTTTGGCAAAGATATTATGCCCTTTCTAAACAAGATTTGAGCGACTACAGCCCACATTCAGAGTTACAGGGTTTTGCTTTTCATGTGCCTTGCAAGAAGCAGACTTTCTCCAAGATTCCCACTTAGACAGAAATGCCCCATGGCCAGGAGGTCACCCCAAAACCACCACTGCCACCACCCCCAACGAGCAGGCACAGAGGAACAACCCTGCTCTCTCATGATACAGGAGAAGTAGCAAGTTCAAATCCTTATTTCATTCAGCCATTTCACATCTGAATAATTAGTCAGGCAGGAGATAATTTCCCAGGATACAAGGAGTGATTACCCCCACGTGCAAGTGTCCCCAGAGCAGCACTGTGGCGGGCTTGGTGGCCACAGCACAACCCCGGCAAGCTTTCCTCTCTCTCAGGAGATAACACTTTTTTATCCCACTTTTCTTTCTTTGATAGGCAAACAGCTTCTCTGCCCAGCTCTGAAGTGTGGATGCTGCTCCAGGATCACTGCTGAGCTGTTGATGCTTCAGGCAGAGCTCAGGTCTGAGCTGCCCTTGGTGCTCCCGGGTCCCTTCCTGGCACTGCCTGTTCAGCTGAACCCCTCTCTGTGCTGCTGGGATCAGGCAAGGCTCAGCTCCGAGCTGCAGATCTGAGCACTGCCCTCAACACTGCAAAACACAGCACCTGGTACAGATTCCACACAGGCCAGGTTTGCTGGAGCTGATGGTAGTGCCAAGTGCATGTAACAGTCCATGTTTTCCTCTCTGGAACACCTGGGCAATCTAAAAAAGATCCACTTTGGGCGGCTGAGCTGCTCTGTATTTGCATTATAAGTGAGGAGATGAAATTCCTGTGACAGTTTTACACAGGGCTGGCTCTGAGCAAAGGCTTCTGTGTGGGGAAGTGGTTTGGGAGGCTGTGACAAAATCAACTCTGCTCCCTCTGGCCTCATTCAGGGATTTCTAAGCCCTGGAAAACCAGCCTGGCTTCTGTCACTGCTGCCACAGCAGAGACTGAAAAAACAGAACTGCAAAATGGTACTGCCAAAGCCCAGGACAACCACTTCCACTCACATCCATCTCCCCCTGCAGGGCCACAGCTCATCACCTCCTGGGCTCTCCATCCTCTCTCCTGTGGGGGGAGCAACCAGCCTCTTGAATCCACCCACAGTCTTGGGAAGCCCTGAGCTGGCTCTGGTTTACTATTCCCCTTACAGGAATTCATTTGGGAAGGGAATAAAAATGCTTAGGAGATTTATTCTTTAGCCAAATCTAAAATTATTTTCTGATAGGATGAATTCTCCTTCCATGGGGGAAACCGACCAAGAGGTTGAAGCCATCTGCATAAAAAACCAAATGGAAATAAGTGGCAGAGTCAAGATTACATTCCCAGAGATTAAGATAATACATTTTTACAGCCTTGTGCTTTGTGCACTTTAACCTGTGCAGGCATACAACGTGGCCATGTGGTTTTCCATGCTCTCTGTGACCCATCACTGTGCTGGTGTGCATCACAAACAAAAACACTTCATGCTCAGGCAACAAGTTCATCCACCAGTTACACCACCCCGTACATGAGGGTACACAAGAACAAGAAACACAAGTCCACATGGTAGCTGAGAAGTTAATGTCTACTATTTAGCATTCCAGAGCACACTAACACATCTTCATAACCTATTTATTTTACCAAATGTTCCCTTATGTTCAATAAGAACATAGTTTTTATACAACCCTAATAGTAAATTCCAACGATTTTCCAATTCTACAACTGCTCTAAGACTACTGAAATCAGTAGCAATTTTCAAACAGTTCTAACTGGATATTATTTGATATGAATTGTCTTATGAATATCAGAAAGAACTGTTTTTATTTGAAAAGGCTCATTGCTAAATAAAAACAGATATAGTCACACCTAGTGAGATTGTCATGGTACAGCATCAGGGGTGAACACCCTTTTCATTCAGATCTTAACTTTTGCACACAAGTGCCAGGTCTGTAACTTTTCTATTTCTACCATCAATGGTAAAATATGTCATGAAACACAATGAAAAATCACATTTGAGATAAGAAGATCTGCAGAAGCAAAAGGCAGCACACATAAAAGCTACTGCACTAGGTTTTTTCTTCATGGTCATGACTTCTAGGTTGCTTTCCAGCAGGATATATCCTTAAAAGCCTTTTGTTCACATTTTTTATTCTCTTCTTACTTGCAAACACTTAACAAGAATCAAAGACAACCAGGCACACAAAGAAACAGCCAAAATGCTCAGATGCAAATAAAGGTTTGAGATATGTATTTTTTCAATAATCAAAGCAAGCTTCTCGGGTCTGAAGTACAAAATTCTGAAAGAAAAAAACCCTAAACTTTTGGTATCTAGCTATGAATATTGGGCAAGGGGGCACAGGCTGACAAGTAAATATTGAATTATCCAGAGCCTTTTGTTAATATTTACGTTCATGCTCCAGATAGTCTAAGAGAATTGATCAGATCTGCAGTTTAAGACAAAACTATAAACATGCTTTTCAGAATTGGTCTCTTTGCTGAAAGATGAGGTTTAGTGGAATGAAAATATTCCACAGTTACAGCATTTTGCTTACAGGAAAATGTCCACAGTATTGAGGTCTTTAGTCAGTTCTTGCCAGAGAGACAAGAAAATCCAATCTAACAAAAAAATCCCCAAACAACTTGACTGTTTGACTGAAAAAATGAATACTTGCACCCAGCTTGGCTTCCCCAAACTAAAAAAAAATTGAAGTGTTTTTTTATCTTGCCTTTATGAAGCACACACGAATTCAGAAGCTTGGGAAACTCTTGCTGTGGTGCAGCCAAGGACGCAGAGGTCCAGCAGGAGCCTGCTCCTGGGAAAAGGCTGCATCAGGACACAGGGAGCAGGTTCAGCCTGCAGAAAGGGCTGTGCCAGTGACCATGGCACATCCTGTGGGGATTTCTGAACCACCTGTGCTGAGACTGGGAGTGCTCTTGGCACAGCCAGACCCCCAAAGATGCACGGAAAACTGGGTGGTGGGGTAAAATGATCCAGGAGGGACTTGGAAATGCAGAGAAGGTCTCCATTTAACCCTTTCTTTGTAAGCCACTACCTCCAGCCAGAACTAAGCACAACCACCAGAATCTGACTGTATTAAGTGGCTTTTGGAAGGCTTTTATATTTATAAACGTACCAGAAGAGAATTCCAAAGAAGGAACTGCAAGTTGTTAAACTAACACGACAAAAACCAGCATAACCCACTGAGCTTTAGAAACTGAAATCAATCGAAGCCTTTCCATTGACTTCAGTGAGCTCTGGATCAGGATTTAAAGAGATTACAATTCTGAAGTTCATCTCTGTTGCAGTTCAGACTTTTTCTTTTGTTTCACATCACATTAAAGATTCAGCATCTCTCTTCCTAATGCTCCGAAATATAGGATGATCTATAAGAGAACAGAAAACAGAACTAAAGGGGGGAAAAACCCCTCCTACACCTCATTAAGATCTGAAGTTTGTCCTTAATGTGTGCATGAACTCAGAATGAGTGTCTAAATGGAGACTTTTTTTCCTGCTACAGGGTAAAGTGATTATAAATGTCTCTGTGCAAAAGCTTAGTGGTATTTTATGCAGCTGGCACTGCAGAGTTTGAAACAAATCCAAGAAAACAGATTGCATCTTTAAGGTTAGAAATCAAACTTTCCCTTGCTGGAGTGCACATTTGCTGGTAACGGGCTGGGCTCTGACACCAGCAGCCATGCAAACAGGAGCTCTGCCACTTCCAATGTGTTGCTGTCTGTATTCCCTATGGGCTCTTCATCTATTCATTCCACTCCCAAACCATCATTAAATGGACATTATAAAGTCATTTTTTTGTAGTTTTCTGCTTTGGGTACTTACCATTTTTTTTCCTCTAATACCCATTCAGAAGTGTGCCAGACATCTTTTCCTTAAGCTTTTTAACCTACATTCTCCTATAGACCTGCAAACAGCGTTGATGCCTTTGTCCATCAGCAAAAGCAGCAGCTTCAGTTTACAGGTTGAAATACCCCAAGCTGCTAAACATCAGTTACAATAAATCTCACCCAAGAATAGAGACAGCCTCATCCACAGGCTGCAATTCTTCCCAGACTTTGGAGGTATTTCAATGCCAAGCACATATTTTGCATATGTTCTTTCAAGACGATTGAATTGGCTCTCAAAAGCTGAAGAAATCCTATATAACCATATAATGACATCCCACTTTGCCTCCACTGCTGAACCGTGCTCTCACCCAGCGAGACGGGGCGGCTCTGCAGGACTGCTGGGAGCAGCAGGAGCAGCCTGCTGGAGTCCTGGGATAGAGCAGCCCCAGGAGCAAGGAGATCACTCTCCACCCCTCAAGCAATCTGTGCTCAAACCATCTGGTGATGTGTAGGTTAAAAGCAGCCTCTGGAGGTGCATTTGACTCCCCCGCAGTGGTGGGAGCCACAGAGTGGTCTGCTCTGCATGATGAACTACCCAACGAGTGGCAGCTGTGTTCTAATTTAGCTCCCGACTAGTCCTAATGAATAACCTCGTGTACAGCACAGGCCGTGGAGAAGGGATTTGTCTCCTATTCCTAGCTAGAGGCAGATGAGGAAAAATCCTATTTTTGGCTACAATTGCCGTTTGATCTTCCACAAGCAGCCCTGCTTCTAATAAAACTCCACTCAACTGCGCTCAGTGGGAACACCGTGGCGAAGAGCGGAGGGCATGGAAGATGCAGGCTCAGAGAATGGCAAATGAGTCTGTGAACCAGCTGGATTTATGACCCACAGTTTGATCCAAAGTGGTCTGTGGCCAGCAATTCCTGCTGGTACTGTACAGGGCTGGCTTTCAGCTCACTCTGTGCTACTCCTGCAGGTGAGGGGAACCTGTTCTCTCCAATACCTTGATTGCTGCTGGGAAACTTTGGCTGTGCTGTCGCCTCTAGAACTTGATCAGGTGTACCCAGCACGGGTACAAAGCACAGCTTCTGCCTTGGCACATAGAGCAGGGAGGAATTACACTCCTGCAGCACACTGCTATTAGTATTCCTCACGTATTTGTAAATGTCTGGGTTCAGGGTGTGTGTCAGGTTAATATACAGCTCCGTGACTAATTTCACTGGAGCAGCTCTGTGATTACAGTCTGACTCAGCACAGGTACCCGAGCAGCTGCACAGAACCCACGGGGTGCCCTCATGGGAACATCTGTGTGGGGTACTGACCTCAGCACATCACCTACTCCAACATAAAACCACCTCCACAAATTTAAGTTTCTCTGGAATGCACTAAAGTGAAGAACAAGCAGATTACCCTAGAAGTTTGTAAAAAAAGCAGATTACCCACTTGGCCTACGACCCAGGGAAGGTGAGAGCAAATATACTGTATCTCCCTGCTGGCATAATTCAGACCTGCAATCTCTTGTCACAGACACCTGCTCAAACACGACCTCGACTCAGTTCCTGGCAGCTCTGTGCCACTAATAACTGACAGACAAACAGGCATATTTACTTGATGTTTACCCTTCTCTTTACCTCCCTTGCACAGGCTGATGCTCAGAACCAGGTTCCCCGATTAGCTCTGCTCACTGCAATAACCCTGTGGCCCTCATTAAAGAAAAGCTTTTTGAGAAACTGTATCCATCCCATTTTCTGTCATCAGTCCTTTGTGAAAACTGGATTGAAAGCACCTTGGTGGCAATTCTACCTCTCCCAGAGGTAAAATGCAAAGAGCAGAGAATGATGCTCACCAGCGGAGAAAGGAAGCGATTAAAGGACAGAGCAGAAGAACAGAGGATGAAATGCTGGCTCTAACAGGAGATGCTGAGGATAAATGCTGAAATTCTTCATTTTCAAAGAAGTCTCTTCGTTTTGTTTTCTGCTTCAAGGAAATCTAGATTGCTAGTCCCAAAAGCCACAGCATGAATTAGCCTGATGTCACTTGGCAATCAAAAGACAGCACCCTACTTACTGATGGTGGGAACTGCACTGATCCTCCAAATACATTTCAAATATCTGGATCTTCCTGTCATATTTACTGTTTGCATAAAATGATATTCTCCTTTTAAAAAAAAAAGAAGGAAAGAGTTGTGGGGGGTAGCAAAGATTAAAGGCAGTCTGTCAGTCTGCCTCTGCCTGGTTTGTATTCTCACTGGAGTGTTTAAGTAATGCCTTTGATTGCTTCCACGATGGGGCTGGTGTCACCATGGCATTTGAATCACAGCACTTTCTCTTTGTATTGCTTCTGTCAGTCAGGAACAATAAAGAACTTTTTTGTTAAAGCCTTTAATTTCACGTAGTAATTACCTATTTGATCAGACAAAAGGTGCTGTGAATGAAAGTCATTTACTTGTTTGATGTGACTGAGACTGAGTGTCACTACAGCTGTGAGACTGTCAGAGAAAACACTAGTGGCTGATTAGATAAGCAGTCCTGCCCAGAAAAAAAGGATGAAAATGGAACGGGGGAAGAAAAGTCAAGTTCTACCTCATTTAAATACGAGGAAAATGAGAAATCCCTCAGAATATAATTAATGCAATTATCGGAAGACGCAACTTCTCTACAGCTTCACTGAGGTCAACTTTCCAGCTAAAGGGTTAAACACCCTCCTGGATCCCTCCTCTCTCCTTTCACTCCATCAGCCAAGGCCAATTTACAACGAAACCAAGGATCTGCTTGGCGCTCGCTGAACACCTGCTGCTGTGCATGTGCACATTCATACTGCAGCAGAAATCGCGCTACAAGGACACGAAGAAGCATCATCTGCTTGTGCCAATCTACTAATATTCAGATAAAGTTTTTGTGTTTGAAATCTGAGATGTTGTCACCTTGCCAAGATGAGCCTTTAGGCACCTTCTGGGGCACAGACGGAGTTCCAGGACATAGTGGGGATGGCTTCAGCTTGTGGAGATCTGCTGGATTCCCCCAATGAATTATAACAAAAATGTGAAAATCTTTGAGGCAGAGCTGGACACTTAACTCAGCCAGACCACAGCCCTGAGAACCTCCCTCCCAGTTTTCAGTTCTGGCTCCAGCACAGACCCAGCCACAGATGGGAGAGGGACCCAGACCTTGCCTTCAGACCTAATGCCCTACCTCAACCAGAGGCATTTGCTTCCCAGCATCCATGCTGGGCTTGGGCCTCATCTCTCTGCACAATAACCAGGATTTTATGGAGAGAAGTACATTTTCTGGATGTGAAACTGATGAAACAGAACCTGCAGGATGAATTCACTCTTCTGATCATCTCAACTTCATGCCAGCAAAATATTCATTGCACGGCAGCTGAATCATCTCTTTCCCTTTTGTACACAGAAATATGCACGAGGCAGGTGGCTCCAGCTCCCAAAAAGCTTCTCCTTCCCTCCCCTTTCTTCTTCTCACCTTCCATGAAAGCAGCAAACAAGGGGACTGCAATTTCCAGCAGTTCCTTACTGGTAAGTGTGATGCAGGAGCAGGCTGAAATGCAGGCTCTCATCTCTGCTCACTGCTGGCCTCTCTGCAATTGCTGGTTAGAGCTGCACATGTTTAAAACATTAACTGGAAATATTTTATTCTGTTGGATAACGTATCAAACAACATTGCAATGAAACTTTCAAGGGCTTAGAAACTGTGCCTGGAGGTACTTGAGAGGTCTTGTGGACTCCTTCAGCAGCACAGCCCAAAAAAGCCCAGAATGGGTCTTTTCCTCCACAAGTGACTCAAGGTGAGTGACTCATGTAGCACGGAGGCTGAATGCCTTAATTTGTCTTTCTACGCTCTCAAAAAAAGCAGAAGGTAGAAGATAAAAGGGAAGCCCTCAGCTGGCTGACAATTTAGTGCAAGGCTACTGGAGTGATGTATGCCACACTGCGGGAAGGCTGGAGCCACTCTGGAACAGCCCTTGTAGCCTCTGGCAGCAGGAGGACACGTCCTCAGCTCCACTCATGCAAAGAGGGGACCCTGTGCCTGTCCCTGCCCAGCACTGCTCGAAGAACTCATCTGCCTTGGGTGATCTGAGGTGTCCCCTGCCTTGTCCCCACGCCTCACTCCTGGGGCAGTGGCTCCTGCACAGGGGTTCCTGTTTCTCCTCAGGCCACACGTCCCCAGCCATGGCTGGGAATTGCTTTTGAGCAGCTGCTGCTGCACCATCTCCCTTGGAGTGGCTCTAGCACTACAGACACTCTCACAAAGGCAAAGCCAACACCACAGGGGCAACAGTTCCCTAAAAAAAGCAAACAGACTATTTCCCTTTACAGGCTGCTCTCAAAATCTAATTTCACAGCATGATCAGTCACCGCATTGGAATGACTTGCT
Source organism: Promerops cafer (assembly GCA_013398275.1). Lineage (NCBI taxonomy): Eukaryota > Metazoa > Chordata > Aves > Passeriformes > Nectariniidae > Promerops > Promerops cafer. The sequence continues at coordinate 475,822 of VZSE01015292.1, forward strand.
TTCTTATTCAAATAAAATGAACATATTAACAAATAATACTCATAAAATTCACTGGACAGCACAATGGAAAGAATTACAATGCGTGAAGAACTAGGTTACAGAAGCTACATCACCGCTTGAGTTAGATGCAATATGTATTAACCCAGAGAGCCTGTATATAGAATTAAAGAAATCATCTAATTTTAAAGTAATATTTTATTCAACGCATCCCTCAGTGCATGTAACTGCTAAATGAAATGCATTGCATGCTCTACAAACACATCATCACCTTGTAAATGAAATAGTCATGATATTAAAACTGATATAACATTTATTAAAACCATCATGCAAAGGAGAAGGTTGGGCAGTTGAACTGCTGAAGGCAAGTGCTGGCTCTGGCCTCGCAGACGTGCACACGCCAAGCAGCCTGTGGCTCTGAAACACTAATCAGAGATGTCTTTTCTAAAGGTGAGAGTTCATTCAGCTAGAAAGAAATCCACATCTTGCCTGAGAAGAGTAAGGAAATGTGTGGGAGTCTTTGGCAGAGCCACGCAGGATGTGAGGGGCCGAGGGCTTTATGAAAAGTGTCACTGCCCCAGTGCAGGGCACCAAGGTGTCTGCTCTGTTCCACAGGAGGTCACTGTAAGAGCATGTTAAACCCTGCACAAAGCTGAGCTATTTGGTTTGATATTGTTTCTTCCTTCTAGACCAAGAGCAAAGTTCAACAGTACCATATTTTGGGATCAGATCCTGACCTGTTTTCTCAGGATGGCAGAGGGTGGAGCACAGGGAGGATTTGGTGTCTCGCCCTTACAGCTCTGCTGTGATGGCCAAAGGACGCTGCAATCCTGACTGACAGCAAAGCAGTCACTGACTTGAGAGTCCCAAAGTGGATATGGAGGGGCTGAGCAGAGGCTGGATGCCAAAGAGAACCTGTGCTAAACCAAACACGGCGATGCCACCTTCTCCACAGTGTGTTTGTGTGTCTCTGGACATCCTTCTGCTCCCTTGCAGAGTGTTCTTGCTGCTGATTCTCCCTATGCATTTTCAAGACATTTGACAAGGTTTTCAATGCAGCCACCTTTACCATCTTCTCCTTTTCAAAATCAAGCATTGTACTACTAATTAATCTGTAGGGGATAGGTCTGACTGCTTTAAAAGCACAGCTCTATTGTGAATACTTGAAGCATATTTTTAAAGGAAAATCTCAGAAATTTACTTTATGCTATTACTTCATTCTAGCCTATGACATTTTTAGCTTTACACAAAGGATGCCTCTGCAGAACCCTGGCAGTTCAGCCGAGTTACACATTATAAAATCCCTCTATTTGTCACTGCCTTCAAGCCTCTTCAAAATGAATCCTGGTTAGGATATGTGAATGCAAAATGCTCTTGTTTCCCAGTGAAACGCTTTGAAACGCGCTGTAGGAGAAGCTTGATTTTACCCTTCCACAGGCACAAAGAGGAGTTCTTGCCTTTAAATGTTCTCTCCTGAAAGAAGAATTCACACAAACCACATAGAGCTCAGGCTGCCAAAAAGGGAAATACAAACTCTTCTCCATCCCTTTCAACAAATCTCAGCGTAGAACAGAATGGAATGAAGCATACATTCAGCAAAAAGGGATTAAGGGAAATATGAGGGGAAAATCCTTTTAAATACTAATAGTCACTGAAATTAATCTCCAATCACATCACAACAGAGACAGGCCCTTGACAAAAAGAAAGTCAAAACCCACCTGAATATACTCCATGATGGCAGCCCTGCATCTTTCCCCAACCAGTGTTACAGGAATCTATATGTACATACCTATACAAATGTATTACCAGGACCCCAGTGCAAGCTGTATTTTACTACATAGGTACCATATGCTGTGCTCCACTTCTGGGGATGATAATCCTGGCATCTCCACATTTATTATAAACTGGTTAGGGAACTAGCACGGCTGGAGTCTGGGCTATTTTTTTATTTCTAAGCACAGCTAAGCAACAGAATTAAAACATCTCATTTGAGAACACAAGTTTAAAATTTACGCACTGTGTGCATGAAAGTATTAATTTTTTTTACTTCCAAATATTTGAGCATTGGGAAATTACACCGTAGAAAATGTGCCTGGACTGACTTTTTCACTGGCACCATCATTAACTGTTCCCTTTCATGAGTCACATGCAATGCCCTGAAATGCCGGGGACTTTCTGGTCAGACATTTCTAACCTGATCAAGAGAACACTGTGACATTTCAGATTGCAACACACTGATAAAAGCTCTCCGACACTTCATTATGTAAACAGGTATAGCTGCTAATTAATGAATTACAGTGGAGAAAGAAACTCTTGGCAAGGATGGAAACTTGGCCCAAAATCTCCCCTGAGTAAAGCTCAATCAAGTGCACTAAGCCCTATTAGTGCTCGCTGGCAGGTGCGGCTTTAGCACCTGCTGAAGAAAACAGATTTTTTGCAATATTCACATTTTTTCTCTTCCCCTTTCCCACTTACTAAGAATTCTAAAGACGCTTTTGCTTTGCTGCCACGCAGCCGATATCATTCCGTATGTACAGCAGCTCCCCACATCAGGCATGGAAACAAGGAGCCCAGGGTCAAACTGTTCCTCTCTGAAAAGGACACGTGGTGCCACCACCTTCTCGCCACCTCCTGCCACCCGTACACGGCAACGCGCCCAAAACGCAGCGCAGCCGCGAAGCCAACAAGCTGTTCAGACACGGCTTGGCTGCGGAGCAATCTTGGGGAAATTAAAGACTGCTTCAATTCTTGCAGAGTTTTCACTGTTCCCATGCAGGAGGGAGCGGGACAAATTTAGGAGGAAATCTTTGGACGGTGGTAGGGAATACATGTGTCTGAGCAGTGGTGAAGTGTTGGAAAGCAAAGTATGAAAACTGAAACCATGCTGGTCCGAATAAGGAAAAATTACTGTCTCTTAATCATACTCCAGGCTGCCTGGTTTTTATGGGATGCTGTTCCCATTTAGTTTAGCGGTACTGTTTTACACATGATGAGGATTTCAGAAGTGCAATTAAAGCTTTATCATCAACATAAAACCCAGCACAGTTTGCCCAGTACTAGACTTAAAAAACACTAAGTACTGTATTCTAACCAAGAGGAAAGTGGTTATGTTTTCTCTACTTGTAACTTGGAAATCTGGGGTTGAATGAATATGAGAATTACAAACCAATATTCCAGAAGCACCACTGAACTGTATTCTAAATAAAAGTTATTTAAAAAGTGGGATTTCTTGTTTGTCTGCAGAAAATTAATGAAGAACAAAACCTACATGAATATTAGATTCTTAATTTTGCCAAAATACAGTCACATTTTGAAAACTCGGGCCTTTGCTGATTATGAGAAGTATAATACCACTGATAACATTATGGAATGTGAAGACTTGAAATAAGGTTCAGTTTGGCTGGATGTAATTTTTAAAACTAGATTTTGTAGAAATATCTATCAGCTCAAGTTAGCACCAGCAACATCTTAACAACTCCAGAGCAAATGCAAAAAACCTAAGGTGGAGGGATTACTTGGGGGATTTGGGAGAGTCTGCTCAGTTCTCAAATATACCCTGGATTTCCTTTCTGACTTTTGCAGTCATTTAGGCTCCCCTGGCATCACCAGCATTTGTGCCTGCAATTCAGTGAGCTGAAGCCTGAGAGCACGAACTACTAAATATCTGAGGAGAAAATCGAGGTAGCTAAAGCTGTAGATTCAGCCACAATTCCATTTGTAAGTGAGAACTGGAGCCAGAGGAAGAAAGGCTGGACTTTAACCTTGTTGGGTAATTTACTGATTAATTTCTATCAGTTTCTTGTTTTAGATTTTACCGGGTTTCAGGAATAATTGGTTTTGTGTACTTGTGGTAAGAATGCGCTACGCACCGTTTACTATGCGAGTTCAGCTAGCAGCAGCTTGGATTTACACAACATTTTCACGTACCTAACTAAAGCAGATAACTCAGCAGGATAGTGAGCCAACCTATCCATTAAAAAAAAATAAATAAATCAGTTCTAAGTTCAGACTTCAAAAGCGAAATGGTAGATGCTCCATGAAAATCTCTGTAGGCTGAGGTTTCCGCAGAGCAGGAGCTGAGCAGCTCCACGGCTGCATCCTTGGGCAACACATCATGGTCCTTGCCCAGCACAGATTAATGAACAGCAGGAATGGAAATGCTAATAATTAAGAAAAGGTTAAAGTGTTCACACTGCGTGGGAATGATGCATAAAAGGATACAACCACTAAAAATCACTGCAGCAATGAAGGATTTCTTTTTTTTTCCAGAAACTAAATTCCAACTGGGAATATATTAAGAACAAGAAGAAAGAAATTCTCAGGGTAAAAAAAACCAATGCAAAACAGCTAGTGAAAACCAGTCAGCTCTGTGGAATGGAGGCACTATCCACACTACAAACTAAAGCTCCATTCTGAACCAAAAGCCATTTGAAAAACAAATTTAGGGAAACATCCAGACAAGACAAATCCCAAAATTACTATAAAAATCAGACATTTTTCCATATGAACAGTTTGTGTTCAAAGCAGCATTTGTCTCTTAAAACTCTACTAATGTAGCTGTAATTCAGAGTAAGAAACTGAGCCAAATTTTCCAGGCAGGTGTTCAGTCCCACTAGTTATTCCAGTGAATCCTCAGGCAGAGCCTGTGCCACCCTCTGCCTCCCAGAGATTCCTCCCATGGGATCTGTACTGGTGGACCAGTCCCACCCTCTCTGGGCACACCAGATGTATGATTTACACACACCCTTAGTTCAAATAGATCACATATATAAAAATATACATATATATTGGTAGGAGTGGGATTTGTTTTATCTTTAGAATTCAGTACACACTAAGGGAGACCACTGCCGGCAAATTGTACCAGACCTCCTATCTTCACATTACTTCATCCTCCAAAATTTGGCAGTCACATCCTGCTATCCATGAACTGCTTTTAGTAAGGAAATTTGAGGAAGCAACTTCCTATAACTAGTGGGAAAGTAACACAAGGAAGAGTGATGGCCCTTCTTCAGACAGGGACATTGAGATTTTACCATTATCTTTTGCTGACTACTGCTTTCATATACTTGTCTGAGATTACAAGCTTAGCCTAAGATTTTATTTTTACACACAAAGGCAATTTCCACTTGCATAACAATCATTATTTGCAAAGCACTAGCCGTGAACATAGAAAATAGCATATAAAGATTTTTCCTTAAAGATAATATAAGCATTGTGCCAGAGAAAACCTAAAAGGGCCTGCAGAACATGGGTTGTCCCCACCTGTCCAAGAGATCCTGTCAGCAACTGGTTTCCTAATCACCACAGATTCATTTTCCACTTGCTTGCTGCAATTATGCTATTGAAACCTGCAGGTCTGGGTTTTTTCTTCCCCCTTCCCTTACTCTAAACAGAATTCATTTTTAATGTCTATTGCAGAAGGCCAATATTATATAAAAACCCCAAACATTTCACTACTCATGCACTCTTATTCATAATATCACATCAAATTGCTGAAGTAGTACCATATGGCGCTTGAGCACCAAGCCAGAACAAGTTGTTCAGCTTGTCATAATCTCAAAAGCTGCATAAAACTTAAATAATTTCTCTATGAAGTGGAAGATCTTTGGGTTTAATATAAACTCATCAGAAATGGATTCTGAATTTTCTCCTATTATTTCCCATGTTTTCTCTGATTCACATTCCATTTTCCAGTGCAAGCTATCAGTATAAGTGGCAACAACTACAGGGCTGAAAGGCTTTAAAAGCATCCTGTCCATCCTTTCTTCTTGATCATTCATCACTGAATGGATAAATAGCTTTCTCAATCAGACAGACATATAATTATAAATAAAAAAAGCTCCATCAGAAAAACTGAATGGAAAAGATTAATGAAATCTCCCACACTTTGATTCAGCCCTTAAAGCAACACTCTTGGTTGTGAAATGTCCACACTTCCACCCACACTGTCCTGCAGGAAAACACAGCAGCCTTTCAAGAAAACTGGAGAGGTGACATTGAACTGGTACATAAATCCATGGAAAGATGATGGTGGGAACGCTCCAGGTTTCATCACAGATTGCTCTGTATTTACATTCTCAATTTCTGGAGACACCACAAGTCTAGATGTTTGTGGGCTTTTTTTTTTTATTTTTTAAAATATATTTCTAACTGAGAAGAAAGGTTTGGAACTGACAGTACAAGAACTAGAGACAGCCAAGACTTCAGCCAACCTCACAGTTTTCAGGGATTGTGACTGACTCCTGATCCTGAATGGCTGAGCAGGGACCACCTGAGACAGAGAAAACGTGTGGAAAGATCTCCTCTGGGAACACACTACAGCAAAAACAAAAATGTGAAAGAAAGACCCGGAAAGGTGGAACAGGAGACAAGAACTGGAAATGTGAAGACAGAAAGAAGGGAGGTGTACAGGCTGCAGTACTGCTCTAGAGGGGAGGGCATTATGGAACTCCTCCAATGGAAGGCTTATTTTAGCAGCTGCTTAATCAATTGAAGAATAAAAAGGAGAGCAGCAAATCAAGCAGAATTTCCTAACCCTTCCTAGCATATATGTTCAAGATTTGTTCCCATATGGGATTAGGATAGGCAGGAACTGCAGGCTGGCACACAGGCAGTACAGAGACAGCTATTGCACAGACTTTTGCTTAAAAATAAGAGAGAATGGGGACATGTCTTATGGAGATATGGATTGGGAGTTTCCAGAAAAACATTTCTGTAATGGTTGCATATGTGATTGTTCTTTTTTTCCCTAGCTATATGGAGGAAATAAGTGACTTGTCACCAGCCCAAAGGGAAAAGCACTTGGCTGCATGGAAAAAGACAGGATGTGTTGCATCTGTGGCTTCACAGAAGGAAAGGAACAGCTCCTCAAAAAGGCAAGAAGCACAGAGAATAAGATAAATAAATGAAAGGAATCAGTCCCACTTCTCTGGTGAAGAGCTGATGTCACAGATCCCAAACCCTCCACACTGCACAGGCAGAATCAGCTCAGAAGGGGCAGCAGCAGCCCCGTGCCCCTGCCGTGGTGGCCCTGGGCATGTGGCAGGATCTGCTAAGGGACCCAGGTATCCTTCAGAGCTTGAGGGAATCTGTGTCAACAAGGACTAATTCTTTGCTCTTCCTGATCATCCTCTGCACACTGCCTGAGGAAGAAATGGAGCTTCTCCAAGAATTAACAGTATTTTGGGTACAAAAAGGGTAAACCCAAGGGAACAGACTAAAATATTGAATATATGCTGCTTTGACATGACTTGGTGCAGGTCTTGGATCAGCAGAGCCCCAGGGAATATTCCAAGCAGTCCATAGGAATAGAGAGACAGCCTTGCTGGGGGGCTGACTGGCACCAAGAGCTCAGGCAACACAACATTTTGGGTTGCTTTAAATGTTGTGTTGAAATCACCTCACCCCAGAGAAGAAAAAAAGAGGAAATGCCAAAGCTGTGGTGTGGAATCAGCATCTCCTTTCCAATGACACCACCTTTTTGCTAACAGTTAGTTTCCAGAAGAATGATGATGGAGCCAAGGCAGGCACGACTTCGGAGCAGGAGGATGGGAGAGAAGATGACCCGTGAGTGACAGCACCCATCAGCCTGGGCCAGAAAACTCTTCCCCGTCGGCATTAACTCCCCAAATGCTGACGCAGAGCAACAGCACGGACGCAAAGGGAACCTCAAGTTTCCCTTAGTTCAGGATCATACTGTTCAGCATTTACTCCCTTCTTTCAACAACATCCACGCTCAGTGCTCAGTACTTATGAATACCCTCGATCCAATTAATACCCCATTAAGCCGCCCGCCCGCAGTGACTTTATCCTCAGACCACTGTATGGCAGCTTTTAACTCCATAATACCCCCGCATTATTTCCATATTAGACTACAAGGGTTTGATCCAAAGCTCATGGAGGTTAATGAGGGCTCATTAAACTTTGAATTGAGCCCTAACTGCTCAGCAAACACGGAGTGAAGTGAAACAGTACGTGTCAGATGAGATGACAGAGGGTGTAGTAAACTTTAAGGCGAAATATTGAATGCTGATGGTGACAAAGGCAGGGAATGTGTGAGAAAGCAGCCGTGGGAGAGAATTATGATTGTGTTACACTCGATATCAAGCAGGACAGATTTGTGCCTATATAAATAGATATGCCTGGTCTGACTCTGATGTGATTTTTGTCATCATATGGTTAGACAGAGCATAATATTGACACCATGGCTTTCCGTCAGATTTTAGTTTTGAATTTCAGCTGGAGAGTATGATACTAAGGACTTGAAATCAGTATGACTCCTTCCCTAATTACTGATTAATCAAGAGCTAAGGTTGCCTACATAAAGATTCATGGGGAGAAGGAGGAAGTCTCATTAAGAACAAGAGGTTAAAAAAAAAAAGGAAGGGAGGGGGACATTTAACAACTGAATGGATACAGAAGGAGGAGAAAAAGAGCTGATTTCCTAATAGCATGTTATACCCAAATGTAAAAATTTGTATTCGTGTCTAATTAAAAAATTAAAAGAAAGTGTTTTAATGCTTGCAGATACCATGCATTATGGTTCAAAAGGAAGTACAGAAAGTTGTTGGGTTGTTTCTTTCCAATGACTTCGGAAATACATACACGTTGTGTCATTCTGTCCCTTAGGTGCTCAAAGACACAGCAGCTGTTTCATAAATTCTGAATTGCCTTTTCCTTTAGCATACAAAAACCTGTGCCATAAACATAACACTGTCTGAAAAATATTCAGTAAACCCAGACAGTTGTTGGAAATGCTTCCTCCGATATTTAAATTCCTCTCTTAACAGGAGTTTCCCTGCAAAAACAGATGCTAACGAATAGTGCTTTTGCCATTGAGCTGAATGGGAACACTTTGGTGTAGCATTTTCCTTTTTTCCATGGAGACATTACAGGGTGCATTTCCCATGACTGAAAGAAAACTGCCACCTTGCTTCTCAATTCTTTGCTTTCAAATAATAAATAACTGCTATAATCTTCCATAAAAGATTTATGCTCTGATGATGTCTGATTCTTCTACTGTAATTTCTTTTTGTTAGAGGCAGTTGAATGCCACTTACTAGTAAGCAAATTGTGTCATCACTTCACTGCAAACCACACCACTGAAAATGTAAGCTGGCCAAACATTTATTTTTGTTTTCCAACTCACACAAATCCCTTCCAAGGGCTTGGATTAACTCGCAACACTTTTTAGTGCAGATCCTTAATCTTAGTTTCCTTTCCTCTCTCTACTAATATGCTCCCTTCCAGTGATGTTACTTCAGAAATAACTCCAAATAGCTCACAGCTGTGGTCAGAAACTCTGCCTTTTAGCTGCCATGCCTTTTTACAGTGACTTGGAAATATGGAAAATTGGCCATTCCCACTGAATTTTTCACAGTCCTGCACTAATGGGGGCACTGCAGCTCTGCCTTTCCCACAGAGGAGTTTAACTAGCAGAGGGGCACATGCACTGCAAGTTCCCCTAAAGGTTCAAACCATGGGCTCCATGTCCAATCTTTTCACAACAAAGAGCATGCCTTTCATTTCTCAGACAGAAACAACAAGCCCCCGCAGCTTTTCTTCTTCCTTAAACTGTCCCTCTTTTAACAACAAGAAAATTAGGTTCTTTGACTAAATAAATGTTACAGCTCACAAAGCCTCGAAGCACAAATCAAACAAATAAGTCAACTGCAAAACAGCCCAAAAGGGCTAAAAACCCAAGCACAGATGCAAACCCCCCTCAGGTCATGATGTTTTGATTAAAATGAGCAGAGATCACAAGTGGAAGGAGGAGTCAGGAAGGCGAATGTCCCAGCAATGCCACCAGCACTATGGCATTTAGGGGTCTTATTTAGGGGTCTGTTAATATTTCCATGAGAAACTTTAAGGTTCAGGAGTTTATAACTTGAGTCATAGAGGATTGGTCCTGGTTTCCAAAAAGATTCCTAAAGGGGAATTCCTCAGGTAAAACTCTGCACGGGAGGGCAGGGCTAGGTGGTTTGTTATGACAGGGATGAGTACGAGGCAGGTTCAGCAGCTGCAGGGGCTCTTAGGGGATGCATGACTTGGTTCATGGAGGGGAAAGAATTCAGCTCTTTACCCACTGCCAAAAAAATGCAACCACAGCCTACTGGGTGGCTTTTCAAGGCAGGTTCTGGTGTCTATTAGGAAAAAAAGGACATATGCAAAGGCTGATGTGTATGCACATCTGAAAGTGTGCTCTCTGTACACTCCCAGTACACTCCCAGAAGTGTAATTAAAATTGGGAATCTAATAAAAACTATAAACATGGCCAAAGAGGTTAGTACTGCACAAGTAAGGCATTATTCATGTCTTTTAGTTTCCAGTCAACAAATAAATTCTGAAGAGCCACCAGAGTTACTTAAAGGCTCAAATTTAGGCACATTCTTAAAATCTCTGCTGAACAAGGGCCAAAATGTTCAGTACCACCATCTGCAGATATCCAAATTGCCTTGGGCAAAATGTTTCCCTTAATATAATCCAAGGTTTTGTTTGTTTGCTTTTTAAGTTGTCTAACTGTTCGGATAGGAGGAAAATGTCCTTTAAATTAAGGAAATTAGCAGCAAATATGAATGTTATTATAAATATGGTAATTATAAAAAATATGGTTAAAATTATGGGAAAGGAAAAACTGCAAAGAAATGGGGCCTTTGAAGAAACTGGCAAACTACTGCATATCCACTCTTTGCTGCCCCATCGTGTAGCCATGGGCTTACATCTTTTGTCAGCCTGCCTTAGAGACAGCTAAGAAAGGATTTGGATGGTGACACCTTCATCATTGAAAATCTCAGCTGTTATTAAAAAAAAAAACAACAATTAAGCACAGCAGTGAGTGCTTAAAATTAGCCCAAGAGTAAATTTTCTAAAATCTTAAATTCTGACATCTGAAATTCCAGGGTGCTGTATTTAATTCTTCATCAGTGCAGACTATCAAGAACATATGCAATAGTAAGGAAATAAAAACTGTATATTTTTTTTTCCCTATCTCATCCCAGCCTGCTACAGTGAATTTCAGCAACAGCCTAGCTGTCAAGGTTATATCTGCACCATCATTCTGCAAATCCAAACTCACACCCACACAGCACCACTCTGTCTTCGGGACTCCATTTCAACTCATCAAGGAAGCCAAGTCCCACAGTCACCTAATGTGGGTGATGAGTGTTAAAGAATGAACTCCTGCAGCAAAGAGGCAGCTTGCAAGTGCTTTGTCTGTTCTGTCTCAGCTTTTTTCATTATTACTGTTTTACTTTGGCAAAGGCAGGAGCAAAACCAAAGCTCTTTTCTAAGCAAATTAACCCACTGTTTTTGTGTACGCTGTCTTTACAGATTTTCAATAGCTTTCATGAGCTGTGTGCATTAGCTCTGACTATGCCTTCCTGCCTTTGCCTGTACACGTAATGACAGCCAGCCCGAGTGGCTATTACAGTTATCTCACTTTCTGGAGAGGATGGGAGGTAATGATATGTTGCAATATGTGCAGTGGGGTATTATAGCTAAATACTCTTTGGAGTGACTGATGAACTCTTCTGCAGTATGCCTTGATGACAATTCGAGGGGTAGTTATCCTTCTGTGCTTCCTGAATCTCTTGTTCCCCATGTGAAGCTGGAGCTAAAAGGTGTGGGCTGGATGGGGGTGGTGGTAGTGGGGGAATTGGTGGAGAGCCAGCAGAGAGCAGAGAGGCACCTTTGCATGGCTATGGAACCAGACCTGTGTATAGCAGACCCAATGCACAGGTGGACTCGGACATGCAATAATGTGACTGAGTATTACCATCAGCAGGAGATTTCTGACCACTCCATTAAAATCCAAGTCCATTATGAGATTCTTCAAATGACCCAAGGACAGGCCCCGATGCTGATAACTGGAGAGTGCTGCCCATGGCCATGGCAACAGCTCTGTGGTCTCAAACACAGCCACTCAGCCTCCCTGACTTGCCTTCTTATCTGGGAGAGGAAGACCATCCTCAGTGATGCAAGCAGGGTGAAAACGTCAGATCCTGCATGGAAAAATACCTAAGCAAAGGCTGTATGGATCACAGCTGGACTTTAGGGTCTGAGAGGTCCTTCCCAACCTAAACAAGTCTATCATTCCATGTCTCTCACTCACAATTTGTATTTAACCAGTAGTCATTGGTAGTAGGGTCACAAATCCCTGCTAGTATATCCCACCCCACTGCCTCAGGAGATGCTGCAAAACAGTTTGAAACATCAAGCACAAGGTCAGACTACAGGTCTGTTATCCCAGTCTCCTCCCAGTCTGACTTGCTGTACCCTAAATTAATGACTTGAAGTTAATCATAAATATTATCAATGATTTTTGAGACTTCTGAACTGTCATGCTGATACTTCCCAATCAGTGGGAGCAGTCCCACTGCTTCCAGTGGCTTCTGAGAATCTCAGTTTTTATGTTGTGTGAGAAATTAAAAATGGTTCCATTTCCTTCATGCAACTGGGATGCTACATTCAGAGGCGATTTATCACTTCCAAATCAAATGGCATTTTCTGATTTAGTGGTTTTTTTATAATTTACTGGGCCATTTTTCCACTCACGTCACTATTCCCAAAGCATCCCGGAAAACGGTAAAAACTCAAGGGCAGCTTTTTTAGCTGAACTGGGCAACAGGAGTCCTTGGTATCTGTCTGCAGAGTGTCAATCACCTTTAAATCCCAACCTCACTTACGACGGTTCTCCTTGAGTAAGTGACAAGGCCAGTCTGGTAAAATGAAATTCTTCAGTAATACATTGACAAACTCAGAACCACAGAGCACCAAATTCCCCCTCAGTCTGGATTTGAATGCATAAATAAATAAGGCTCTTGCATTTATTTCTGCTAGAAGATTGTATTATTCCTTTCTGCAATTATGGAAAAATGCAGAGCACAGGCAAGATTTAGTGTCTGAGTTTTTGCTGCAAGACTTATGACAGTAGAAAGGCGTTTGTGCTCTTGGGAATCAAAGTGAGATTCACCCATTTGTGGCAGGTGTTTTAAGCACTCAGCCTAACAATCTACCCACGCACGGCACTACAGCAATTCAATGACTAAATTAAATCTCTGAATATTAAATTAATGATGGAAATCTAAAATATTAATATATTCTAATTGAATATTCTCCAATAAATTATCTAGGCATTCTCAGCAATTTGATTTTACTTTCATTTCTTAAGGAACTTTCAGCTGCATAAATACAGCTATTAAAGCAATTCAAAAAAGGAACATTTTCTGCTCAGACAAGAGAACTCTAAACACAAAGAATCTAAAAATTTCTTTCATATGATTGATTAAATCATAGAGCCCAAGACAGCTGAATCATTAAATGACTGCTTTCCTTCAGTCCCTCTGGCTTTAGCAAGGACAATATAAATTCCCTATGGGTCTGAATACAAGGAAATACAATATGTATAATTACAGTATAGGCTTGAATGCTGTTGTAAGAGAATTTTAAATGGAGCATTTATGCTGTAGCTGCACTTTTCAATCCATAATGCTGGATGTGCGTGTCCATGGAAAGCCCATAAAGCATGGGGCATCTGCTGCCTTCGACCCAGATTCCCAAATGGCACACACTGGGGTAGCCCCACCAGCTCTGGCAGAGATGTGTGATTTACATCAGGACCTGCCCTTCTCTTTCAGTGAAACTGAGAATGGCATCATCAGGGAGAATGCAGACAATGGGATGTTCTTTGAGCCGTACACACAGCGTGGAATATGTTTAGGAACTTGCTTTGGGCTGTAGGTTTTAAAGGAATTTCAAAAGGACACATCAAGAAAGTAGCACTGTGTCATATTTCACTTTGTCCGTTCATTCTGTGAGTCATATGCGAGCCCTGGTTTGGTAACACACACACAGAGGAGAGATCAATACCAGAGCCAAGACCATGGCAAGATGAACATTTAATGAACCATTTCCCTGCTCATCTTCCCCTCTTTGGTGTCAGGGTGGTTTGTGGTGTGAAATTGCAGTTGAGCCGAGAGCTACCTCAATCTACGTCCTTGAATCAGCTTTCAGAGAAAGGCTGTGACTACAGAGCACCACCACCTGCACAACGTCCCACTTCCTCTCCACCCTCTGGGCTTGCTCCTTCTTATCTTGTTCTAAATTACAATAAAGACCAAACCTGCTCATTTCTGAATTTCTGTATTTCAGCTGATTTCACAGGGCATAACAAAGGTGAGGTGCACTGAGAGCCAGAACTAGCCATTTTTTTCTTTGAGTGTGTGTGTGGCTGGTAAGGCAAACGAAACACCTGTTCCTGTGGAGAACAAGGAAGATCTAGGTCTATTTGTAATCAATGCTGTCTGTATCTCTCTCAGGAAAAGTAAGGTCTGATGTCCTTTGGGAAGCATTTGCAAGGCCTTTTCTCAACAAACCCTCTCTCACAACAGACAGATGCCATCTGTCTTGCAGCTGGGAGCTAATGGATTCTGCACTGCCAATTTCACAGCAGTGAGCAACGCTGTGATAGAGGAGGCAAGAGGGATTTCCTACAATAAAACTATTTAAAACAGTGCAAAGGCACACGCTGAAACAGCCATGAGGAGCAAAGGAGATGGCAGCACTGAGGGCTGATGGTCCAAGCTGGCAGGGATTTCACAGCTCAGTGTGCCTTGTGTGTCTCCAGCACCAGGATTTCAGACTTTGGGAGAGCTGTCTCACCCATTTCCTGCACCAGGGTGGCCTGTGGCTCACAAACAGGCTGTTGAGCTGGAGAGTGTGCTATCAACTTTTTGATATTAAATCAACTTTTCATATTAAATATTCAGTGTCACAGGACAGCTTAAGATGTGCTAAACCCACCCGTGAGTCCACCACAGGGTTTTGCAGTGTGTCAAGAGGAGCTCTGTGCCTCCTTAACATGCCCCATGCTGCCGGAAACCCAACCCGACAACGACACCTCTGCTAAGCAACAAGAGTCTTCAGGTATATTATATTCTGCCAACTTTCCAAGCCACTTCAGGACTTTCTGATTAAATTTACATAAAATGCATCCTTCCCTCTTATTCCCTGTTACACACATCAGGTTATTTCTAGTATCCTTGTGGCTGAGATCACCAGCGCTTGGATACGGGAGCCCATGCTGTGCCTGTAGCATGCAATCAAGGCAGTTTGTGAGAGCACCAAGATCCTGTCTTGGTCATCCTCAGGGGATTGTCATGCTGGCATAATGAGAATGAACAAGCTGTTTATCATAAGAGATCTAACAGGAAAATAATACATTTTTCAGTTTCATGTTCAATAAAGGCAAGCTGGAAAAATTAGGGTCTATGAAGTGCAAGATGGGAGGCTCTTAAGAGCTCTGCAAAGGTCCTGGAGAAGAACTGAAAGTCTGGAGCCCTCACAAAGGAGAACACAGTTGCAGTGGTTGATAGAGGAGCCCATTATCTAAGCATGTCAAAGATGACCAAAGGCCAATTCTGCACAAGACTTGTTTTTTTAAATGAATTATTTTCACGTAGCCCATTGAGATGGACCAAGACTTGCCTTGAAAACTGAGTCAAGATTCTCATTAGAAGCAGCTGGAGACTGGCTTGTGGATCCAAAACTGAGATTCTTTTTGAAGTTCAAAAGAGGATGAAATACAAGATAAGCTAATAGATAATTAGATAATAGATAATTAAGAATTAGCTACGTGTGTAGCTAAAAAGGATGAGTCAGTGAGAAAATAGACAGAGCTCAGCAAGGGTGCAACTATTTAATATATTATCTTAGCTGATCAGTGTGCCTGCATGAGTCATTTGCTTGGAGAAGGAGGGGGATTTCATATTGTTTTTGTATTTTTAATAGGCATTTTTATGGACTTCAGTTATAATAATGAGAGTACCTGACAATTAGTAATGAAATTAGCCTCACTACAGTGAAATATTTCACAGCATGTACAATATTATTCCTAGTACAAAGGTGGAAGTGAAGCAGAAGGAAATTAAACCCAAGATTTTCATAAATGTTTCCAAAATAAATAAGCATATATCAATAAATTTTGATAACTGTTTTCTCAGCTCAAAGACAAAAGCAGAATTTACAAAACATTTTTTATACTAACAAATTATTTTTAGCTTATAAATGTCAGATGTTCATTTAAACTCTTCAAAGAGTAAGTAAACCTTTTCAGCAGCCAAAATTAATTAGAAATTCCTATTATTATTTTTTCAGCTATTATTTTTCTGAAACACATTTCCTAGTTAGTGTGGTTGATGTATATGAACAGACACGGATGTTCCTCGGAAAGAAAAAACCCTGTAATTAACAGAAGGGTTTTTTTGGCAGGGATAATGTTCCTTTTTTCTTTTTTTCTCTAAAAACTTTTTCATTTAATGTATTTTATCAGAATGAAATGGTTTAATGAGCAGAGAATTATAGTTGATCCCAGCTGAACCAGACAGGGCTGCCTTTCGAGGTATGTGGCTCCCATCAAGCTGCATTCACCTTTGCTATGATTTAAACTTCATTCAGGCACAGCCTTGCTAAAAATACTGACAAGTAACTAATCAACTTCCATAAAATGGAATTTTTACCTTCACAATAGGAAGCAGGAGTAGGAGGGAACCTGAAAGATTTGCCTATGCATTTCAAATTAGCCTGACCTATAAAAACGCAAACAGCGAGTGGTTCTACGAAAATGTACTTCTGGTAGGGCTTTTTGGTTTTTTAGTGATGAGATTTTTCATGCCATCCCTTCCTCTCCTTGGAGGAAGCCAGAACCAAAGACAGCACTATGGAGGGACTGGTTTCCATTAGTCACACCTACAAAATGCAAGCTCAGGCTGGTCCTTCTGGACCAAAAAAAGTCCAGTGTCCAAGAACCAGCAGTAGGTTTGAATGTTTTATATAAAATAGCAGAGAAAATGGTGACAGACCTGCTTCTGTACAAATGAGATCTGAGCTGCAACTTCACATGTGCCCTTCTGGTTCCAGTTTGTGAGCAGATGGACACAAAAATATTCAGTGCCCAGCGAGCAAAAGCATGGGAAATCAGATCAAAACTCTTACCTAGATCTAGGAGACAGCAAAATGCTCCAGGGCAATCTGAAGATTATGTGGATGGAAATAATCAGATAGTGCTGGTCTTTGAAGATGTTGATTTGTCCTGTTCTGGATAATTAAAGAGCAAAGTCTAACGGAGGGAGTTGTAACTCCTGACAGGAATCACCCAAGCTTCACATTCAAGTGTTGGCAAAAGGGCCAGATGCTGCAGAGGAGCAGAAACTCAACCCAAGCCTGAAACATCAGGGGTCTCACGCTTAATCAAGTTGCACTCTTTATATGATCTTCCCTGTCATTAAGATGCTTTATGTACGTCAGGTGAAGAGGAAAACAGCCCTTTGTAAGCTAGTTCTTTTTTTTTTTTAATTTCCCACCCCATTTTTACTTCATCTTCAGTGTTTCCTCTAGCATCTGTATTCAAAAACTGCAATGGAATATATTGCTGAAAATCTGGGAGTTCTGTATTTCCATAAGCCAGGTTATCTGTCCAAGGTTACTGATAGTCTAAGCAATGAATATAAATTCTTCTGTACCTATATAAAATTTATTATTTGTCATTTCCATTAATATTAGAATTTAGCATAATCGAGTCCTCCTGTTTCATCTCCAGACTGTAGGGTAAAAAGTGCCACAGAGATTTCAGTCCTTATAAATCAACAAATTTGCCATGGTAAGCTGGTGCCAAGTTGTCCTCTTGCTGTCTATTCAAAACTCAAAAGAAATCAGCAGGGAATGGAAGAGAGCACAAGTTCATTTTGCAAGTACTACCCTTTATTTTTCACAGGAATTCAAGATTTAATCTAAATTATTAATTTAGAAAGGCATTTTTGACACATCAGGTTATTCTCTTCAGACATTTCTTCAGCTTAGTAGGACAACACATTAATGGGTCACTCCATACCCCACACTGCTGACCATACGAAGGCTCCCTGGCTTCCCTCCCTGGTTTTCCAGGACAGACGTAAGAATATTTGCCACCTGGTACTTTTTAATCCTTATTGTACTCCCTAACTGCACAGACAAATGACACCAGCAATCCAAGCTTATCCAATCCCTGGTTGAATTGGGAACATGCTCCTTCCTCCCAGACATAGAAACAGGTAATGATACAACTCATCCGAATCCAGGCGCTGCTTCAAAAGGACTAAATGAACTTCCAGAGAAGGATGCCAATGACACTCCACTGCTACTCGAAATAACTTCTGAAATTTTATAGTTGTTGCCATTTTATTCCAAGGGAAGAACTGCAAATGTCTGCAAAGGAGTTCTACTTTGTTTTTTTTTTTAACAGCTAATCATTCAAGTGCTCCAAAAAACTGAAACCAGCACCCACAAGAGGAATAGCAACACGTTATTTGTGTTTTGCTAACACTTATCAACAGCAACAATAAATCAACCAAATGTCCCTGTAAAACACTTCTTTTCCCTTCCTTTTCTTTTCCTGTCATCCCATAATCATCACAGAAAACCACACGGGCAAACTCGATCTCAGAGATTATCCTTGTGAAGAAAGAAAGTAGCAACACAGGGGAGGCTGCCGGATCCATCTGCAGCGGCGGCAGGCAGCCAACCTCCCCCGGGCCGCGGCGCATCTGTACCGGGATCGGGGAGGGAGGGAGGGAGGGAGGGGAAGGGAAGGATGCAGCACCCTCATCGCTGGGTGCCACCGAGCCCAGCTTTTACACCTGCAGCCACTTTTTGGATGAGAGAGAGCGTGGGCAAAGTGCCATCCTGGCAGCAGTGCCAGTGTCTCGGGAGGGACTGGCTGGAAGGAGGCGATTAGGCTGCCGTCAGCTGGGGAGGAAACTGGGGCGAGGAGCTTTGGAGCAGCATGGAAAAGGCAACTATTCCTGCAGGAGAGAGGGAGAGCAGAGAGCCTGTGCTTTGAGCCAGGCTTCCCACACCTACTGCTTCACCAGAGCCATTACAAGATCACCGTTATTATTAGCACTGTCATCACTATTCTGTACTTTAACTCACCCGAACCAGCTGCTGCGGGAAGGGCCCTCTGGAGTTTTCTGGCACGTTGATGGGTGGGATGACCCAGTCCCGCTTCTGCCGCCGCAGCCCGTTGGCACTCTGGTGCTGCCGCCACGGCAGCAGGGTGTCACTCTGCTGCTGCACCAGCTCTCCAGGCAGTGCCTTCCTTCCTTTGGGCTGTTTTGGAAACAAGAAAGCACAGCCAGTTAGCTCCTTCCTCCCTTCTTAGCACCTGTCCCAACAGTGGCGTAAATGGCCACATGGAACAAAGACACATGGCCACGTGGCCACAATGGCCACATGGAACAAAGACAGCTCTGCTGCCACTGGGTTTTCACAGAAACACAGAATCAGGGAATCAGCTAGGCTGGAAAAGACCTTGGAGATCATCAAGTCCAACCTATGACCTAACACCACCTCATCAACTAAACCATTCACAAATATATGGAGCTGTCACTCCCAAGTCGAGGTGCCTCCCAGAATGTATCGCCTTCATTATACCAGCTGCAAGGAGATGCAGCAGAGCACTGGAGTAAAGAAGTTGCTGCAAATTTCCCGTAAGTGCAATCAACCAGAACACAAAAAATGGGAGAGGATTCCTCTACAGTCCATGTCATGGGTCCAGCTTTATAGTCTGGTATTAAGCATAAGCAGGGCTACAAAAGCCTGCAGTCCGTGGTTCTGCAAAAGTATTCTGCCACACGAACCCGACCCCAGCCGGAGGGAGAGTCAGCCCTGTGACTGCAAAGGTGCATTATTTCAGATTCTTAGTGCTTCATACCAAATGGTCTTTATATGAGAGCTGGGTTTTGAACACAAATCCCAAAATACACACCCCACACTGCCTGGGAGGTGTAATACATCTCAGGCACAATAAAGTTTCATTATTTGGTGTAACTTTGAGTCCTTCGCGTTTGTTTTTTTTTTTTTTTTTTTTCCTACTTTGGTGTTGGAAATGTTACAGTGCCATGAATAAAAATGGAAATGCTGGGACCATGCTTTTGACTTTGAGAGTCTGGCTCACTATTAGAAAATTTATGCCTTATAGAATGATGAGTCAATGAAATGTAGATTTGGGAAGGCTCTTCAGAGGTTAGGCAGTCCCAATAGTTCAGTACTCTGTGGTCTTCTAGGATTCCAGCAATTACTTCTGAAAGTCTGCAGAAACGATAACTAGGCAAGGGTTTTTGTTACCATATGGTGACCCGCACTCCCACCAGAAAATGTTTAAACTTTCGTAAATCACAAAGACTGCAAGTCACATTCTTTTCATTTGAGGTAAGATCCAGTGGGAATACTATTCTCTGAATGTTACAATTTTCAGCTATTTTTCTAAAAAAAACCCCAAACCAACCCTCTCACCCCAAACCCAATGCCCCAATACACAAGAACAATGCAGGAAAAGCTATCAAAGCATTTTCTGAGGCTCCTGTCATTTTAAGCCACACTCACTTTTTGTCTTATTCCAAACATAAAAACACAAACACCCTCCAAGCAGTTATCTGTAGGCACTGATTTCAGTGGGAATCATTGCTTCAGGCCTTCTAGTTTGATGTAAATCCATCTATTAGCACTTTTCAATTCCTGATTGGGAGGTAAAGAAACAGGCAGTCACCTCAAGACTATACAGTATATGAAAACTGAACAGTATATGAAAGTTAAACTGAGATGTGGCTCCAGAGCTGTGTTGACCTTCTCCAGAAAGGCTGGAGATACTGAGAGCTGGGCACAGCAGCAAAGAGCCCATTCTCACAGCTTGGTCATGGCTCTGATCCCTGTTACCTCTGGAGGGCAGACATTCCCTGGCTGCAACGACTGGAAACATTTGTGCCAAAATGCAGCTATTTTTACTGCAAACCTTAAAAACAAGAAACAAGACTGTTCCAGACCTGAATTTTCACAGAACAGACAAATATGGTCTTTTCAGTCACACACAGAAGCACGTTCCTCAGGTCCTGTCTCACACTCATGATGTGGGTTGTGTTCACCTAAGTGCTGTTTACACACCTTCAACAAAATCACAGCACCATGTTCAATGTTTAGCTGTTGCTCTTAGAATGCTTCCTGAAGTGTGCAATAAACAAAGAAACAGAATCATTGTGCGGCAGTAGGAGACTTTCTTGGGATAGTCTGGATACTGGTAGGCACTGCTGACTCCTCCTTCCCTTAGGAAGCAATGCTATATCCAAAAGAGGTTTCATTTAAAAATAATTTTATTGCTAGAAAGATATCTTTTCTGAACACTGATGAGATCAGTCTTATCTAAAGAAGACACCCAGAAATGCACGACAACATGAAATAGGACTATGAGACATGAGCCAATGAATAGTGGATATCCCTTATTTTTTTTAATTGGCTTGTGATTCCCAAATGGGAATCCTTTGAGAGCAGGTATTTGGATCAGTTTATATAATTGGCAAGTGAGGATGGGGACAGATTATGAAAGGATGGTCAAATAATTTGTGCTCTTCTGAGTTTACACAGTGGAATGAGTCTGAACTAAAGACAGACTTGAGAATTAACACAAGTCCCAAAGCTCCGTGTATACTGAAATAATTAGTGTCAGCTCAGCAAGGCAATACCAGCCTTTTTAGTCTGTATGAAATACTTGCTGGCAGGTGACTAGACACTGACTAGCTTGCTTGTCACTCTTGATGATGTTTTCCTATATTAGAATAAATCATCAAGATGACTCTGAATTTGATATGTAGAATTTCAAAAGCATCTTGCAACAACAATTTTTTTTTCTTTTTTTTAAACAACAGCTCTTTTTTATCTTCATTTGTTGACAATGCATTCTCTTGACCTTAATTTCTCTGGTGTTGTTTAAATATGTTATACATGTTTTCTGCTGTTCAAAAGCTGTGAGACAAATGCAGTAACAAAGTCTGGTGAGTGTAAGTGCCAGAACTATTCAGATCTCTGAAACATCCCAGAACATATCTGGAATAACAGCATCATCAAACTGTGAGCCCCAGAAAACTCTCCAGTGTTTTTGAGTTTGCAAAAATCTAAAGTTCAACTCAAAAGCAGGATATGACACCAAATTCTATTAATTCTAAAATACAGCTTCCAATTCTGGTTTTGCTGAATAACAGTTACTACTGAGATGACAACTGCTCATGGCCTCACTGGCCACATGCTTTACGGAATCTCAGAAACATTTTTGAAAGATAAAATATTCCTCTACCTTTTGTAGTGCCACCAGAACACAAACTGTCCATAGTCCTTCACAAAATCAAGTCAAGCAACTCTAGTGCTGCTGCTTTGGGGTGGTTTCCCTCCCATTGCTTTTGTGACTCTCTTATATATGGCACGAGGGTGACGGTGTGCAGCACCAGGGAAGGCCATCCATAAAACATGTGCCAAGGGGAAAGTGAAATCCACTCTCCATTCCAAAAATTACACAGTGACATTTATAACTCGTTACAACAGGATCAAACTCTAAACATGGAACATGTGAGCATGGTCTTTGGTAATACGAAGATAATTACAGGAGGATATAAAATAGTCAGATAATTCAGTAATTATGCCTGTCTATCACTTTAGGACACTGATAAGCTAGAGAAATACAGCTGAGCCAAAACAGATGAAAACCTTCAAGATCAAGGGGAAAAAGTAATTACAAATTGTGGGATGAAGAGAAACAACGGGAGAAGAGCCCACGCTGGGATGTAAACTTGTTAGGAGAGTTTGGATTCAGTAGGATCTAAAGCTTTAGTGTTTGTACTGGGGCAGAATCTTTCAGAGCTTGCTGATGATGCTGAGCAGTCCTGTGCTGGCTGTATTATTTAAAGCCCAAATTCTGCAAGCCTGGGATTGACACTTGGCTCTGAGTTATCCCACGACTCTTCCAGTGGGCTTCTGGCCCATAACTGTCACACACATGGACACTGCCAGCGCTGGCAAATCATAACGCAGCCCTTGCATCTTCTGCTGTTTATCAGCAGAAGATAAACTCTAATATTTGTTATGAGCAGTTGCAGGGCAGAGGAAGAGCCTCTTGGAGACCATCCTCCCTGCATTTGATAAGGCAGCTGAAGAGCTGAGGATCAACTGCAGCTCAGAATGGCAGAATATGCCCTGCAATTCCCTTGCCTCTTTTTTGGTTTGGGTTGGGGTTTTTTTTGGCTATTAGTTGAAATCAATTAAAACCATATAGAAGTCAATCAGAAACCTTTCACTGAGATGGCAGATCAAGTTTCAGAAAGCAATGCGAGGTTGGAGGAGGTGCAGCCTCAGTCACAATCCTAATTTTTCACAATCTATAAGGATTGTGAAAAGAAATTTCTTCTCCCAGGATGCTTCACAGAAGGTGTAGGGGTGTCTTGGAGTCCATTTCAGCAGCTTCAGTGGCCTCTACGAGGAGTAATTTCCAGTCCCTTTTCAGTCTAGAATTGCATTTAAGGATGGTGAACACAACCTGCTGCATTCGGAGGAGGACACGGAGCTAAATCCCAAAGGGACTATCAGGCTTCAAAACCCAACAGCTTCAGGACACCTTACTCCAAACTAGTGAGGCTGTAGGGTGCTTCAACTAACTCCATTTACACCACAATGTTGAGAGCCCAGGGACATTCCTTGTCTGCAGCTGGCACTGGGAATAAAGGGTAAGTTGGAAAAGCCATTTAGTGAGTCTATAATCCCCTGTCACCGTTGGTCTGTGGCTCGTCAGCCTTTCATTTCTTGGGAGACTCAGACCAAACCCAACCTCTCCTCATAAAAGAGGTCGAAAAATAACCCCCTGACAGAACAAGACACGTGGGATGCCAGCAGCCCCTCCAGCCCTATCCTGCTCGTGACAAGAAGGCCACGAGCTGCTGCCTTTTCACTAGCCCACAAATAAAAGCAGTGAGTGTGAAGAAACACCAGCTCCTACCTTCCGCTACACTTAGCAGTAGCCAGTCTCGCCAGCTGGCTTGTCTCCCCTCCCAGCCAACCTGCCTTTGATATCCGTCAGCCTCTGGCTACGGAGACATCTGGAAGTTATTATCCAGCAGAGCGTATCACAAACCCATTTACATAATATAATATCATATTTTGTGTTCCTGCTTAGCTGAACATTTTGGATCACTCTAATGTTTGGGTAAATAAGCTGCCATTCCCTGCATATAAATAACAAGTGAGTCTTAGGGTACGTTTGTTGGAGATTAATAATTTCGTAGGGCTCGACCCAAAAAATTAAATGCTCCAGATTCGGCACTAAAATGTATTATTCTTCCACTTGCAATAAAAAGTACCTGCAATTGGAGGAAAGGAAATAAGGCCTTTATTTCCCAGGTATCAAAATTATTTATGATTTAACCTGTTTTATTTATATGCCAGTCTTACTATTTTTGTAGGATCTTTAACACTTCACACTAGACATTTTTCAGAAAAGAAATAATACTTGGGTTGCTTTGTTTCTAGTGTCACTCGTAGGGTTTAACTGAGGCAACGTGTTTTTAATATATTTTTGTCAATACAAGGGGATACAAAGCCACCTTTAGTCCATTGCTCAAATATATTTCCCTTCATCTCCTATATCAATATACATTTTGAAAACTGGTACCATTTTCTACCAGGGAAAAAAAGAATCTATTAAAAAATATTTAATCTGAAGCATTTTTGCTTGTTTCCATGGTAGCTGCAGAAAGGACAGGAGAAAATGATATTTACCAAACAGAAAATAAGACAATGAAAATAGAGCTTAGTTCTTTAACAAAGAGAACATGAGAGTGCTGCAAAATAAACATTTTCATGAATTCTGTTCTAAGGAAACAACGTTTTGCTGACATCAGGGATGGCAGTGGAGGACGAATGAACCCTTTTTTCCCAAAATGCACCATTTCTCCAGTTTTTGATCTTTCAGTATAGAAAGATATTCCATTTTGTGTTCTCATACAGTAGAATGAAAGGGTTGAAGAACAAACAGCAAATTTATTTATTTTACAGTAATTGATTCCTTTTTTATTTAGGTCATTGCTGAATTCGCTGAAGTTGGAGACAGGGAAAAAAAAGTAGTTTTAAAAAGATCAGACTTTTTATTTTAGACTTTAATTTATTATAGTTGTGCTATGTGAAGCTATTATTTAGGAATTGCACAGGTAAGGAATCTATAATTTGTTTTTCTCCTTATCCACCCTCTAGAACTCTGCGATGCCTGTCTGTATTAGCTTTATTTACTAATAGTTGTAAGCTGTGGTAAATTTAATCAAAGATAGCTTCACGTCACATCCCATTACCATCAAGGCATAAATTGCCATTCATGAATGATTTGTGTCAAAGAGCTCTGAAAACTATTGTTTTAGCAGCAAGATGTTCCAACATGCACAGCTCTTCAGCAGGGGCATTAAATTAATGTGTTTGCAGAGAAGCCACTAATTGACAATGAGATGGGATTTTGGCAGTACACTTCCACTTTAAAGATAATGAACAGTGTTCAGATAGAGAGAAGAACCCCCTCTGCTCCTAAAACTATACTAATAATTTCTGGTACAAACAGGAATAGAAGGAACCAATCCTGACAGGATATTTCCAGTACCCAAGCAAGCTGTTTGATCATCACGACTTCCAAAAGCAAACAGTGGAATTGCAGCGTTTGTGACCTTTATCAAATCTGGCTACGTACAGTCAGGAATGTTATGTTTGGTTAGGAACTCATTAAACAAAATTACCTCTCCATTTATAGAAACCATACAAGTACAGTATAAAACATTTTAATTAAATCAGCTAGTTATGCAAAAATTCATTACTTTTTGTTTTTTTTTTTATCAGCTAGCAGTGGGGCTGCATAGAGCAGTTTGCATTAGAGTCAATTAGTAAGAAAAATTGTCAGATTTGGCAAGTGCATGAGCTTCCAGAACACATCAGCTGACAGGGAAGAAAAAGTTTGACTAAAAGCTAACCAAGTTACTGCCCTCAGAGGAGGGGAACGAGCCACGTAACGCACACAAATGCATCAGCCATGCCAAAACCCCTCATTCCTGAGGAGTCAGCGTCAAAGCTCTACATGCCCTGTTCCTTGAGAGCTGAAAAATGAGGCATGCATGCAAATTTAAGGTTGTCAGGTATCTGGCTGGCTTTGCAGGATTTGGAAAATTTTACCTGATCGAACTAGTAAAATGTGATCAGCGTGACCGAGGAGTGAAAATGCTCCTTGGTGTTGCAGGGCTGCAAAGCAAGAAAAAAGATGAAGAAGAGTAACAGGCAAAACCAGGGAATTTTTAAACATGGAGAACACGACACACTGGCTTGTGAGTCAGGCAGGAGAAGATCCTTTCTTTGCAAAAAGTGCAGCAGGGCCCTTTGTGGGTTACTGTAATTAAATGCCAAGTTAAGGCTGGACTCTAGAAAAAAGCCATAACCATGTGGTTACCACAGAAAGTTCTTATTTTAAATACCCCAAATTTGTTTTCTTAGATCAGAAAACCTAACAAGGTTGGTGAGGGCCCCATGGACACAGGCTGCAGCTAATGTCCCCGGGGCCAGAACGGGGCTTTTCAGGTGCCTGCTGACCAAGCTGGGACACGAGATGCTGATTTCCCAGTATAATTTAACTGAAATCAGAAATCTCCTGAACTCACCCACATCTTCTGTTGGATAAGTTATCACCAATTTAAGCTGAAATCCAGCCAGCCACCAGAGCACTTCAATAGGCTTTGCTTTTGTGCTGCAGAGTCAGGATGGGCGCAAGCAGCGCGCTCACTTCGTTACTGAGCAGACACAAAATGCCACAGGATCTCGAAGGGATGGGAGTTTCAGCTGGGAAGGAGAGGCAGAGCTGTGCTCAGACATTCTGTGGTACCACATGGATGATTAGAGGCACCTCCCGGCCAGTGCACTCTCTCAGGGTTTCAAATGATCTTCCTCTTCCATTCTCTGGAAGAATCACATACCAAAGTAGGTACATTACAAATCTGTCTGCCTTTGGTGGAATCTTTTATGGTTCCCACAGGTTTCTAGCATCTGTGATACTTTTCTTGTCATTGTCAGGCTTTGAATATTGCAAGAGCTGTCAAGGGACAGAAGATGACATCACCTCCAAAGCACAGCTCTGGATGTATTTCTCCTCCTCATTTTAAGGCTTGAACATCTTATCCCAACAAGAAAAGTTCTGATGAGGTTGTTTCCTTGCAAAGCTCCCCACATCAACTTGACCTTTTCACACTCCCTTTGTAAGATCTAATCTCACAGTGCTTCTCAGGTAAGATTGTTTAAGAAACATCTAAATTACTGTTGTACTCTAAGTTCTAGTGTTTACGAAGAGACACTTCTACCTTCAAGTTAATGTCATTCTCATAATTGGGAGAAGCCATACACAATGGCTTCAGAAGTACAAGTACTTCTCAAGAGCAGGGCTATTAAATCAAAATACTCATACTCGTTACCTGTAGGTTGGGAATAAAGGTGGTAGATCTTGTCACATACTATACAGTGAAAACCTCTATGGCAGCTTGGAATTACCTCTCTCATCCTGCACCTAATCTTGAGAAAAATGTATGAAATACCTGGGGTAGCAATCTGAGCTCTTCCTCCCCAATAAAATTTCTAACAAATAATTGAAAACATGGCTCCAAAACACATTTCTTTTTCTTCTAAAACTCAGACTACTACAAGTGCTCTTCATCACAGAAAGAAGCAGGAGCAAGTCGACCCCTTAAAAGCCCGTGAAAAATTGTAATCTCATTTTATTTTTCTAAAGCCATTAGGTTCAAAAGATACATGAATTAAAATAATCATAATGAATTAAATGTAACAATACTCCTCCTCTTCATAATGTTTGCAAGTAAAAAGATCACAAGAGATTTAAAAGATCACAGGGGCTGCTGCTACTTTAGCACAAAGTAAAGTAATTCAGTCTGGTACTTCTCCTCAGTGCAAGCGTGAGAATTTGCCCTTTCAAGTTATCCTTTGGTTATTTCAAGAGGCTCTTGAGAAAAGACTGCTCTTCTTTTTTTTCTCCAATTCCAGAGTGCACCTAAGAAATGCTCAAATTTGACCGTGAGGACACGTTCAATTTATCTCAATTTGCAAGATGAAATTTAAGCCTGAGTTTAAATGCTTTGCTAGGTGGGGACAGTGTTTGAGATCCCACTCCTTGCTGGGACTGGAGGCCCTCAGGCCACTCTGCCCTGCTGGACACCCACCCCTGGCTCCTCTCCTCAATCCTCCAGCTGGACATGCCAGTGGGTCACTGCCTCATCCAACAGTCCAGGACCTGGCCTCCAGAGGCTGGGAGGAACCAAAAACCTCCTTCACACTGAGCTTGCACCTACCAATCTGTCTCCTCTTGCTGGGCTAAAGGAAAGATCCTGGACACTCAGAGCCCCTAAAAAAAAAGTTTATTTTAATGGACGTGCCTGTACGAAGCAATTTTTGTCTGTACTCAAACTCATGTTTACAAGCAGCTGTCATCAGATTATCACAGCAATGAAGGTATTTTTAGGATATCCAGTCCAAAATATTTTTTTGAAGTGGCAGTCAGACTTCAGCAGTTACCAACAAAGAACATGAAATGGGAGGTCAAAAGCTTTGATCTGGCAAGGGCAAGGAACACATCACAGGCAGGAGCACGCAGCAGTCCAAGGGGTTTGTTTTATCAGGAAAAGCTTATTTCCGTGTAGGCAGTTCAATCCTTAGGACTTCTTTTTGTTTGAAGGAAGACAGATCTGGAGTGAATTTCACTTACAGATGGTCTTCTGAGCACGGCTTTGAGCCTGACCCTTGGTATGATGCTGTCTGCTTAAGAACTAAAGGCAGCAAGTGCAGCGCTTGGAAACTTCCCGTAGTGGGCTGATTTTCCAAGGCAATGAGCACCTGTGTGTCATATCTTATCTTGGCTGCAGCACGAGGCAATGGCATCCAGCACACCTGAAAATCAGGCCAGGGAAGTTCAGGTGTTTTCACAAACACCACTCTGTCCTCCTGCCATGATCACATGTGAGATGTTCAAATTCACTTAAGCACGAGGTCAGGCAAGTTCTGCAGATGCATCTTCATTAGACTTGCACAATTATCATGAGTAGTCTCACTGGTAGCAATTATATTATACTAATTTATTAATCATCCTCTTTCTCATCTTTTCAACTGATCTGATTTGTTAAAACACCAAACAATGTCTCGCAAGTTATCTGAAGGAAACAGAAATCTCTGTATGCACCCTTGCTGACAGATAAATCCAGGTCTTGCTTCACTGATGAGATACAGAAATAAAAATTATTCCAGCTGCCATTTTTGCTTGGATCCCCCACAGAGGCAGTAAAAGAGACCAGTGCCAGTGTAATGACCCAGTACTTAAAATATGCACCAGTATCATCAGAAAAAGGCAGGATGACAACTAAAACCTCATTTTTTCAGCCCTTCTCTAGTGATAAAACAGTTTGATGGGGCAAACTTCCATCACCCTGATGCCATAGGTAACATCTCCCCCCTGGTGCAGGGAAAAGAAGGAAGAAAGAAAGAAAGTGAACAAATTTTTCTCATCTCCTCCAGGTGCACCCTCTCAAGAGTGTCAAGGGAGACTGGAGTCACTGGAAGCACAGATCCCACTTAAACTCTGATTTTCCTCCCTCAAGGGAGGGCTCCCCAGCCTTGTGCAGAGCATCCTGGCTGCACAGTAACCCAGGTCATGAATGAGAGCAGTGCTGAATAAGCCTTTCCTTGCCCTTTGTGCTTGTGATCAGCAATAAAAGGCTGTACTTGGAATTTAAAAGCTCAGCCAGGTAAAATACCACAGATGATTATTTAAAGGCTTTAAATAAAAAAAAAACCCAAAACCCCAAAACCTTCTGTCTGTAAGAACCAGCTTTTCACATTCACATTGTATGGTTGTGGACTCATAGCTGGGTTATGAAAGCAGCCCAAAATAAGATGAGACATAATAAAACACAAGCTGGGCTTAAGCAAGAATTGATTTCTGACAGCAGTTCTCAATGGTTTAAACACTAGCTGCAGACCTCATATATTTCCAAATTTAATTGCACAGTTTCCAGTGATATAACATTACAAAAATTTACATATTTCCATGCTCAGAATTTGAAAAGCTCAAACAATGAGAAACTTTGGTTGACATAAAGAAAGTTCAGAGAAAACAGCATTTTCTTTTTCAAACTAAGTCACTGGCAGCAGATGACTGACATCTTACATGAATATATCCTGTACCTCTAAGATCTTTTGCTGTGAATTCCTTTCTATGCTGTATTTCTACAATCTGGATTTTAACTTGTGAGGTGAAAACTACAGAAAAATAGATAGCTAAATTAATACAGAAGAAAATTTGCCAGATGTCCCTTAGACACGTGAAAGGACCGAAAATTAATGAGAACAATCAATATAAATGAGAAGGTCAGAACTTCAGATGGGATGAGCCAACACAGGGGGTGGAGAAAGTTGATTTTTAAGGAATGATGAAGAGGAGCTTGGTCTGATGGACACAGAGGGGAGGTGTGGGGTGTGAAGGACAAATGGCACAATATTTCTACCCATAAGTGGGAAGATCTGAGTTTCTGTAACTAAAAATCAGGACACTCTGAAGACTGCAGTCCTCAGCAATGTCACTGTTCACAAACATAATCTTCATTTTTAGACTTTCGGTTGAATCAATATCCAATTTTTCAAAATAATAGCATGCACTCTTAGAAAAGAAGACATTACACTGCTAATTCCAGATAAGTAAAGCCCGGCTTTACTTTGTTTTCTTCTGGAGCATTATCCCACTCAAGTTCATTTTTCACAAATGCTGACACAAGCCACAAAGACTTTATATTATTTCATAAAATAGCATCTTTTCTCTTTTCTCCTTTATTTTCTTCTCTTTTCTCTCTTATTTTTTCTTTTTTTTTTTCCTTTTCCCTTCTTCCCAAACTACACCCACAGCCCCAGTTGATACTTTCAATTGGAACAACAGGCAGCCAGACAAGAACAGTAGAAGAAACTTTATCTTAAGTATTTATTGTTATGCTGGAATATCACTCAGTTTCCTCTGGGGTAATTCAGCACTCTTGTGGGAAATGTGTGACCTCATTTGCATTTTCTAATTGAATTGCTATCAGGTTTCCTGCAAGACTGAACAAAAAAGTTCCTTGAGTTACTAACATCACTTGTATTAACCAGAAAAAAAAGTTTACATTCAAGTGTTTGCTGGGGAGGAGGGGAAATGTATGCTTCGTGTATCATCAAATAAATTTTTAAAGTATTTGCCTTCTTTTCTATCATTTCACCCTACTAGCATGACACTTTAATGTAGTAGTTAGAAGTCATTCATTACAGTGGTTTTCACTGAGAACTGGCAGGTTATTCAGTCATCTAAAGCAATCAGCACATTTATAAGGCCAACACGGTGAAAGAGGGGGAACTGTCACTGTGTTGGGTCCCTCCCCATTAAAATGTTAGGTGGCATCAAGAGCAAGGCTCAGCTGGGGGATGTGGGGCACAGGCATGGACACCAAACCTGAGTTTGCACTGAAAGCACTCGAGGGGAGGACTGTCCCAGCCAGAAATGATCTGCTGCCTTGGAAGCCCTTGGCCACCACCAAAGTGCTCTCAGCTTGTTACACAGATTTTCAGATGTGACAAGAAAGGCTCACAGATCCAAGGGATGATTTACTGATGGATTAATCCTCTGTGCTCTCCTGGAAAGCAGCCCACTGTCCCCACTGTGCAGGCAGGCTCACTCCTGGTCTTTTGTGGTGACCCCAAAATCTCAGCCAGCATCCCAAAAACACTGATTTCTCCCATGACATTTATTCTGTATTATAACCTCCACAATAAACCAAATGTCTAACAACAGCCATTCTAGGAGGGCTGGTTTCGATGCAGTTTTAATCCCTGGATAATCACATATTAAATTCTGATTTATCCTTTCAGAGGGGGTTCTGAGGGGCACCAAGGCCCCCATCACGAGGGACTGCCCTTGCTGAGGGCCACTGCTCATGAAGCTGAGGAGGAACAAGGTAAAAGGACTTTTTTGTGCTGTAGGTGCCCACAAACAGTGATTAGCAGGCGCAGTAACCAAATTTCATGCCAATTATTTATAATGTCTGGGAACTGTTCAGCATTTTCACAAAATCAGTCACAAATTTACAAAGTAAAATGGAAATAAATGGATGCACCAGAAGAAAACTGGTCTCCCTCCCTCTCTCAGGTCACCTCCTCCTTTCTCTCCCACATTTGCCATCTCTATATCCTGAGTCTAACAAAACAGTCTGAAATGTCTTTAAAAAAAATATTTATATAGTTCTGCTTGAGTCATATTATTCTACACAAAACCAAATGTGAAATCTGCCTCAAGTAAAAGCCACAAAACATATAAGGGTCATGGCCTGAAACATATTGAACTGGATATTGTAAGGTTTGGGGTTCTTTTTTCAGCACAAACACTGTTATTTTTTAAAATAATCTCATAATCATATTTATTTCTTTAGTAAACAAAGGATTATTTTGCTTGCAAAAACCACAGGCATTTAAATAAAACACAAGTCAGATGTCTGCTATAGGGACCCACAATAAAACTGCTTATGACCTTGTCATTAGTCTTGTTTTCTGTATTTTTCCAGCCTCAAACTACACACTAATAAGGCTTTTAGAAAGGAGGGATATGAATTTTAAGAAGCTTAGCTCTCTCTGTTTTCAACCAGAGTTCAGATTACATTAACATTAGATAAATTTCCAACCAAATATTCTACTAAAACAGAAATGTGTGCTTATTCAGGTTTTTTTTTCTCTGCTACACTGAGAAGAAATTTAAAGCAGTATATAAGACATCTTACTTTGTTCCTTCAATATTTAATTACTTTTAGAAGGATGCAGTATTTCTTTGGTTAGAAATGGCAAATAGATTTGACAATAACAAACAGGGCTTAATTACATCTTGCACAAGCCTTGCTGAACAGCAGCAGAAGTGTATTCATATGACCCTAAGCCTTGCAAAACCTTAGGGGTCAGCCCACTGGGCAAGTGAGAGATTTAAGTCTGTCCATGTCTTTTCCTTCTTGTCTCACACATGGCAAAAATTCTCCCAAATGGCACAGAGTTACATGATGGAATTCTAACAACTCGACACAGAAAGTCTCTCCTTCTTTCCCCACCCTGCCCCACACTCTCTGTCCAAGCAGTAAGAAAGGATGAAAGCAGAGGCCAGTCTTGCTGTGGTGCATTAATCCAAATTACAGCCACGGCCAAGAGACCCCACCTGTCCCCGAAGGAGCCATGGCTGCTCCCAGGACACACACCTTCATCCTTACTCTGCAGGTATCCAAGATCCAGCAATAAACCAGGCTCTTGAAACAATTCCCTGCCAAATCCTGCCCAAATGTCAGCACCCACCAGGCCAGCATTGCGTTGTTTGAGCCAGCACCAGAGAAGATAACTGCATTTCCTCTGTGTGGTAAAACACCTTCAGCCCAGACTAGCACTGAAAATGAAAAGGTGAACAGCTGATGCCAAAAATGGTATGGAAGAGGTGGGAAAGTGACTGCTACTCCAGGGACAGAGCAGAAGAAATGTGTTTTCATGGAGCAGCCCCCAACTGCAGTGGCTCTGTGCAGCCCACCAGCACATTCCACTGAAGGAACACTGCTCTCAGACTGCTGGGCAGGGACAGAGCCCTCCTGCTTTTCAGCTGTGTGTATGGAACTAAAGCAGAAAGAAACCATCTGTACCCTCCTGCCTGAAACGCTGGCTCTGGCCTTTCTGTGCCGGGGAGGGCGAGGGAGGATGCTGGCACTGAGCAGAGGGGACGCTTGGCGCCGCAGTGCCGCTGCGCTCCGCTGCCTGCCCCGTGTGTCCGCACGTGTCCTTATCAGGCAGCAGCAACGCTCCCTGTCCTTGCAAGGGAAGGAACAAGCCTAAATCTCCCCTCTGGAAGCTGCAGGGCCATTGCAGATTGCTCGCAAGAGTAACTCTGAAAACGGGGGAAACGAGGAGCAGGGCAGAGCTGCCAGTGCGCAGCTCCAGGCCTGCGCTGTCACAAAAGAAATATAAACTTAAAACCATCACGAAGATGGTTCAGTTTGACTCTTCACCCTTCATCTGCTGGTTTGACTTGGAGTCAAGAGAAACTATCAGCTGTGAGGCTCAAACATGATGTATGCAGTGTATGACACAGACAAGTGGTCACTTAAAAATACGCAAGTATGAACTTAGAGGACACTTCCCTCACTGGAGACCTTAAATAAATTCTGTCAGAGAAGTTCAGAGATCATTTGCAAGGAATTTGATGGTGCTCATGGTATCTCCTACTTGGACACTTCCTAAT
Source organism: Promerops cafer (assembly GCA_013398275.1). Classification (NCBI taxonomy): domain Eukaryota; kingdom Metazoa; phylum Chordata; class Aves; order Passeriformes; family Nectariniidae; genus Promerops; species Promerops cafer. The sequence continues at coordinate 510,017 of VZSE01015292.1, forward strand.
GAAGCACAGACCAGGCAACACAAACACTTTGGGGCAAAGGAAGAACAAAGCAGGAAAAAGAGCTTTGAAAAAACTTCTACCTTGTGTCCGTTGTGTTGGGACTTCTCTGCCACCAGAAACCTGACCATGGCCTCCCATCTGCCCAGGGTCTGGGGGTCCCAGGCGGTCACCACCAGGATGAGCTGCTTGGAGGGCACCTGCAGGTGGTGGGCAGCGTACAGAGTCCCGTCCGCCCTCACCTTGAAGTCCAGGCTGTTGGTGTCGTACCGCACGCCCTTGTTACCGGCACAGTTATTAAATTTTACTAGAACAGAGAGGAAGAGATGGGAGAAATGTGTGAGATTGGCGTGATAAGGAAAGCAATCAAATACAAGTTTCAGACATTTAATTTTCACTGATGTCTTCTATATCTCTAATAACCATCAAGGAAATGATTTAACTGTTTCTTCGACCTTTCAGGAGTGCTCTTGTGCTTTATCTCTGTTCCCCAGGGAAGAAGTTGTAAGCCATTTTTAAAGTATTTGATACACTTTCATTAGATCTCAAACACAGCTGTTCCCCATTTGTACAAGTGGATTTCTCCCTTGTCGCCATTATCTTTTAAATTCAACTGGAGTCTATTACCCACACTGTGGGTATTTTTTTTCAGGAAATGTTCTCCATTTCCCTAACCCTTCAATAACCTACATACCAGATAGCCTATTTGCACATTCTTAACTGAAATTCAAAAGCCCATAACAATTCCATTATCAGAAATATAAAAACAACAACAAAAAAATTTAACACAGAAATAAAAGTTGAAACCATTTTGGAGCACGTATCTGCTGCTGGAACTGGACCCCCCCCATCCTGAGCTGCATTCCCACCTTGGCCAAGCCCTCACATGTTACAGCAACTGCAAAAAGGAACTGTAAAACTGTGCTTCATAAACCATAACGTGTCATTTGAAAGCCTACTTCATCAGATCAAAGCTCCCCAGTCGCTGATATTTCTATTTTCGCCTTTTCTTTGGTCAAAGTCTTTCACAGTCTAGTTTGAAAACTATTTTTATTGGCATTATGAAACATGTCACATACATTAGACCAGAAAAAACCCCAACCTCATTATATGACAGAATTGACAAATCTGATAGAAATTGAACCTGCAGCTAATAACACAGGAAACAAAACACTTTCTGCCAGTTCAGAAATCCACGGGGCGGAACACACACGTGGTGAAGGAGAACACATTGTACCCGTAAAAACGTCTCAAGTGAGTGAGAACGGATGCACAGCGGCCCAGCTCGGATCGTTAGATGGGTCCTCACGGTGAGATGCTCCAGCCTGCCTCGAGGAGAACCTGCTGGGCCAGCTCTGGTGGGCTCCAGGGGGCACTTAATTCCTGCAGAAGAAGGGCTGGGTGAGATGGACCCGACCCAGACTGGCTGTGGTGGGAGAAGGGATGCAGGGCACTCTGGGTGAGGGGAGCTTCTGGGACAGCCGTACCCCAGGTGTCCCTTTCCCCCTGTACCAACTACAGCTCTGCAGTGCTGCTCTGGGCTGAATCGAGGATTAATTTGGGTTTAAATTTAAAAAACCAACCATGGCACAGGTGAAAGAAAAAAGCAGCCAGGAAATGGCTCAGTCCATCTGGCTGTCAAAGCCCCTGGCCACATCAAAGTACGGAGAAATGAGGAGCAGACTGTGGCAGAGCAGGGGAAGCCAAACTGCACCCCTCCATAACTGGGGTGCAGTGACTGTGCCATTACTGTACATCTACAAAGGCTTTCTGTGCTGTGTATTTATTTAGACCACACTGGTACATTTTTATGTGTGTGGTGGGAAGCGTTACCAAATGCTGCAGCAACTGCTGGGCACAAACAGCCAATGTCACACATTGATTTCTACAAAATAAGATGGATAAAGTTATCTAGTACATAAAAACAACCTGAAAGCCCTGGAAGAGGGTAAGCACACACACAGTTTGCTGGCATCTACAAGAACTGGGAAAATCTTAGAGACCTGTGAGTGGAGATACCCTGGACCCCTGGGACCACCCTGCTGGGAGATCGCCTTCATCTCCCTGGAATTTCTGCTACTCTCCCCTGCATTCACAGCTACAATAAATATGTGTGAAAATATCAACTGCATCTTCACTTCTAGATGTTATTTATTTTCAGCTCAACACCATGGTCACCGCTAGAAACTCGGCACATCAGCTGCTGTATTGCTGCACCCCTCTGCTGTGTAATGGTCACGTAAAACTCAAGTTCCATCCCTACTCCCCAAGTACCCACACATCATGCACTGAAAGACGTTTAAAGAAGAGAGAATGGAGTGATAATGACTGCACATTAAAAAAATTTCAGAGCTTACTTTGATTTTATTGAGATTAAAAGAAAGCCCTACAGTGTACCAGTAGTCTGAGAGAAAAAAAAAAAACAACAAACCCTTTCTATACGTGTGTGTAGTGATTTCAGTATTCAAAGTACTTAAACATCTGCTTAAGACCCAGCTCGTGGCTCCAAGATGCTCCTCTGGTGTCATATGTCACTGTGTCGACTTTTATGCTCCATTATCTAAAAATGGCTACCTCGTAGACAAAGTCCCTCTGTGACTTGCTAATTACTTCCATTAGTTTAAAACAAACTTGACTATAGACAGAGAAAATCCTGAGAGAAATTGTCTGTTTTTTTTTTTTTTTTTTAAACAAGCACCTTCCCTGTCTCACACTGCTCCTCTCAGGTGGCACAGGTAGGTGAAAGCTCAGCAAGGGATTAGCACAGCCAGCTCCTCTCCTAAGAGCCTTTAGGAACTGCAAGAAGGGCTTCAAGGACACAAAGATTCCACAGTTTTCAGTCACTCTGCACAACAGCAATGGGCTCTGGCTCACCTGGGCAGTCCTGCAGAGATTCCAGCCCCACAGGGATGACCCTGTCAGGCAGAGGAGCTGCTCTGGCTCCAGGCACTGTCCATGCACAGCCCAGGAAACACACTGGAAATGCAGGAGAGCTGAGCTGCTCCCACTTCCATCACACGGAAGGGCACAGCTCAGTGCTGGGAGAACAGTTGGACCCAATGATCTTGGAGGTGTTTTCTAACCCAAATGATTCTGTGATTAGAAATCCTAAATCATCCTCTTTGCTGCCCTTCGGAAATGAGTCCTTGGGATGTTAGAAAATTACTGAGCTGCACTGTTTTACACACACAAACACACACACACATATATATGCACAGACAATGATCCACAAAATCTATAAACCTCATTTAGATATATTTATATAGAAAATACTTTTCCCAAATATATGTGTATAGGCTTAGGAAAAAAAATCAAGCTATTGTTCTATAATAAATAGCATAGCTCAAGGAAAGGAAATCTCATCCATATTTTCAAATTCTACCTCTTACCCCTACTCTTTGCTCTTGTGAAGACAGAAATTAAAATTTCATTCAATGGCAGACAACTTTTGCTTTTTTCCCCCCTTTTTATCCTTTAGAAATCTCTAAGTCTACGTAATTTGCAGTTGATGCAACTCTCGACTTTCAAATAATGCAAAAAATAAATAAACAAACATTGGCTGTGTTTACTAGACTTAGAACTCTCCATGGACACGAATCAATCTTTCTTTGACCAGTCTGAAGCCTAAAGAACACTGCACAAATTTCACATTCAAAAGCTGCAGCATCAGTAATTAGGATTTCGGATAAACAGCAGAGTCACACATCTATCACTTTTACAGGATGGTAAAAAAACCCTCAACTTTAAAAAAATACGCTGGAAAAATGTTCAGTGAAGCTTATCGAAAGCTTATGCTGAAAACAACATCTAATGTCTGATGAAAGGAAAACCGAGAAGGCACCCTCATTAGCAAGCTTTTAGGTTTAACCCTTTACCCTCATCATTTTTAATTGCTTCTCTATGAAGGGAGGAAGTACAACAATTTGATAAGCTGAAACAGGTACTGAGTGATGGGCAGAGAAGCTGCAGGAGTCTGCAGCAAACTGCTGGGCATCTGAGAAAAAAAATGGTATCTAACTTCAAAAAAGACACATGGTGGAAAAAAAAATTCAACAAGTTTTGCATTGTTCCCTTTTATTATTTAGCTTGTTAAGCTGGCTGGACAGAGTCAAATGATCAAGCCAGGATCTTGAAAGATGTTCGAGTACACTGAACTTCTTGGCCCCCAAACGTCTGAGAGAAATACTGAATTTAATAGGACTATAAATGGTATAAACCAAAGAATTCGCTTTTAGCCTTATCCTTCTGGATTTTCCTTTGACTTCTCCTAGTCCATTAAAAAGTGCCCCCTCTGGCAAGCAGCATAGGGCTGGAAGAGCAGGAGGGATAATACTCGTTTATTAGGATAAACCCCCTGGCAGGACATCATCCCACAGTTCAGGATATGGGTCCCTTCAGGACTCTGTTTTTCACCACGGTTTTGAGGATTATCTCTGCAAAAGATGTTTCTTTCCTGGTGAACTTTAAAGCAGCAAACACACAGCACTATTTCCAGCAGGCTCCATCTGCTTTTCAAGTTGTGTCTCTTGACCAGCTCCCTTACACCCGGTGCATTGTGATAAATCTAAGCTGCCAAATCCACCCCTCACACCCCTTCTGTGAACATCATTAAGGTGAGCATGGCTTAACTGCAACCTTTGGAATTTCAGATGTCTGGGTAACCTGCAGAGTCCTCAGCATGCACGGAAATGTCCCTCCCGTGTGATCATGAGCAAATCACTTGAATTCCTGCCCTGGCACTTCTGGCCCGACGCTCCCAAATGTCTGCACTGATCCATCTCCTCCAGCTTCTGCAGGGGGTTCAGGCCTGGCCAGCATTCACACCAGAAATTAAAAAATCCCAAGCATGTCCTGTGTGGAGAGGCTCCTGTTGCCTAAGAACAGGCATGAAACCATTCAGTTAACCACAAAAATGCACGGGCACATTACAGCCTCACAAAGTGATTTCTCCATTAAGTGCTCATGTGAAGCAGAGCGTGCTGTGCCTTGTTGGGAAGCTGCATTTATTTGGCAAAGTAAGTATGCAGCATAAAATTTTACACGGCCACATTTTCGAGGCATCCTTCTTTACATTCATGCAATCCCTCTGTGATTCTGTGAGAAAACTGTTTTATAGCAGTGGGAACCAACTGCAGCTGAGTGAATTCCCCACAGCCACGCTGGAAATGTGGAGCAAAGCTGGGATCTGAGTCCTGGAATTCAAACAGCCAGGAAACTGCTTCCATCGCCCAGATACAAGCGAAGAAGACAGAAAAATTAGAAAGATGGACTTTCAAAAAGCAAACAGAGGCAGATCCTTCTCCCTACAAACTACTGTGCATTTCCAAATTAGTGCAGGGTGAAAAATTTAAGGGATGTCACACAAATTATTGCAATTGTTGTGTGAAATGGAGTCCCATGAGCACATGTAACGGTGGAATTATTCTGTGACTGAAATACCTTGTCTACAAAAGGCAAATGCTGAAATGGACGCAAGAGGATTTTAGTAGAATTATAGAGTCATGAAGGTTGGAAGAGACCTCTAAGATCACAGAGTCCAGCCCTTAACCCAACCCTGCCAGGTCCACCCCTAAACCACATCCCCAAATACCACACCTAAATGCTATTTGAGCACTTGCAGGGATGGCGATTCCATCACTTCCCTGGGCAGCCTGTTCTACTGCTTGACAACCCTTTCAATGAAGAAATTTTTCCTCATATCTAACCCAAACCTCCCCTCGTGCAACTACAGGCTGTTCCCTCTTGTCCTATCTTGTCCTGTTTTGTTTCTCTGTATTAAAAGGATGGATGTATCCAGGTACCACAGGCATTTTGACCACTCTGAACAACTCAGAGATGGTGTTTCAGTGTTTTGTGGAAATTAAAACTGACTTGAGCCATCACACTTACACACAATGCTACATCTAAGCCTGGACTCTTGTGTCTATCCCACTCCTGCTTACAGTAAATCCCACACTATCATACAACACACTGCCAGATTTGCTTCCTGCAGTTCATTAAATGCTCAGAGCCCTTCTCTACAAGAAAAACAACACATAAATAGGAAAAAATGATGCTGTAAAACCTGATGGAGACAATGTGTAATTTTCATCCTCTCATTACTAATTTTATAGGTTACATTTTCCACCATGTCCCCATAAAGGATATCACACTAATAAACTCTTAGTGTCTTTATTTAATATTTATAGCACCGTGGGAGAACCAAACTCTTCTGGTAAAAGGTAAAAACAGCAATTCAAACAGATGCTTCAAAGACTAATAAACACATCCCTAGTGATTGAGTTTAGGAGTATACAGTTTAAAAAAATGCTTTGATACAAAAAACTGTAGGAAATAAATGGATGGATGTTGGTTGGTATATGAATGTATATAAAAATGTGTATTCTCACACCCTCAGCTTCACAAAGCATTGATTATTCATTAAGTGTTCTTGGAGTAAAAAACAAATATAATGAATGACTTCGGAGAATTAATGAACTATCCCACAGTCTATCATCTGCTGAAAACATTTAGCATGATTTAGCATGTTCTTAATGTTATTTTCTTGCAATTAATGGCACAGAAATCTGCAGTAATTCTACCCACTTCCCAAATCTCAGGTCAATGTGAAACATTACATCCAATTTTCCAGTGCATTATTTATGATCTCTGAGCTATGACTGCTAATATTTGCCTTACTGGAATACTAGTAAATTACCATAACAATTTACCATATGTAATTATGTTAAACAAAATCTTTATTTATCTTCTTGTAATCTTCAGTTACAGCGAATCCTCCTATTCAGACTATGCATTAATACAACCTTCATGACATTCCCAACCTATTACATGCTTGTTGGAAATGACTCCGTGTGCCACTCAACTGGTGACACCTTGGAATCAGCAAACGAGCAGCAATCTGCCTCCAGCAGAAACCCAGATAGATTTCAAAAGGGACACAGGAGTATTTTATGTTTAAAGGCACATTTTGAATTTGCCCTCTTTAAGTTCCAAAGCTTAACCCCCTCCACGATCAGATTATCCATGTGGGTTTTAGGCACACACCACTGAATTCCTGACTACCTCGTGTTCATCTGCAGCTGTTTTGCTTCCACAAAGCCAGGACTGTAGGTTTTATGGGGAAAATGGCAAGGCTTTTTAGTGCACAAGTCATTTATTTTAAAAATATAAAATACTTCTGTGGGCTTGATGGAACTACATGGAAAAGTCATCTTTTCATTTCCAGAGCCACCTAAATGCTTTCAACACCTTTTCCAGCTTTATTTTCGCTTTTATCAGCTCTTGCTTACACAGAATTTCTGTTTCCATGGCCAGAGAAAAAGAAAAGGAACAATACAATTCAACAGACAAATCGGGATCCTTTAAAAAGTCACTCTCACGTGTGCAGTCAGCCAGTAGCAATGAGGAGTTAAGGGTACATTAAAAAAAAATCTGAATCCCATTCAAACAAAACAAAAATCTAAATCCCAGACACTGAGTGCCTCCTTCATATTCCCACCTGTACCATTTTTCATTTACTGGAAGCCAATTCAACTAAAATACATGTTTTTAAGGAAGAAAAAAATGAAGAAGTATGTTTCACTTTTGGTTTGGAATTGGAGGGGAGTACAGACCCCTGGAGAGAAGGACTATAGAACATGATAGAAAAGATGAATCACTCTGGCAACAGCCAGCCAGCCATTAATTTTCAGCAAGCCAGGAGTTGGTCCAATTAAGCCAGGCTCCTTTCTCTACATTAACATGCTTTACTCAGTTTTTTTCTGAAGCTAAAACATCAGCTCGAGACCCCAAAGGCTTTTCTATTTAGGATCAATCAATCTACCTTGCTGCACTGTAAAACATACACTGTCAGCTCCGAGGCGAGCTCAAAAAAAGAGCAACGGTAGAAAAATTTGATAAATCGACATGTTCTGGCAGTTAGGAGAGGGATTCTTCCTACACTGTCACTTATTTTTATCTGATTAGAAACAAGTATTAGTAAAGGGAATATTCCCTTCTATTCTCTTTCTGGTATTTAGCATTGGTTTAAGAGGAGTCTTTTTATCCCTGATTTTCTACATTCAATCCAGCAGATTCCTGCCAAAAAGGCACAGAGATACTACCCAGATTTCAAAGGGCAGCGAGTCTGAATTGGATTTGCAGGATGTGGACTCACATTCAAGCATTTTCTTCAGCACAGAAACATGAACCTGTATCTACTGGTGCTCATGTTAAAGACCTTTTTCAATGCTTTCCACATTTTCATGCTCAGGGCTCTACTGTGAGTACGCAACCTCACCTTGGGGTTTCAGCACCTGCTTTGGCAAGGATTGCTTTTTTGGGGATTTCACTGCCCATTTGAGATCCACACACTCTCCCTCAGACTTAACTGAGGCATCTCAGGAATGGTTAATTAATACACGAGCCAGGGCCTGATGACAGAGGTAAGAAGGACACTCATGAGGTCTGAAGTTCTCTGCTGGGATGACTTGGAGGATTGCCCTTTTCTGTGGTAAACACCACAGTGACTCTGCTGTTGGTTTCCATGTTGTTCTCAGCATCTTTATCTTTGGATAAAAACCTTTCCTAGCAGTTTCAGCATGACAGTCCTCCTCTGTTGTTAACAGCAATGTAGACAGAAAGCCACTGGGATGTGCAGCTGCTGCTCCAGCTCCAGATTAAAAGGCTAATAAAGAGAAGCCTGGTTTGGGTAATCCTGCCAATACCAACTGCACCACACTTTGTGGCAGATGCTGACTTTTTACAGGCAACCATTTTTGTTCTTCTCTCTTTAAATTCCACGCGTCTGTAGGATAGTACTGAGATTCACTATGGCACTAATGAGATCATTTTGCAATTAAAGGCTAAGTAGAAACAAACCTCTCACCACTCTACAGGAGAGTTTGGGTTCTCTGATTAAGCAGCAGTAAATAAACCTGTTTCACTCTTGGTCCTGGTGCACACCAGAGATTAACTCTCCAAACAAGATGGACTGATTGACCCCATGGATTAATCAATGAGTTTCCCAGCTTCAGAGCAAAGTGCAAGTTGTGGGAGTTACCTGCAGTAGGATATGTTCTAATTATTATTGCCAGCACAGAGTACATAAATCCCAGGGTGCTTTATTTGGAGGTTTTACTCTTAGCACTAATGATCTCCACAACACTCTCATGTTTGTCAAACTACCTATATGGGAAAAGACTTTAAACACCTTTATGCATTTCCTGAGGAAGAACTGCAGGTTTTATGGAAGCTTGGTGTGATAATTATGAAGGGTGGAGTCTGTGTAATGGTAGGGCAATCTCTAGGTTGTAACAGCTGCTCGCCCATCACACTTGTGGACAGGAGCATCCCTGGAAGGAGCTATTGGGAGGCTGGGATGTATTGGAGACAATCCCTGTGTGAGGCTGGGAGCACTCCTGGGAAGAACAGAGGGTACAGGAACATCCCGACACTGGGAGCAGTGGTGGGAAGTGGGAAGGACACACAGCTCCTGCACAGCTCCTGCCAGCCCCCACCTGCCCCACTGACAGCGACCTGCTGGCCTTGGGGGGTTTTCCTCTCTGTCACAGATCTCTTTTCAGCTTGCCAGAAATGTATTAGGAAGACATCGGGGGCTGTAGGAAGATTTTTAGTGAGGAAAAAGAAAAAGTGAACTGAGGCCATTTGCAGCCTAGGAAAAGAAGTTGAAAGAGATGCTCCAACTGCAGCTGTGTCAGACAGCCTCAGGCTTCTCTCTCCTCACACTCTTCAAACAAACAAACTCTCAACACCTAGAAACAGAGGCTGCACATGTCAGGGGAAAAAAAATCAGACACAGCAGTAAAGACACTGAACTCCTTACGGAGTTGACTTGTGTGTAAACACTGACAACTTTGGGGTTGAGTGTTCTCATCTTCCTCAGCCTGGCTCGAGTGTGAACGCATGCTGATCCAGGCAGTCAGATCCCAATGCAGTAAATGAATAGATGTTTCAGGCAAGAATATTAGAAATGGAAGACTTTGTTACCTGCAAGAGTCAAGGCAGGGTAGCTATATTTAACTTGCAGCTGCTGTGCACCTCTGCTCTTCTGCCTGCACAAAAAGCAGCAGCAGTCCTTTACCTTTAGCTATAACCTACAAAAGTCTGCAGGTCTCAAGAAAAATGAATAATATGTAGAATAAAACACCGCTTGTTTCCTGGTGGGCTCAAGTGCTTTGACATTTGGACAAATTCAGTGAGTTTTATTTACAGATGGAGGCTCTGGGTTCTGTTTCTTGCACTTGATCAGAGGGAGCAGGAGAACAAGTGGCCTTCATACCCAAACTGCACTTGTGGGGGTAACAAACACTGGCAATGTCAGAGCTGCCAGGCTGCAGAGAGCCAGAAGATCCTGCCCCGGGGCTGGGCTCCAGTGTACACTGACTCCACAGGAAATTCACCCACAGAGCAGGAAATTAACTGGAAGAGCAAAACCACAATAAAACAGAGATCCAGGCAGTCCGGTGGTGAGAAAAGAGAACCCCCTGGCCTCTGCAGCCACCCTGGAACACGTCCTGACCACAGCATCCCCACAGCCACAGAGCTTGGCTGCTGCTGCTGCCACTCACAAAGATGAGGTTTACTGAAACTTTCCCTTTTCCTCTTTTACATTCATCCTCTCTGGCCCTTCCTACTACAGTGGTGTCCAAAAGAAAGGTTGTCCCTTTGCCTGAAGAACAACTTCAAGATTAAACTAGCAACCTTAAATTTCATGGAGCACTTTTGCAGTCCTCAGTCCCTTCAATTAAAACCGAGAGAGACTGAAGCCAGTAAATTAGAGAACGTGACAAATACAGCACAAAGCATTGAAGATCCCCGAAGGTATCAAATTTAGTGTTAAAGTAAAGAAACAATAGGGAAGTCCAAGACATTTCAGCGTGTAGTGAATCAAATTAAATTGCCTGAAATTCCACATGGAATACATTTGACAAATTTCTTTCCCCCTCTTCAGCTTTCTGTTTGAGATGAACTGTCGTCTGGCAGCTTCAAACGTCTGGCACAGCTTCAGCTTCAGTTTGCTGGGGCTGAATCCAAACACGAACCTGAACTTTACCAGTTCTGCTCTTTTTGTAAACATACTTGCTGTGGCTGCCAAATGCTTTCCAAAAGCACACAAAACCCAGAATCCAAAAGGAAAACATTGTCTTGCCGCAATAAAATTTGCATTTTACCACCTATGGGCAGCAGCCCGCGTGCGGAGCCGGCAGTCGGGCTGAGCCCACCTTGCCTTGCACTGCTCCCAGATTTTGAAAGGGAATGGTGAGTTGGGAGCTGCTGTGGGAGGGATGAGTCTCCCTTGCACCCAGAACGAGCCCAGCTCCAGCCCCAGCAGTGCCAGTGCCACTTCACCCCCCAGGGCTGCAGGGGCAGCAAATAACAATAACAATAATAACAATACTACAACAATTAGTAGTAGGATTCCTCAGATGTGCTGGGTAAGACAAGCAGTAAAATGTCATTAAACACGTGTCACTGATAGCGAAGACCAGTTTAGATTCCCCCAGTGAGTAGTCTCAGAACAAATTCATTTTAAGGTAGGGAACTTCAGCAGCGGAAGAGACGGATATAAAGAGGGTTATGATCAAATTGCTCCTGAGAGCAGATAGCATCAGTCTGGATATATCAGATTTTTTTTCCCATCTTGCTTTTAAAACATATTTGGTTTTGCAAAATGCTTACAGCACGCATGCTGCTTTGATGCAGGATGTGATTGTTCAGCAGCATCCCGTTACCTGCGTGGATTCCCTCTTAAAAACGCTTTCTTTCTTCATTTTAGGCCTTCTGAAACACCCAAGCTCCATAAACTATCCAACTGCAGACAGCTGAACCGAGCCCACCTTTAGGCTGGAGAGCAGCAAATGACAGAAGTGTCTGAGTTCTGGCACAAGACACAAAGGCAAACAGCTTCTGCTAGGAAAGCACATTTTACTGTCCACAAAGTCTCAGCCTCACCTCTGAGAGCCACATGGAGTTCCACCCCTGCCCAAAACAGACAGCATCTGGTTTGTACAAACACTGATTTATTGCTTGTCTTCACTCCCCTTGGGTTTTAATTATGAGTAGATCTTGTAACTATTGTATTTGTATTTGTTTTATCCACCTAGATATTTTTCTACACGATTAACTACAAACTGAAAGCTCTTTCTAAAAATAGTACAAAAACATACTTAAAATATGCATATGGCCTTTATTAAAGTAATCCCTATAACGGATTTTTAGATGAAGTAAAAGCACCACTGAAACCACTGATTAGCAGGCAAGCCTGCACCTGATTTCATGAACAGTATGAGATTAAGAAGTTTCTTTTTATAACAGCAAACTCCTAAAGAAAGTAAGAGTATAAAACTGACTGCTGCTCTTAATGCAAACCAGTGTTGTGACAGGTAAAAATCCCTCCTTACTGCACCCCTCTCACTGCCCCCAGGGGCTCTGTGGGGGTGTTGAGCCAGTTCCAGTGGTCAGGTGTCCTCGTTTTACTCATTTTAAAGCACCTCCTTGGGGTGGCACTTCCTCAGCAGATGGGGCAGATCCGTACTGCACCTGAAGAATTAAACACTGTTCCTCCCCTGGGTAAGAGTAACACAGTCAGGAATGCAATTGTTCTAAGCCTTCATACTCAGACTTTTTTGGCTAAATTTTCTGTTGTTTTGTTGTTGGTTTGTTTTTTTTTTTCTGATAAAATTCCTGATCTTTCTGGGAGTAAGTTGATTCAGAAATTACTTTTTAATTTCTATGGTTGAACAACTACCACCACAACATAGAGTGCAATAAATAAATAAATACCACTTGGAAACTTCAGATTTCTCTGCCTCCACATCACCCATCAACACTAATTCTGCAAAAAAAAAATTTAAAAGGATGTGACAAACCCAACCAACCTTTCTCCCCAACTTACAAAAAGGCTGGAAACTATTTCTGGAAGTGTCCTAATGTTTCTGTTGAATGACTGAGGCTTCTGAAAGTGTTTAGTGGTCCTACACAGACCCTCCAGGAGGACCAGCAGATCTCATCCCTGCCAGCCCAACACACCCACTGGGCAGCTCAGGTCCAAGCATTTAGGCAGAATCCTGTCCTACTCACGGCACAGAAGGTTTGGGAATATGATGAGGAATTGCCCCAGATGTCTGAACTGCTGAAATTGGAAGGCAAAAAGGGCCGATAGCTGCGTTTTCCCTCCCTGGTGTCAGCACAGAGCGCGACTCGTGCGCTGAACCATCTGCAGACCAACAAACCCTCCAGGTAGAGCAACAGGAATGCAAGAAATATCTTGGCTCCGTATCTGTTTTTTAATTAAAAAGTTTTGCATGTAAACAGATACCTTCTCTTCTTCCAAATCCACGCTGACATCCACTACTTATCATTCTGAGGCGACTGCCAGGGGAAACATGATTACAAAAATACCATATTCCATGGAAGTGATCTCAGAACTGCCCGTCTGCTCCCCTTTCACACCAGCTCAACTGGGAGAGCTTTAAGCTGAAAACAAAAAGTCAGGCCATTCAAAGAGATAAAAGTCAGTTATGAGGGCTGTAATTTTGTTTTTTATTTATTGATTGATGGGTTGAAAAAGAAACATCGGCTGGCTGGTATCTTTTAAAGGTTAAACAAATGTGATGAATGGTATCAAAGGAAGTCCTACCAAGCCTCAATCCCCACTTCTTTTATGAACTGCACAGATATCAGGGCTGGGTTGGATGGAGTTTTTTGAGCAAGCTGGGAGGTGTCTCTGCTCAGGGCAGTGGGATTAGAATGAGGTGATCTTGAAAATCCCTGTGCAGATGTGAAGGGCACAGCTGGCACCGACCCCACGAGGGCACAGCACTGGCTCTTGTGTCCTGGTACCAACACGGGGAGCAGCACTTCAACACTCTGCAGTCTCACATTTGCAGCTTTTTCCAGGCCTCAGTAAGGACTGTCAGCTACCACTGCCAGTGATGTCTAGCTCAGTGTAAACACTTCGTTGGGAACGTGATGAAATTACACCCTCAGGTTTATTCTAAATACTAAAATAAGTCTTGGCACAGAACAAGTATGCACTCATTTGTACTGCAGTGCTATGACCATAAGTTTTAATTTTTACTATTTAATTATTCATCCTGGATCAGGTCTCAAATTAAGCTAATATGCAAAGTTGGGGGAGAATGGGCACTTGTTTATCTCCTTTTTTTCCAATTAATTCAAGTTGTTCAGTAATCACATTACTTTTCTACAATGTGATAAGGAAGAAAAAAAACTACCAGCAACCATCCAAAGAACAAAAAATACCCCCTTCATATAAAAAGCAGGATATTCTACAAAATTTACTTGCATGAATAGACCCCGATAAACTAATTAAAATACTCATTTATAGGGATGGCTCATATTATTGACTCAGCCTACAAGGGAGATATTTCTTCTTTTTTGCCTTTAATGGCTACAATATTACCAGTGAATTGACCTCATAACAGATTATATGACGGAGACTGGCACAGGCTTCCTGAAACTGTCTTGGAAATACAAAATTGTCCTAAATTTCCCTCTTGTTCCATGTGGGCAGTGGCAATAAATGGTACATCAAGCAGCAATTTCATTTCTATGAACTGGTGCTATTCCTGAATTAATCAAAACCAAAGCTTCCAACCCCCCAAACGTCTGCTAAAATTAACCATCTACTACCTTTTTCAACAGAAAACTTTGGAAAAGTTGAAGTAAGAAACAAAAAAGTATTATTCAGTCCATAATTCATACAGTTTTAATGGTATTTCTGACCTTTAAATCAAAAAGCATGAATAGCTCACCCAGACCATTGGGCAAATAGAAAAAGTAACAAGAAAAGCCAGCAAAGAAAAGAGAAACTACCCACAAGGAATCCTCTGCAGCTCCAATACGACAACATTTCTACTCCATAAAAAAATAAAATGCCATCAAAACATTACCAGCCACTCTCAACCCATCTCACAATCAGGTCATTACACAGAAGAGGGGACAGACACTGAGCTCCACTGAACCCCCACCAGCCACACCAATCCTGACCTGTTATCTGTTACCTTAGTGTTTTCCTGAATGGCTATAAAAAAAATCAAACAAAAATGAGCCAAACTTTTTGTAGAACCTGCCTGCCACAGGCAAGTCCTTTGTCTCTGCAGGACTCTCCCTGTGGCTGCGCCTCCCAAAACACCGTGGACATTGATCCCACGTGGTGAAGATGAGGTCCTGGCAGTGCCCAGGGATGGAGGCTGGGATGGTACAGTGCTGACGTGCTCCCTCTGTGTGCACGTGGCCAGGACACCCGCCTGGCACCCACCTGCAGCTCCCTTGGCTTGAAAACCACTCCCTCCCTCCAGCACTGAAGGCGCTGAAGCTGTGAAATGGAAAGGTACAGGGGAGCAATGCAGCTATCTGGGCAAGATCCACACAGCCAGCAGCTTCAGGGAGAAAATTACAGGCTGTCTTCTTTCAAACACTGTCCTGTGCTTAGGCAGCCGTTTGGGTGTCTGCGCCACACAACGCCCCTGTGGAGGGGGATATTATCTTCGCTCCCTACCCTGTCATTTCTGGATGCTTAAGGAGCAAAGCACCAATACCCTGCTCAGCTCTGCTCAGCTGGTGCAGGAGGAAGCGGAGAGCGATGGCTCTGCCGCTCGCTCCCACACCTCGTCCTCGCGTGGCACCGCTGCTTTTTGGCAGTGATGGATGACTTGCACCAAGCCCCTGCTACCAGGAGCCAAATGGGTTTTTCTTCATGAGCTGCCCGTTATCACGCAAACTCTATGAGCTTTTAGGGTGGAACGCTTATCCTCTGGAACAGACTTTCCCTGTCTGGGTGTCTAAAACACCTCCTCCCTTCTCCTGTGGTTTACTGTTCATTCATCATTACTGGAAAGCTGGTGTACAGGCTAGAGACATCTGAGGCTCTTGTTTCTGGAAAAGCCAGCCATGGAAACCCAAAAAATGAAAAGCCAACACTCCCACCAGCATATTAGCTGGTTAAAGACCACAGTTATTCTTGTCAATCATACATAATTTCACATTAAATTTCATTTACATTTAAGTCACAGTGACTGAGCAGTGGTGTAGATATCCATCATACAGTTTCCAGTGGCCACCAATAATTAACAGCCTCTGTTCACCCTATGGGGGTGTTTTCCAAATCCAGATTGGCATCTGCCAGGCAGACTGGCTCTCTAGACAGTATTTCCACAAAAACTAATTCACACCTGAAACTCAGCACAGACAGCCATTCCTTCAGTGATGGTTTAGTTCCTTTCCAAAAGTCACCTCTCTATTTCTGGGCACAGGAAAAACACTCCAGTTTTGATTTGAAAGGGAGATTCAAAACGAGCAGTGCAAAGTACCTCAGACAAGGCAGGAAATCAACTAAAGGATTAATGAATTTAATTCACCTACTACTCAGCACCCCTCAGAACAGCCACAGGAAGTGCTGGTGCCCTCTCCAGCCTCTCATCCCAATGCTTGGTTGTGACTGTCTTGAAAATCTTGGTTCCGTTGGGCATTATCCGTTGTCTGGGTTTCAAGTCAACATTTAAAGGGGAGACTGAAGAATGAAGGTCCTGGGCTGGCCTAAATCATACTTGTTATGGGCTCACATCACTTGGCAAGCAAAGCATCACTTCATCTTTTGAAACTCTATCTGGTCTACCAGAGAACACAGAAGAGCCAACCCAGCCCTGGTTGATGCAGGGCCATTCTAAACCATGAGCATCCAGAGGACTCACAGGCAACTACACTGCAGCCTCCTAAGCAGGGTTTATCTACATTAGTTTGGAATTTAGGCCATTTTTCTGGCACTGTTCATCTGGCAAATGAGGGCCAAAGGATGATCAAGTCTACAAATACTCTAGGGTAAGCAAAGGACAAAGAGGTAACCCTCTTGTTACATCCTGCTTGCTCCAAGCCTTTACACTGAAGCTACACAGTATTTAGTAATTTATTCTGCTTAGTTCTAGCTAGATTACTAAAACATTCTCTTCTGTCTTAGCAGCAAGGCAGGGTGTGGGTACACAAGGTCAAATCATGCCTCTCTATGCCACCTTTTAATTTACCTGGTTTGAACTGAAAGGTTTGCTCTAGAGATGAATTACTTCTTAAGAGGTTTCTTTAAAACAATGAATTTTTTAAAAATTTGAAAAGCTTAAGGCTTCCTAATACATGTGACTACTTTGCTGTGCTTCTGCCCTGGAAAAAAAAATAATTATTGAAGCAACAAAACTCTGTTTCTTCTAGTAATGAACAGTAAAAGCTTGTCTGGGGGAAAAAACAGTGATTAGATTGTGAATGTGAGTTACTTCCAAATGTAAAGCCATTTTGCTTGAGACAATATTAAGATGCTAAGATGCAATGTTTGATCATTAATTTTGGCTAACATCACACATTAGTGCTGCTGCAGTCTTAGATGTTTTCCTTCTCTCCTGGTTTTAGACAGCCTTAATCACGCTTACAGCCGATCCTAATTGCTGAATCCCATCACTCTCCACCTTCTCTAAAATGCTTGGGGCAAAAGAAATAGTGAAGATTAATGACAGACGTGTAATTAGAAGAAAATGTAAAGATCTCGTGTTAATCATTCAGAAATAATTTGATAAATATGAAATCCTGGAGAGCTCTCGCAGTAAAAGATGATAGAAGGAGTGCTGTGGCACAAAGCTGAGCACATTTGTATGTGCCACACTCCGTGCCACTGGAAGGAGGGAGCTCACGCCCGGGTGTGTGGGAATGCAAGGGAGGCCTCAGGAACATAATGGGATTCAGCATGGAAGACCATCTGTTTTAATTGAGCAAGCTTATTCGTGCAATGCTTTGCTCCACTAATCTTGTTTAGATTAATGTTAATGTTCTATTAAAAGGTAGTTTATCATCCCACAATACTGAGTTAAAGCCATCCCACCCATAGCAATGTTCTCAGCTCTCATGGAGGCACAGAGCTCGCTCATTACCCGGCTATTGATCACATACAGCACAACTATGAGCCTGGGAACCTTGCTTAGAAATAACCAGAGGTCTTTTGTCCAGCGAGGGTACAGGCACAGATAAACAGCTTTTCTTTAATTAATTCAAAATACCAAAGACCACAGTCTGCAAAATAACTCTCAATTATGCTTTTGTGTAACTACAGGAATGATGCTTTGGCTAAGAACACCTTTCAGGCTGTGACAGAGAAGTGTCAAACTGGGATGGGTTTCTCTCAGTTTCTTCTCTTCCTGTGACACGTCTCCTCACCGTAACCCTTGGTCTGTCCTTGGCGTTTGCTTTTAATGAGAACACAGGAAGCTGAGTGCTAGCTGGGAGCACACCTATCATTAAAAATGCAGGCACAGGGCAAGACAAAAATGTGTAGCAAAGCACCTTTTGTGTATGGATCTAAAAATCCCAAGCTGTAGGAAGCATTATTATAGCCTGAAGTTTTGTTGGTTGTTTATTTCAAATATGGCAGAATCTGAAAATGAGCTCTTGTATCCTCCATGCTTGGAGAATAATGCACCTAAATGTTTTGGTTATTATTTTTAGAGTCTTTTTTTGTTTGTTTGTTTTGTTTTGTTTCTTTTTTTAAACAGAAGCACATGCCAGCCAAGAAATGAATAATTTCATCATTGTTTTGGGGTTGGGTGCCGGAGTAGCAAAATGTATTACAATCTACTATCTTTAAAATGTTTATTTTGTACAGCTCCTACTTCTCTGGTGTCTACAACTGCAGCTGCTCAATAGCACTGCAGCACAAATCAAGAAATAAAAGAAACAACAATTGCAGCCCCTACCCCTCCTTCCCAAATTTCAAGTATGGCTTGAAAGAGTCCACTTAAAATTTTTATTTCCTAAGGGAACGTTTTATAATTACATTTTGGACATAAGAACAAGAAAGATGAAGGATACCAAGAGAAGATGAAATATATTTGAAGAAATTTTTCACATGCCATTCTAAAAACAATAATCTCACAAAGCAATAATTCAAGGGAGATTTCCTCCCTGAACACCCAAACACATCAGTCATTAATTACAACTCAGAAAAGCTTTTCTGTGATAACTAAAAAGCATCACCATTCCTTCTCTGCAAAACTGGGAACCTGAGAAGGGGAAAAGTTTAATGGTTTATCCAAGAAAAAGCAGCTGACAAACTGCAGAACACTGCAAGCAGCATCAGATGCTTCTTCTCACACTGGCTGTGGGGATCTCGGCAGCTCCTCACTTTAGCCTGGGGTAGGTTTTAAGTTTCTCAGGAAAACTAAACCTGAAATTAGCCCAAGCACTGAATTTTAAAAATCCCACCTGAGCAGGCTCCCAAGTACATGAATTATGTCCAACACAAAGGCAACGTCTCATTAAAAGAACCACACTCCGAGATGAAGCCCTCTCTGACTGGTGCACTCCAGTGAAAACAGGACTGGCTGAGGACACGTGTACGAGCCACAGTTTTTCATGGGAACGCTGGAAGAGACTTAAATGAACCCCTTAATTTGCAGAGTGGAATTGTTAATGTTTCCCTTGGAAAGACAAGACGCATTTCTACCTCTAACGAGCGATATCCATCCATAGCTAATGAGCCTCACAACCTCGGAGCGAGCGCTGACAACTTCACATGGGAGGCACACGAGCCAGAGACTGCACTGGGAAAGCTGATAGTGCTCAGGGCTGGAAATCACTGCTTTCCTGAGTACTTGTCAAGCACCCATTCGACGCTCCAGGCTGTGTCCAACAGAAATTACAAGTGAGAAAATAAAATTAAAATACTCAGACATCTCTGCCCCCATCTGTTTTCAACATTTTTTGTCCTTTCCAAACAACTTCCTGTGCTGAGCTCCATCTCCCCAGCCTGGCTGTGCCCCACAGAACCATCCCTTCTGCAGAACAACTCTGGACCAGGGATGCAAGGGGTTTGCCTCACTAGTGCCTTGTTTTTAGGGCATTTGCCACATTTTGGGGGCAGCTGCCCTGGCGTGGAACAGAGAGCAGCTGGAATCTGTATTGCACAAGGCCCTGCATGCAGTTATGAGGCTGCCTCCAAGCACTGACCCCAAGGGAAGGGAATTGGGAGAGGCAGCCAGGCACTGTAAGAAGGCTGAGGCAGAGTGAAATTGCATGGGAAGTGTCAAAGTGCAACACTCAGAGTCACAGACAGCAGAGAATTCCACACTCTATTGTATTCCATCATCAGCTGTATCCAACACTGATGTGTTCCATCAGTTTTATCTTGAGGCTGAAGCTCCACTGTGCACTGCAGCGTGGGTGTGGACCTGCCTGTCCTGCTGGGCTCTGCAGGAGAGCAGAAATCCATGAAAAACCTACCTCTGCACCTTCCCTTAGATTTCCTGGCTACTTCCCACATTTCTGTGTGCAGAGGGGAGGGAAAGATGCTCCACCAGCATCCTTTGGGTCACTCCCCTCTGGTGACAGTGCTGAATGAGGTGCCTGTGGGTGCAGCAGGAGAGTGCCTGCATGGACATAAAAGGCACAAACCTAAAAACCTCCCCTGGTCAAGAATGCAAAGCAGAACATGACTGGCATTTTCTCCCTAAGAAATGCATTCAGGAACCTGTGCCTAAGCTGCACGGGCTGTCAGCCAAGGCTCTGTATCTACACATGACAAATTATGAATTCATCCATTGTTTGAAAGTTTTGAATTCACTGTTGGTGGTAAACTTTTTACTAGAACACACAGATGGTCCTGCCTGATCTTGTTAATGAAAAACTCTCACACAGCTACAAAAACAGACGTGATCATCTGTTTTTCAACATTCTGAAAAAAATCTACAGAGGTGTAAGGTGCTGTACAAATGAGAATAATTAGCTTGTGCCATCTGTGGACATTAAAAAAACCCAGTGTGTCTGTATTCCTGTGTTTTATAATGATAAGCATTATGTCTTCAGCAAAGTACATACTTAATAACTTTTCAATTTATTGTGACCTTCTGCTCCAATTTACTTAAGGAACTATAATACTAACTGTGCCTCACACCTTTTTCACCTTATAATTAGCAAGTAATAAAAAATGCTATTAAAAAGTAATAAGTCTGAAGCTCTCCGACAACTCACTGATTAATTGTTAAGATTTTGAAGTACATTGGAACATACTTAGCTAAAACATCAATTTTACCCAGTTTTCAGCCCCGCTAACGAGCGCTGGTGCATGCTCGAGTCTCTCGGCTCACCCACAAGTGACGGCAGCAGGAATTGCACCCCTCAGTGTTACATCTGACAGGGTCACACTTCCCAGGTCCTTCTAATCCAAATTTAGTGCTGAGCTGAGCTTTGGCCTTGCACATGCAGTGCTGCATGGCCGGGCTCTCTGGCAGCAGGGCCACGGCGCTGCAGCAGCCTGGCAGTGGATGCCCTTAGCATCCAACGAGGAACAGCCAATACAGATGAGTGCCTTGGAGGGAAAGCAGGAAAAATGATCAGCATCCAGGACTGGATTGCACCTGATTTTGTATAACATCCCCTGGAGGCATTTAAACATGCTGAGGGTGCAGAACTTCTATCCCTCAGCCTCCATAAAAATGGGAAGTGACTAGGCAGGCTGGTCTTGCAGGCTGTCCTTGCTTGTTTTCACAGCACTCCCACGGCACGGGGAGAGATTTGTCATTATTGCTGCAAAAGGGTCATTTGCACACAGAATGAAAAGCAGGTTAAACAGCACTGCACAAGCTTGGGTACGACAGAGGAAACCCAGCCAGGAGGGCTGAGAGTGGAGCCCACATTACACAGGTATTTGCTGGACACCAGGACCAGAGAAGCTGCTTCCCCAGCTTCATTCCCATGTCTCCCACAGCAGGCACTGGTGTGAAATATCCTCCATGTGCCACCCAGCTCCTCTCTCTGAGGCCTGTACTCTTCTATCAGTGGGTTTCACTTCATATTAAGTGAAAGCAAAAAATGATCAGTGGGCAACTGCTGGTTCCATGGAGTGCTGAGAGCTGGAATGCTGTTGCCCCAGTGCTGCCACTGCCATTTCTTCTGCCCTTCCACTCATGGACTGCTCTTCTATTCCTCCCACAGATAAAAAGGCAGCTAGCTGTCAGCCTCCCAGCTGCTAGGGAAACCTGGGACTTTTCTCAACAGCATTTTGTGCACAGAGCTCCAAAACAGACCTGAGCAGCAGCTCAACAAATGCTGTTTTGTTTATTCTTTAATGGTTTATCATTACTTTGGTAGATGCTGGTAGCAGACCCCAAGGTACAATGCAAGATCCAGGCTGTGCCCCAAACAGCCTGACACCTAGAGAAGATTAAAATACAAAACACATCCTGTGCTCACCTTGTAATCCTAGCATGGGAACTTGTTGCTGCAAATACACAGATGCAGAGTCCTTACTCTCTTATCTGTTAAGTGTTTTAATACCTGCAAAACCCCTCTCTCTACTCATATGTGACTTGAAACCAGGACAGGTGAGTGAGGGAAGAGATAGCAGCAGTTGAAAGCACTTTTTAATTGAATTGTCTCCACGCCCAACAAAATCTTGTGGTCTAACTAATTTAAAAAATATTCTGTAATTTCTAGGGTTTTTTTCCTGATTTGAGCTACTGCTATACTGACTCACCTACTGTCTTTAAAACTTTCATAGATTTACCTAGTACAGATGGTTCCAACTAAAAGTGTGACTAGACCATCTTACAACACTCTTTCTCATACATTTTGTAACTTTCCTAGGGGCATGGGTAAATCAGTCTTTGCTCTAAGCCCAAGGACCTGGTGTTGTTTCAGCTTTTAAACCTTGTTTCCCTCAACTGACCCATTTCTATTTCTGAAATACCTCCATTTTTCCCTCCTCTTATGCCATTTATTTATACAGCAATTATCTGCTGAAGATTTGAGAATACCTGCCTTTACTTTTGCTGTTGTACTCATTTAAGCTGCAGCATCTCCTAGTTAATTTACTTCAAAATGTTTTTTCCAGACTTCTACTGGATAGAAAGCAGCATGACTCTACTCTGAGATGACTTGGAAGAGCCTGCATGAAATGCTATCTCCTAAGTGCACTCTGAAGTCAAATCAATTCACAAAGTCATGTTCACAAAATGGGACATGATAAGAAAAGAATGAGTTCTGTTCTACAAATTACCAGCAATTCAGTGCAGTGCTTTAATGTCATTCCTGTTCTTCATGGATGTCACTGAATGCACCAGGCAAGTAAAATGCCCATATGAAATTAAGACACTAAAAGTAAATGTTTGCTCCCATGTTGTAAAGAACCTCATAAACGTCAGAGGTTTTTATTTCATGCACACCACAGCTTGCAGAGACACAGGAAACATTTGGTTCTAATGGGAAACTGATGTTCCTTTCAGCACCATGGTGCCCATTAGTACCTGTCTGAGCGATGTTCTGCTGCCAGTCTGAGCAGCCCCACACACCAGCTGACCAGGACAGCACAGACACACCTTCAGTTCTGTGTTGTTTCAAGTGCCAAGGGAAGAGAAATTCACACACTCCTCAAAAACACTGTGTGTAAAGTCTCGTGTCCCGTGATGCTGTTACTCCACCAGTCAGAGAAGCTCCTCCTCACTGTATTCCCACACACAGCCCTGAGTTCCCCAACTTCCTTCCCTCGCCTCCACATCCTTCATTTCACTCCTGTCTACTCGACAGCAGTGTAACTTGCAATGCACAGATAGCTGGGAGGTGAGGAGAGTTGGGAAACACATTAGGGGTACAGTGGGGGACTGCAGGTAGAAGAGAAAGGGGTGCTGAGGCCAGTGATTCATTGTTCCTCCACTGCTCCACTCATTTCTAAAATTTTGGGGCGTAGCAATTGCACTAAGATGAGCTTGGCAGAGTACACTACCCTGCGCTGTGGTTTAAGCTGGATACTGCCAGCATAACAAGGATATATCACATTTCCCAGTATCTCCTGGTACCAAGCAATGCTGTAAAAGCCCAGTGCAAACACACAGGGCCAGACTGCCAAGAGAGACCAACATCTCAGCAGTTCCTGCTGAAACATGGGTTATAAAAACCTGAGGGCATGGTATGAGAGGTGCTCCATTCCCATTACAACACACAGACAGATGGTCATCCCCCAGTGACTCAAACCTTGCCCTAAACCTGGTAACTTCATCGGGTGATTCCAAGGCGGCTCCATCCTTAAAAATCTGGTTTCAGCTATGAGAAGGCTACAACTGAGCAGCCGACCCCAGGTGCCTTTGGAAATGGAGGTTGATCCCTTCTCACAATCCAGGTATTACCCCGGGGAGGAAAGGAGGGGGGAAGTGTTCTGGCAGGAGCTCAGCTCGCTCAGAGGCAGACGCCCCTCTGGAAGAGGGAGACACATGCTCAAGTGGGCTGCTTTTCAGTCTTGGAAATGCTAACGAGATTTTGTGTTTGATTTTTGCCTTTACACCAGTCAAATCAAAATTAAGGGATTTCCATGTGTGATACTGAACACACACTTTTGCATTAGGGATTTGTGTTTTGTAAATTATACCCTTTAGCCATATCACTAGTCATTAACCTAATTTAAATTTCAATAAGGAGATTCTCCATTTTTGTCATTAAAATTAACTAGCTCCTCGCTGCGCAGATACAATCAGGACAGTGAGGTGAGAGGATATCACCAAGTAAGTCTGATTAAACCCACTTTTTATTCTGCAGCTCCTTGTACTCCCCTGCAGTGATACAAAAGCACCTCCCAAGCGACTTCCCGAGGCTGATGGAGAAGGTGTCAGAGTATCCCTTTGCAGTGCCTCAAAGGCCACTCGGTGCCTGCTGTTCCTGCTAAGTGCAGTCTGTCATGTGCTGCCGAGGCTTACACAGACACTCACAAGTGCCTTTCTACACCGTGTTCAAATGCAGGAGGTCATTCCAGGAGTCACCAGTCCCTGGGAACAGCGCTGGTGGCTCACTGTGCCAGCCTGCTGGGAATCTGTGGCCTGAAGTTCTGTGATGCTCAGGAATTTGCCATCAGAGCACGCAGTGACCTCCCCTGACCACTCACTGCCCCCCCGGCGGCCAGGGATGCAGCTGGAGTCAGGTAAAGGAGTGGGGAAAAACTCTATCTGCCAGTGGGACAGGTCTTTGTGAAAAATCAGTAAAGGGATGCTGCCAGATCCAAAAAAACACGGAACAAGAAAATGCACCTGTGTGGGAGGCAGGGTTGGGACTGGAGAGGTGTCCCTGGGGCCCAAGGATGCCCAGCTGAAGCACAGATCCCTCCAGCTCCCGGCAGTGGCACCAGAACAGGGAATGAGCTGCAGCTTGGGAAGAACTGAGCACAACAAACCAGGACAGAGAGAGGTCCAGCTCCCCCATCATCCTCTGTCCTGCATTTCCAGACCAGCAGAAGCCAGAGGAATTTCCAGGCTTATCTGCCTCAGAGTATATTTTATTCTTCTGCAATTCTTCCTTCCAGAAGTAGCTCTAGAGTCAGCAACACCAGCCAGCAGTGACTAACAAAGTGAGTGCTGAGAGCAAATACAGAGATAATACTTCTCCCAAAAAAACTTCCTCTGTACTAAAGGACATGCCAAGAACTGAAGTGACTCAGGTTTTATGGGTCCTGATGATGCAGTAGAAAATTAACAAGATTGCGTATTTCAAAGAAAACAGGTAAGAGAGGAGGCTGAAAAGAAATGTTATTTTAATTGGATTTTTTTTGTTCTCTTGTTATCTTCAGCACCTCAACAATGCCTGCAGTACTTAAAATCTTCTGGGACTTAAGAAACCTCCATTTCTTTGATTCTATTCTCATTTGAAACTTATAGGAGCAATATTATTGGTATGTAAGAAAAACCTTATGTACAATAGTATGCAAAGAACACCCTACACTAAGTGGTGTAGAGCAAACCCACACCACACAACCAGTAACAGATGCAACACAAGAATTCTAAATTCCAATCAAATGAATCTGAAGATTAATTGTAAAATCCATCAAAGTACTGTGGGGAAAAATAGTAAACTCTACATAAACATTCAGGGACTTTTGCAAATTCCTGTAGCCTATAATTAGATTTAGTGAATGCCATCAAATCTGAGGCTCCAGTGCAAATATAGACAGTTTCTGTTGTTTTAAGATGTGTACACAGATACATGAAATGTGCCTAATTACCCACAGTTGTTTTGTTTCCCTATTTAATTTCAGCAGCACAAATCCACTCAGAGTTTTGCGTACATTGGAATAAATAACTGCAAAATCAGAATGTCTACAAAGTTAAAAAGTAAAAGACAAAAATGGATAGCAGTCATAAGCACTTGATGAAGCTGTTTTGCCAGCCAGCTCAGGGTAGGGATTGTGGTGTCTACACCTCTCATATAATCTATATCCAGATTCATTAAATTCTCATCTTTACTTTTCTCATCACAGAGAAATACAAACAAAAGCCCTTAATCCTGCAATTTCATCCAGGTGAAGAGCTTGCACAGAGCCCTTCCAGGCAGCCAGGCTGTGCACCTGCAGCAGGCTCCCTGAAGCCTGCAGAACCAAAACAGGTCATTTCCAGCCACAGGATCTTTGGGAAGTATCACCAGGTTCCCCCAAATCCCCAACCTTCTCTTTTGAGGGAGAGTTCTAAAGGAGATTTTGGAAAGCAAATTCACCTTCTCATATGCACCCACGTTGCACAAACAGGTTGCCTGAGTGACGAGGAGACAGCAGGGATGCTGCAGTGCAGATCACACCCTGTGCTCCACTCTCTGCTTCCCTATCAAAGAGGAATTCAGCTCGTCAGCATCTGCAAAACAGATGCTGAATCTACACCCTTGCAGAGCTACAACAATGAAAGACTTGCTGCATCTCATATGCAGCCCATGTCTGCATCCATGTGTTGGAATAAATGCATTAGTACCTCTAATTAATGCATAATTATGCATCATTTTAAGACTAAAGTCACAGGATGTTTAAATACACACGGACACAACAGACAATTTAGGAATGAAATTACAGATGACATTCTTCACCCTTAGATGCTCTGTGCAAAATATTTCCCAAATTTGAAGAAAGAAGACACTAATCTGTTTGGTAGCTGAAATAATTTTAGAATTAAGCAGAACACTTTTTATTATTGTTGGCACTTGCACGTTTAATTTTAGAAGAGTAATCATGTAATTGAAGCTTTGACGTAAGAAGTGATTATGCTCAAATGCAGTTCTCTGTGCTATGAGAAAATACAGAGGGATGATTTCCGAGTTCTGTATTTAAATAAAAAACCCCATGCATTTCAGAAACACAGAATACTGTATAACAGAGATGCTGGGGCCATATCATGTAGGCTGAGATGCTCTCAAGCCCCAGAGCAACCCAGAACTGAAAAACTACAAATTATTTTGAGCCATAACAGCCATCGTAAACTTCTTCCACACAAGACCTCTGTCTTCCAAAGGAAGATGACTAAATCTCTGTTGCCAAACAGGTCTGACAGACAATTTCTGTTCCCTTCTTTTGCTCATCTTTCCCCCTTACTGAAAAGAATCAGCACTGCTGAGTTGAAGTAAACTGATAGCTACACAAGATAGATTTTTATAAAACATTTACAATTTCATATTGCATTAATAGGCTTAACATAATCCTAAGGGAAGCCCCTAAGGGAATTAGAAGCCTAAATCACCTTGACTTTCCATTGTATTTTGAGTCTAATTGGCTTAGCATCTTTTGAAAATTCTAGTTTTAATTATTGGTTGCATTAGTTCTTGAAGTTACAGCTGAGCAAGAGAAGTGAATGAAATGCTGCTTATCCCACTTTCTAGGCAGGGTAACAACCTTGCAAGCACATCATCCAATCCTCTTTTGGAGCAGCACTCCAGTTTCTCCAGGCTGCCAGATGCTTGGAGCCATGACCAGGAGAATGGAGCTAATCCGGCGCTGCTCCACAGATGCCTGAAGAACTTTTCCAGATTCCCATCTCTCCTGTTGCCTACAAACTTCCCTATACACATGTGACTCCAGATTTGCCACCACCACACCCTTTCTGCCACACAAAAAATACTGGCATTTATTTATCACTGTTACTGGACACCAGGATCAGGCTGTAATTCACTTTTATCCAATATTGATATTCTACTCCTTCTCCTGACTACGATTTAAAAAAGAATCAAAATGAGACTGGATCCCAGAGTAAGATGTAGGCACACCATAAAAGGTTTTTAAGAAACATTATGGGGCTGCCTCTGTTTTTTTTTTGTCCATAAGCAAAAAACTCTTATGTTAAACCATTTCCAAACAGATGGGATGTGGGCTGAAAGACAGGAAGGTTCTATCACAGGTAAGAAGTGGATATAGGATGTTAATGTGGCTTACACCTGATTTGTTCAGCCAAACATTAAGGTAGGGATCAGGCTGCAAAAACTGGTATGGGGATAAAACATTTTCCTTCTTTATCTGCCCAGTGAGAGCCAGGCTGGACCAGCAGGGGCTGGAAGCTGGTGCTGGGTGAGCCCCCTTTGATGGTGGCTGCCAACGTGGAATTCCAGCTGGCTCCGACGGGCGGGCGGCCAGGCTCGGCTGGAACTCACTGGCAACTTTGCAGGCAGTTTCATTGGCTCATAACGTGCTAAGCAGAGAAATAATATGAATCAACTATACATAAATGAGATGGGTTTTAAGCAAAAAGGAGGAATAAAAGAGGAATTCACTCAAAGGTGCCTGTGCCTTTGGGTTATTCCAGCAAATAGCCAGGGCACGTATCCATAAATGCAGCTGGAGTCTAATTTCAGTCGTGTTTTAAATAATAGCACATTCACAGATTTCACTGGCATGTCTCCCAATTTACATTCCTGTAAATTGTACCGTCTCCATTCTCTGCCTCCCTCCAGGAGCAGAGTTACCACAGGTCTGGGGTTCCAAAAATCCCTGCAGAGGCTGCACTTCTTGGGTCAGTCCTGTCTCCACACCTGAGAAAAAGGATGCTTGCCTAAAGCACAGGCTGTGATCTGTATGATCCATATGTACCACGGCCCCAGGGCAGAGCTGCTCTCACAGAGGGGAGGAGAGGAAAGGACATTTGTCCCTAAAGCTGACAATTTAAAGCAGTCTCTCTATTGATAGATCATCTATCTTTTTGTACAAGCAGTGCTACAAGACCAAGGAGAAAACCATCTGGGGAATGATCGAGGATTGCCCGTGTTAGAAACAATCTCTGTGTATAAATTATTTGCTATTATTGTTAGCCTCTGAATTAGATTTCATCCTGCAGAGATGCCACCTTAATAAATCTGAAGATTATTTTAAAATGTAAACAGTTAGATGGAATATTCACCATTCAAACTCTTCCCTCAATTGCTGGAAATGTGTGAGCCCAGAAGAAAAGCAGAATGAATCTTCAAGCTGCAATGAAAGCAAGTTAACTTCCTGCCTCTTTCCAACCTTATCACTATCCATGGCACAACTATTAACGTGGGGGGGGCAGATTTATTGTCATTAAAATATGTATTAGTGCAGGACATCAGGTTTTGAATGCTCTATACATTTTCTGAATCTGAGCTTCTCCATATTCTCTCATTCCTCTAATTTCTTTGGCTGTGCCATGTGCTCCTCTGCCTGCAGCCCGAGTAACCTTTGTGGAAGCACGGAACAATCAGTCAGTTAACAGGGAAAGGACTGAGCAGGCCAAAGTGTGTCCCAGACGACCACATTTCATGTTAAAATCCAAATACCTCACTCTTAGGTATTGCAAAGAGTACATGCAAAATGTAGGTATAAATACAATCATTTTCCAATATTCTGTGAAATGTAGACTCTTCTGGCCATACTTTCAGAATATGACATTTTAAATAGCAATCCTACCTCCAGAGGCATCTGATTTCCACACTCACTGAAATGAGGCCTTTCACATTTGCATTTCCTATTGGGAATTTTCCCGTTGGGTGCTTCTGTCACCAGCTTGCAGGTAAAAAGGGAACATTACATATTTAATTTGTTCTGGGTAACAATTTGAGGAGTTAAAATAAAGACTTGACTTTCTGTGTCAGAGAATTTTCCTTAAACTCCATGCCAGAAACAAACAATATCCTTTGTCCCACTCTCACAGTGCACAGTGCTGGGTGAGGGGAGCTCTTACCTGGGGGATGGCTCGAAGGTAGAGCAAAAGGTCAGTCCTATCCTACTGAGCACAAAATTAGGAGAACAGACTGCAGATGGGCAGGGAGAGATGGTTAAGGGAAGAGGTTTGAAAAAGAGGATATATTTTATCAGTATGTCTTTTTTCCCCTTGGTTCTTATAAAATGACAATATAAAAGTTCTATTTTATCCATTCCTAAATTCTACGTTTTCATGCTCTCTAGATTTTCATTGCATATTTATGTACTGGTTTCCATGTCTGCCTGGTTACTTTGCCTCTAAACTTACAATAGCATAGATCTCCTGAGAGTATAAATTGCATTGATCCTAAAATATACAGTTATGAATATAGTTTTTAGCAATATTGACATCAGAGAACATCTGTTTACTTTGAGTTAATCAAGATTAATATTTTATCTTCTGTCTGGCTAAAACACCCACCTATGTGGAGCAATTTGCTTCAGCTGTAAGGATGAAATCTTCAAGCAACATAATATTAAGCATATACCAAATTTCTGACAGGGCTGTATCAGGGTAATAGATGATGAAGACTGAGTGTTTTGCTTCACAGTCAATCCTATCCCAACATCCTGAAATAACTTGGAATCTATGAAAGGCACACAGCTATACAGGGGATGCTTATACAGACAGACAGAATGGCTTCATGGACACCTTCCAGTGATGTAAAGAAAAGTTGAGTCATATTTGGAACTTTCTCCCAACTCTCTGTTTTAACAGTAAATATGGCACAAGGCAGCTGAGGGCAGACAGGGAACCCTCATGGCCTCACTGACCCATTTTCTCTCAAGCAGTCTCTGCCAGGCTTATGGAGAATTCCATTAATTCCTCCAGGCAGGTACCCATCATTAATATGGGCAATCTGGAGGTACGATTTCAAAGCCTGAAATTCCTGCTCTCGGAAAACACGTCTGTTTTCATCTTTCTATGCAGCCAACCAGTAAAAATGTTGCACATATTTTCTGCACCTATCCAAAGAAATTTATCTTTCACACCCTACTTCATGCCATATGTTGGAAGCTGAAAGAATGAAGGATTTAGCTGTCAGTCTCTGAAGGCAGTACAGGCCCTCTTCCAACTGCACACGGCGTCAGATCTCAAAGTATGACATTTCACTTTAGCTTCTGTCAGCACTATCTGCAGTGTATCACTGGCGCACTGTTGAAAATATTCTTGATAGGCAGCTCATATGCACTGGATAAAGTGCTCATTAATCTTGCCTTTAAAGAACTGAGAAGTTGGGTGGTAAATCCTTAAGGGGACGCGCCCGGCTCCCGCGCGGAGCGGATGTTCCCGCTGCATTTCCCAGCCAGCAAAGGGAGCGCTCAAGAAGCCGCTTCTGAAGCGGTTTCAGCTCTGCTTGTTTGCTTTAGGTTCACTGTTTTCCCTCACGGAAAATCGCCTTCCTCCCAGTGGGTTTTGTGTTGCTGCCCCGCTGGCACACGAGCGGTGCCGTGGAGCACCAGCCCCGCCGGGCACCAGCTGGGGAAGGGTTTTGCCACCCCCATGTCCCCCTGCAGTGGTGGCACCTGTGGCTGGTCACCAGCCTCAGGAGACAGCCCTGTCTCACAGCAAACAGAATTAATCCTCTCACCGGCACAGTGGAGGTACATTTTGAAAGAACGCTTTTGAACTGCCTCAAGAAATGCATGCATGGGGCGATTTTACAACTGCTCTTCCCCCCATGCTTGAATATTTTGGTGTTTAACAGGAGCGGTTCAGCCTGCAAGAACCTGGTTCTCTGACAAGTATTTTAAAAATGCTTCCACAAAACAAGGACACTTCATGAAACATTTAATGAAAATATGGATTTTTGCTTGTTTTTAATCCCTTCCCTATTAATAAAAGATTGGGTTTTTAAAAGATTCACTATTTATTTTTCTCCCTCTGCAACCTAATCCAGCAGAAGCAGGCAGTAGGTGAGGCATTTGCCAACAGCAACAGGAAAACAATACAATGAAACAGAATAATACCCTACCCCCCCTCCTCCCCAGCCTCCCTGGGCAGAAAATGTATGATATGAAATTTATTTTGACAAGGGACTATCAATCACTTCCTCCAATTTGTTATTACTGCTAAACTAGTTTATGCTTATACTGGTGCCCATATGAGAGGATCTGGCTTCATAGTGCAACACACTAAATAACTGAAAAGCTGCATTTCATCATAAAGCCAAACCCACGTTTTGGATGAAGTCTTCCAGTCTTCCAGCTTAATTCTATCAGGAATAAAAAGCCAAAGAAGAAACCAAACTCTCAAAGAGACCAACCACTCTCTCTCAAGACAGATTTATACTGTAAGCAATACCCATAATTAAAAGAACGTCACTCATTTTAGCCTTATTAATCATTTTACTCTGCAAATACCCCAACTCTAGGCAGCTATGCTGGTTAATTCCTGGCATGCCCACTTACCAACCACCACTAAACAGTCACATAAACCTGCAATCATCAGCCACAGCAGAGCCTGCTGAAGCCTCCATATCTCCTAATGTCAAATCAGGCCGGTAGGAAAGTGGCTGCACTAACTCCAAGTCTACCTGAGGTCTTGCAGGAGAAACGCAGAGAGATGCTCTGTGATTCATTCACAGAGAAGCATGAATGAACCAAAGAAATTACCCTGAAATGTTCCTCAGACTCCATTTGTGCTTGTGGAACAGCAGCATCCCACTCTCACTAACGCCCATGCCTTTTTTCCCCATGATAAGGCAAGTTTTGGTCTACATTTGACTCTTCGCACTTATTAACACGCAAAAATATCTACGCCATGATTTCATATGAATGTAAAACTCTAAACCACGTACACTGTACTAGGGGACCTCCCTCAGCAACAGCATTCAGCCACAGCCTCTCACAGCTTGGTGTTAACTCCCCTCTGCCAATACCTTAACACATGTACCCTTCACAACCCATCTGCTTTGGGGAAATCTGGCCGAGAAGCTCTGGCAGCGCCTGCGAGCTGTGCCCTACAGCACACACAGTATATTGGGAATAAACCACGGACAGCAGGCTCTCCAGCAAAAATGTCCTGTCCCCCTGTGCCAGCTGACTGACAGCTCAAGCCCTGTAGCTGTGCTGCAGCTCTACCTTAAGCAGAACCATCTCCAAGGCTTGGAAAGCACTCCACTTTCACTCCCTTCTTCCCTTCCTAATGTCCAGGTCCCAAGACCATCTGGCAAGAATGATCATTGGGCTACCAAAGGTGTCAAAGGTGCACTAATAAAAGTGTCACCAAGAGGACATCAAAACCACACCTCCCTTGGGAATCCCACTGGGGGGAATTTGGTATTGAGCCACCAAGCCCCCGAACCCTTTGCTCACCACGAGCTTGAGAAAGAAGGCACACAAGGTCTGAAGGTGATCACCTGCTCAGCCAAGCTCTCCAGGATGGAGCTTTGCCATACTTATCAGCTGGCTGGGATCACAGGGAAGGAAGCAAAACGTTTCAGGAGTACCAACAGACATGATCACGTCGGTTCAAAAGAACACTTTCAGTGACAGAAAACACCTGCTAAGTCCATGTCTCATTATCACCCAGTGACAATACTTGTGCATTCTGCAATGTCCAAGAGGCTCAGACCAACCTGTGAGAGGTACATGGGAAGCAAAGAGTGAATGAGACTCACAGTACAGCCGCCTCCTTAGGTACCTCCTTACTAAGTCCATAGAATGTCTGGAACTGGAGTTTGGAACAAATGCCACTTCACTTAGCCCTAGAGATAGTAGTTAGAAGCTTGTATAAAATGTCTGTTAAGCAAAATCTGTTCAAGCCTCAGACCTCTGTAATAATCTTCACGCACTCCATCTTACAAAGGTCAAACAACCAAGCAAGAATTTGACTGATGTATAAATTTAATGACAGATGCTCATGTAGGCTCAGGGTGTTTGTGCCAGAACAACTGTTCTGGGCATCAGACTGCCATGTGCACACAGTGACTTCCAACTGCAAATCTGCACACACACCTTACAAAAAAGCAGAGCTTAAATAAATGCCCTCAGCGCTTTGCCCGTGGTGTGTAGTCGTGTTTCTACCTGAACAGACGGTTAAATAGAGAGGACAAAGCACCAGGAGATGATTGAGGAGTTCCTTTGGAAAGGCACCTGTATGGGATGTGCACACCAGGTGGGTCTAACGTGCCTGAGACAATTTAATTGTACCCCACAAACACCGAGCTCTCTGCCGTGTTCGAGCGTGTTATCAGCGCCTAAGCCATTTGCGGTGGAGCAGAACTGAAGTGTTTATGTGAAAGCTGCTTATGTGGCCAGCCACCCGAGAGTTCTCACTTTAAAGTACCATGAAATAGCCACACTATTATGGGAATTAGGGACATTTCTCAACAGAGGCCAGCTGGCAATCACAGGGAGACCCGGCTGCATCTTCAATGGGATTCTGCACGTTTCACCTGACCCACCACACCTGGATAAACCCAGGGTGTGCTGAAGGTTTGGCTCCAGAGGAAAAGTGTCTGTGAAGACCATACAAGACTCCTGGCAGCGCCTTTGAGAGGAAGAACCCTGCAGGCAGGGATGTTGGAGCTTTCTCTGGATGCTGGGGAATGTTTCACCAAGCTGCACTTGATGCTGTCTTACGTTTTTGACTCACTACTCTTCTACTCAGCAGACACATTTGGAAGCGTTAGAGTTTCCTCTGCGAAATTTAACTCACAGGGAAGGCTCTCTTCTGACACATCCCAAATTCCAATCAAAAAGCTGTAACTTGCTGCAAGTGCCACACAGAGTTTCCTGTTAACCTTCCAATGGCTGCCATCACAACGTATTACAGAGGGGATTCAGCCACAAACTACCACAACAGGTAAAGCTGGCTTGAAAAATTCTGAAAGAACCTGAAGAATAAGTGTGTGACAAAGCTGCCAAAAACCTTTTTGACTTCATTAAAATAAAACCTTACAGAGGGAATATTTAAACATTTCCAGCTGAAATTTTTCAGATGCGCAATCACACAAGACATTTCCATTCCTTTTCTGGGAGTGAAATTCCAAAATCCTGCTGACTGAAAAACAGTTTAAAAACACCTCGGAAACATCTCCACTAGGCCACGCCAGCAGCTGTGAGGGTTTAGCCAGAGGCAATGGAGACCCTCAGCACAGAAGGCTGAGACATTTATCCCTCCCTAAATCTGCTGTGCTCCAACTAGAGCAGCTACTGCCTTATTTTCCACTATGACTCACCACAAATCTAGCACTGAACACAGCACAGATCCACTGTTTAGAATGTTTGGCATTATTTGTCATTTCTGTTGTGTTTCATATGAATTTCTTTCCAGAATATGGTGGATATATTAATGATGGGGAAAGCTGTTTTAACAGCAATTCAGTATCGCAAATAACGCTTTTGTTTTCAAGTATTTTCATCTCAAGACTACAAATTCAGGCAATTAAACATTTCACCATGCCTGGGAAACAAGTAATTATTGTCACTTCCATCTAACAGACTGAGGATCTGGCAAAAACCAGTTGCTGACTAAACTGAACTGGCAATGGGGTGTTGGGAGTTGCTGCATGAGATCAAACCTGGCAGGAATCTCTCCTAGCATGCTGCTCCCTACCTGGGGGCAGAGGGAGACAGGGAAAACAGTGGGAAAAGTGGGGAATTCATCCTGACCCTAGGAACTGCAGATCAGCTCAGCTCCAAGCAGTTTCAAGCTGTCTTTTATTTACCAAGTGTGGTATTTGGAAGCTGTGAATGCTTCGCAGCCACTTCAATGCCATATTTCCCGTCGAAGATGCTCACTAAATTCTTAGTGTCAGTGACATCTTGTGGCAATGAACTCTTTGCTACAGCATATGGGAAATGCCAGCATGAGAGGGAGAGGCAGAAGCCCAGGGACAGGCAGAATTCTGGACTGGAATGCCCTCTCATGTCCCTGTTTGTCCCAGGCAAAGCTCAACCCCAAGCAACCCAAGTTTCTAACCCTACTCAGGCTACAACCCTTTATAAAAAGGGCAATCCAAGTGAAAATTACAGAAGGAATTATACCAAACCTTGCAACTAGACATGATTTTTCACATTTCTTGTCCTTTGTGCCTCTTGAATGCTTGGGCTTCTGAAGTCCGTGTGAATCATTCCAAAAGTTTCCCAGCTCAGAATGCAAATTTGGCATAAAATACATTTAAACAAATTGTTTGAGTTCATAAGGACTCAAAAAATTTTGTTTTCCCTCCTCCTCGTTCCTTCTTTTGTAGAATGAAAAGGGATTAGTGCATGTCCAGCTATCTAAACTGAGCTTTTTTTAGGAAAAAATGTTGACAAAGGAGAATGTATATTTTTATAGCTCTGAAATCCATGCAGAAAATAAGTACTTCTGAGATAAATACCGCAACTTCATAACTTCAAAAAGTATTTGATGAAACAGAATCAATTTTCTTTAGCTGCATTTCATTTCCTTCTGTTCTAATACTTTCTCTTTTAGACCTTCTTCTCTCACTTTGTGTTGTTGGTCTAGTGAGTCTAAAAAAACCCACTGAAAAGCCTATGGCTGCTCCACAGTCTGCTCAAGCAAGTGGGAATCTTTACTCTCAGCAAATTTGAGGCCAAGCTCTTTGATAGCCTTAACCAGATGGGTATTTGGGGTTTTTTTTTGTGCATTATGGTTGTTTCTCAAACACTCACAACGTTCAGCTTATTTACACATCTTTGCACATGTCAGCACTTTGCTGTCAGTAGGAACTCTGTATCTCAGCACTGCTAACTTCCATCCAGGTTACTTGCCTGGGATTTTAAAAGTTGGGGGAAGGAAGGATCCTGGCCAGAGAGATTGCTGGGAAGCCCAGCAAACTGGAACAAGGTAATTAGGTGCGTACAGATTGCTAAAGGTCACAGTAAATGACTCGTCTCTGAAATACGTGGGTGATTTCACCCTAGGAACGAACAGACTGGTGGTGTAAAGTACAAAAGACAGACAACAGCCAGCCTTTTACAGCCTGATGAGAAAAAGGGTAGGAGAGGAGGACATTTCAACAGGCAAATGGCACGGCTTTAGATAATTGAAAGTACCTCTCAGTATCTTTCGTTTGGAAAATTGTCAGCATGGTCTGGCTCAGTGTCTAACAGATTTTGAGCTCTGGAAATCCCACTGCTGTGTGCTGCAGAGAAAGAGAGATGTTCATTTCTAGCTGCAGTCTCGTCTCAAAGAACACGGAGTGTTCTGGAAAAAGCACTGGACAAAACCAAAAATTTTTGTCAATTACAATTTAAACATTTGTTCAGCCTCCTGCCTGCTCTCCTGATAATTGTTTCCCATTTAGACAAGTAATTAAAAAGCAATTGTGCTATTTTACATGTGTTACCACCAATTTGCTTTTCTACTGCATATCTGAAAAACTGCAAAATGAAAGCACTTCAGCCTGAATTTAGACATCCAAAATTCCACCTGAGTCACCACACCTAATGTTTCCAGAGAGGTGTCTTTGCAGACCCAGCAATCAGGAGCCAAAAAACCCCAAAGCCATCAGATTGTGGGCCCCTGTGCAAGCAACTTGTTCCAAAAACACAGAATCTCAGAAGAGATTGAGTTGGAAGGATCTTTTAAACATTTTTAATCTCTGAGAGCCTGGGTCAGCCAAAGGGTTCCTGAGCTGGGGCAGCACTTCCATACATGGTTTCAGTCAACATTAGTTCACTGACTGGATTTAAAGCCAGGTTGCTGATGATTTATGTCATAAACAGGGATAGCAACTTCCTAAAAATACATGTATCTATCCATAATCTGATCCAGAACTTCCCAGCGGAATTCATAGTGCTCAGTCCTTCATCTGACTCAAAGAAGGTTTTACACTAAACATTGTAAAATACGGCTTTAGTAAGGTCTCTTGTTGAGAAAAAGCCCTTAAAATGGAACTTTTGCTATGAGGTACAGATGTCTGAAGTAGATAAGGAATGGTTTCTGTGTGCTGGGGGAAGTGTCTGATCTGCACTTATCAGAAAACATGAAGAAATGTAATCCAGCCCTGGAAGGGTTCCGAGCTCACAAAGGGCTGAAGCAGAAATGTTGGTACAACAAACCTGGAAGTTCCCTGCCTTCAGAAAGCCAAAACTCTGTAGATGCTTCTCACTAAGAACTGGGCTCATTTCCATGCCAGATCATGTCTGTTTTGCATGTGTTCATCCTTAAACACCAGGGCACCAGCTGGAAAAGCCAGACACCTCCAGAGCAAGGGGCTCGGGTGCCTGCACACAGCAGGAACCACAGCAGCTCCAGGGATGTGCCAGAGCCAGGAGCCAGAACACACTGCCTGCCTGGAGAACACTGTGAACACCTCACCTGATAACAGGGACACAACCAGGGTGACATTTCACCTGCTCAGACAACAGCCACGATTTGACCAGAGCATTGGCGTCAAAGAGAAACACAAAGTAAACACATGACAGAGAGGAAAGCAGCATCATCTCCTGAAGAATGCTGAATCCTGTGAAGTCACCTGTGAAGCCTTTCAGGAGCAACTCAGATTCCAGAGTCAAGGCAAAGTGTGTTAGCCTGGCTCAGTCATCCTGAAGAAGGCAAATAATTGTAATTCCTGTTCAAGGCAAAACAATTTCTAACTCACTTTCTGTCATGCACCTGAGCACAAGTGGTCTTATTTCCAACAGCAGCAAGCACCAGGGCTCTCCAAACGATGAATGGGAGCTGTGATTGCTCACCACGGCTGACAATCAGGTGGCTCACAGTTGAGTGTCTACATCTGCAAAAGAAAACAGCTGGCTCACAGGCTTCACTTTCACTGCAAGTGCAAGCTGGGGTGTTTGAGTGCAGACAAGAGCCTCAACGCCTTCCTTGCAAAGTCTTGCAGCCTCCAGCAAAAAATACTAAAAGCCCTGCATGGGTAATGCTCCTATTGGCAATTTGCAGTTGTACCTTCCTAAATATTTTAAAGGTTTGACATCAGCTGTAG
This sequence comes from Promerops cafer, assembly GCA_013398275.1. NCBI lineage: Eukaryota > Metazoa > Chordata > Aves > Passeriformes > Nectariniidae > Promerops > Promerops cafer. Next base: position 548,915 of record VZSE01015292.1, read on the forward strand.
GCACAGGTACCCAAGGAACGTGTGCCTTCCGCACTGCGGGGCCCCACGGGATCCTGGCACCAGGCAGCTCTGTACTTGCACTGCAGGGAACACTGCTGACTGAGGGCCATTTGCTGTGCAGCATGGAGAAAAAACTAAAAATTCCTTTAAATAAATTCTTTTAAGTTGGATCCATTAGGCTGGAGCTCACTTAGGCTGTATATTTTTACTGTATTTGGGGTGGGGCTGTGAGCTGTCAGATAGGCTTAATAAATCTTCCCTCCCATTTAGTCCATTTATTTTAAGAGTCAGCTGCTCAGTAAAATACAGAGAAGGATCACTTCTCCCCAGGAAAACAGAATCAGCATTCCTTGCTCTGAGATCCTGTCCTTCATGCACAGAAAGAGTGCCCATAAATCCAGAATGGTGGATCTGAGAAGCTGAAATAGGATATATTTGGATGCCTTCCACACACTGCAGCTATATTTCATAACCACTTGCAGCGCTCACTAAATTTTGACATGGCTGCTCTTGAAAACACACTTTTCATGGGGGGAATAATTAACTGTGCACCTTCTACCCACTCAAGAGGTATCAGGCTGAGTGCATTATGAGCAAGATCTGAAATCTGTTGCTACTGCACTGGAACTCTTATGGAAAGAGAGTTTAAAGTTCTAGGCATGATGACAATTCAGAAATATTTAAAAACACAACCTGGACCCCTTCTTTGCATTTCCATCAAGATCTCAGTTACCGTGCTATCTCCCTGATCAGTGTCAATGTTTCTGCTTCTTACCCATTCAAATGAGGAAGAATTGTTCTGTGAATAGGGAATGTCGTGACATCTAAATCAAGTTAAAGAAGAAGGATACAAAAATTTCTCTTTTAAAGATCTTATTTTTGGGGGAAAAAAATAATCATTTCATCACCTACAGCACAACACACTGGTTCAAAGCCTGACCTGAAGGAAAGTGAGAAAGAAGAAAGTGAATATAGGGAGGGGTGTCAGCTGCTATACCTAGGAGAGAAGGCATTCAAGTAATGAAAGGAAATTGGGGCTGAGCATTGAGATGGGAGAGAAATTCATCATAGAGGGGCTTCTTAATGCAGCACATCACTTCAATGCATGCTTTTTACCCTATGGAAAGATTTACAATCTCTGAGTGTGTGTACTAGGTGCTTGACTTCCTCTGGCTTTCGAAAAGAATTAGATGCTCTGTCCTCTACGCCTTTGGAAGTTTTCTCCTCAGACCCTAACTAATCCTTATTCACTTCACTTGGTCCACTTCCAGGCTGAAAATTAAGCACTCAAGTGCTTTGCATAGGATTATGGCAAGGCTGAAGTTCCACCATGTGAAACATTTCAAAGGACCAGCATCCTGATAAAGGCACCAGGGTGCCTGGCCAATCCTGCTCTGCAGGGCAGCCTGGAAAGAGCAACCCAGCCCCTCTTCTCCTTTTCTGCTTCTTCCAGCCCAAAATCCCGTTATGTAATGACAAACCCATAGTTTCGAAACACAGCTGCGGCTTCTGTGAAAATTGAAGTTTTTCCTAAAGGGAGGATTTTTATATTTTAAGTACAATAGACACTCATGTAACCATGAACCCCATTTTAATTTTTCTTTTTGCCTCATCAAGTACTTACTGAGCAGAAGGTACTACCCGTGATAAATGCTACCTGTCAAGACTTTACTTTGATCACGCTTCAAGAAGGAAGGATTTCCAAATCATTTGCTTGGAAATTTTTAATTCTTAAGTGGGTTGTTTGTTTGCCTCAAAGGAAGCACTAACCTATTTTACATTGTCAAAAATCTATTTTTAAACAAAATTTTCCTTTGTACTTTAAACATTCCCTAAAAATACTTCTTAGGCTCAATTAAAATGAAGTAGATTTTTAAACTACTGTCTGATTCAGCAGCTCTGTCACTGTGCTTATCCACTGCCTATGGAAGGATCAAATCTGGCCAATGGCTCTGTTCACCTGAATTAGGGTGTTGAGTTAATACTGTCATTTGTCATGGCACTGAAGTCCCTCTAACTGTGTCAAATCACAAACAGGAGAGATTCCTAGGTCCTCTTGAAATTCTTTTAGAAGTCACAAGCAGAGCACAAGTATTACAGCCCTCTCAGTAGCCCTTCCTATGGTTTATATTCACTGTCAAAAATAAAAGTAGGAGGCTTGGTGTGGGAGGTGGTTTAAAAGGTCACCTCTATAGCTTATGGAAAGGATTTGCTGTGCTTCACTAAGCCCCAGACACTGTACTTCAATTTTCCCAGTTAAATTTGACTTTGCAGGACTGGGCGGGAGGGGTGCAATTTATACAGCGCGGTCAGCACAAAACGCAGCGCGATGCATCTCAGGTGAGCAGTGCCAGGAGCAGCCCTGGGCTTGGCTCTGCAAGGGACAGCTTTGCAGGGGACAAGCCAGACCAGCCTGTTTTCCTTGCAGAATGAAAGGTTTGCAAGTGCATTGATACCCTGAGCTGCCATGCTGTGACTGGGAGCCTTTTTATGGAACAAGGCAAAAAAACAGGCAGGATGCTGTTATAAACTAAACATCACCTGAGAGCAGAGGGACCTGAGCACTAATATTGCACTAAGATTTTCATCAGCAGTAAAAGTAATGGGGACTTTGCTTTTTGCATTTGGAGGATGTTCTTTTCCACTCCCTCATCTCCTGTCTGAGGGAATTACTCACAGGAAACACAAGAGCTAGACCCCTTTGTTTTGCACTTGCTGTTCTTAAACTCAAGGATTTCATTGAAATCCTTTCACGTTAAAAAATGGAAAATCTTTTGAGGAAGGGAAAAAAATAAAGCTTTTTTCCCCATTTTATTTACAGACACTGCTAAGCCTCCTTAAGCTACTTTTGCCTCGCTGTCTCATACCCCGACAAAGCAGATGTGAAGAAGGCAGATATGGAACAGTACAGCACACGCAGCAGGGCTGCCAACTGTCAATAAATTTATGAACAGTTTGGAGATCTACAGGAGTTTTCTGAAAATTCTTATTCTTCCAGTAAAAACTGGCAAGTTCTCCTTGATCTTGGCAAATGAAAAAAAAAAAGAAATTACGATTTGGGAACATTCTGGTCTACTTACACCTGAAAAAAACCCCTCACACAAAACATAATCCTGATGTTGCTGGATCAGATCAATTCTGCATGGAGCTCCCTTTCAAATTCCTCTGATGTTGGAATGGATATGAGCTGCTGATGTTTAAAAGCAATTGGCAAATGAATTCTGCAGGATACCGAAAACTGAGCAACAGAACGTGAATGAAGTTTTGTTCACCATTAAAATAGAAATACTTTGTTTCTGAAATAACTTACTGACACTGGAGTTTTATAAATAACCACCTTAGAATTACTTTTATGACTAATCCCAGGGGATAGTTCCCTTTCTGCCCCAAAACTGGGTAGGTTGGTATTCAAATGCTAATCGGCACAAACAGCTAAAAGCCTCATTTTCACTGATCAACGTGAATGTGCAAGATCTGTGCTTCCAAATGTACTGAAACTGTTCTGCATAACTGCCTTAATATGCATGAAATTATAGGGGCATCCTACAAATTAGTCATCGTGTGCTTTGTACTTGCACCTGTTCCTGTGTCTACAACCTGCCAATGGCTGCGGTGGGTCCAGTGGGCAAAACCCCACACCTGGACACCCAAACCACCCAAACCTGGGGCAGGGGTAATTACAGAGGTCAGCTCATGATCCAAAACCATTTAACGCACCAGGCCCCAAATCCTACACTCGGGTTTAGCCCCTCTCCAGCTTTATGGATTGCCAAGGTTTTATTTAGGGAAGTGAAGCACGAACGTTATCGGAGAGGAGCCTTGCCTACAAATTTTTATTGTAACGGAGTTGAATTTATTCCAGCTGGCTTTCTGCAAATGCAAATAGGGCAGCCAAAGATTCTACATTCAAGATTAAGAATTTGAAAGGCAGAAAGTGTGTCTGCCTACAACAGCATCTCATGAGGTTCCACATCTCTTGCTGTGGTTGAAAAAACAATGAAGGATCTACAAGATGTCCATTCTTCCCAGCAGCTTTCCTTGTTCTACAGCTAGAAGGAAAAGACTTTTCAGGCTCATGCTATCTTTCAGGCTTCAAAACCATTTTGAACACGCATTTAACAGTTAACCATGTCTTATCCTTGCTGTTTCTATCAGCTACTTTAATCAGAAATAAGTATTCAAGGCCAGGAGCATCCTGGTCTAGTGGAAGGTGTCCCTGCCCATGGCAGGGGGTTGAACTAGATAATCTCTAAGGTCCCTTCCAACCCAAAACATTCTATGAGTCTGTTGAGGACTTAAAACCAAACAAAGGAACTGAAGCAGTATCTTCATCTTTCTTTTTTTTTTGGTTTGGGCAATGGTAAATATGAGCCTTTCAAAACTGTCTACTTGTATTATTTCTGAAATGTGTTTAAAACAGGTAAATTTGAATAGAACAAGTGAAATTAACTGTAACATTTCCTAGAATCTTGCATGTTCCCACCTTAGTGGGGAAGGAAGCAGAGAGGGAAAGACCAGACATACAAACCCAGACAATCATTCTGGTGGGGGGAAAAAAATTTGCCCTTTAAAAAACTGAGATTAAGTGAATTTCTGCAATTGCTGAATGACTTGGGAACTCTATTCACTTTAATGTACTATGAGCTGTCATTCCCACCTTTATACAAAGACAGTTTCTCAAAAGCAGCTTGCAAAAGTATTCAACATTTTCTGTAATTTCTTTATGTATTTTTCTCCTGTAACGTGATACTGCTGCATGTTAGCAGGAATAACACAGACCTCTTGGATCCCCCTCTTTTCAGTTTGTATGTATTATTTATGGGGAGCACTGGCTCCAACCTTTGCATTTAGGCTAACACTTGCTACTATAAAATATTATTGTGACCTTTTTTGAGTTCTTAACACTGTGGTTTTTTGCAGCTAGCTTTGGAAACTCAGAAAATGCCCTGAAGCCTTTTCCTTGGTCCATGAAATTTGTTTCAGATTTGAGGAGTAATGATTCGAAAATTTCCATTTTGTTCTCTCCCTTTGTCAGCACCGTTTTGGCAGTCTCAGATAACACCTGGGCACATGGAAGAGCTGCACCACGGCAGCAGCACGTTCAACTGGCCTGCAAGGGCTTGGATGGCAACTCGAGTCCTGGCCAGGTGCATGGTCCTGCAGGGACACTGGTGTTAGCACATCCTAAAGGGCCACACTGTGCCCTGGGAATGCTGAACTTGCTCTTTAGACAGACCCCTTCGAACTCTGGACTTCTCAGTGCCATGCTGGAGTGTTAAGGATGATTTCACACCACACCCATGAGATGCGGGGAGCCCGGCGGTGCCTTTCACCCCTTTGTGCACCTGGATGGGCACAGCACTCACAGCAGCTCCTGGTGCTGGGGCGTCCCCAGATCCTGTCCTACCACCAGCACAGCATCCCCAGCTCTGGCCCTTCTGGGTGGGTTCAGGACGGAGCCACAGCTCGAGCTCCCTGGCCATGTCCCATGTGCCTCTGGAGCCATTTTGCAGCTGCTTGTACCCACGACAGGAACACTTTCGGCTCCAGTAACTCCCTTACACTGCAGCAGGGACAAGATGACAAATCTGATTATATTAACGTCCATTCTCTCACCCAGCTCTGTGGAATTTACAAGTTCACCGTATGCTTTAATGGAAGAACAACCTGCCTTTTTTTAGGTAACTATTGTTTCAGTTTTAATGGATTCAGCCCTTCCATGCGTGCAGGGCCATGTACACCAAGCAGTCAGCTCCTGTATATTCATGGACCACAGTCCTCTTGGCAAAACCCTGAGCTCCGTGCCCAGTGTCAGTCAGGCAGCAGTTAAAGGGTGTTTGCAAATGGGTCTCCCCAGTTCAGGGGTATTTGTACCCAAATCTTAAAAGATGTTCAGACATCTTTTTACTGTGTCCAGTTAACATCAGAAGTCTATATGCATAAATAAACAGAGGGAGGGATAAAGAAATATATACATATATATATATAGAGAGAGCGCTTCACTAATTTATTTTGCCACCTCCCAATTTCACTATATTCCACTGCATCAGATTTTTAATCTATTACCATTTTTAAAAAATTTCAGAGACGACGCATTATTCAGTTTGTCAGTGAGAGAAAATCAACACCAGGTACTGCAAAGAGCTACTCGGAGGCACCGCATGTGATTTGTAGGTAACTCACATTAAATGTTACCTCCCATCCCACTGTGTGGTACAGAACAAAAGATGTGCCAGCAAAAATGACAATGGAGCATCTGCATAGAGAATCTGTGAGTATGGGGCAATAAGGCACATTCTCCCCAAAAAAGCACTTGTGGAAATGTGGGTGACCTAAATCCAGGGTGACTCTTTGACATCACTTATGCCAATGGGACCTTGCCACCAAACAGGACAAAAGATTAATTTCTGAATTTCTCTCCCAACTACATTGAATATAAGCCCACAAAATACACCAGAAGGAAGGGTGGTGGAGTGGTTTTTCTTTCTTTATATTTTTAGGAGGGAGAAATTACAGATGCAGACTATTTTTTTTTTTCCTGTTATGTGGGTGTCAGGACATTGCAGCTTCTGCTGCACCTCATACAACATGATTTTGCTCATGTTTCCCTCACACTAACAAAAAGCAAAGTGGGTGGTATGGATTGGCTTCCAGAATGCCAAGTCCCATTATGTTCTGAATTACATTCAAATGTGGTCTGGAGGAAATGAAAGACTTTATTCTACAGAAGGGATGGATTTTCACTCCTCAGCCTCAGTGTGCACACACCTGCACCTGTGTTCCCACATCCAATAACACCAACCTGTGGAGGAACCCCAAAATAAGCACAAAAAGCTGCAGAATCAGAGGGCAATACTAATCCAGGAAGAAATTCTGGGCCATGTAGGTGTGAGGCTATTTAAAGGATTGCCAAAAATGTCAAAACGTTAGCAGAATTCTTCTTGCACCTGCAAAGTGAGGGTTTGCAAATACCTGGTTTTCAGCACATGTGGAGGCAGAGTTGAGGCACAGGTACATTCTGAGCTGGGGTAAACACTGACTTTTTGTTCCTCTCCGTGTATGAATGCAGAAAAAGCAGAATGGTATTTTACGAGAAGGATTTTATGGAGACCCAAAGCACAGAGAAGAGAGAAGTAAAAAATCCAGAGCAGTGGAACAGCCCTTCTCAGCAGGAACAGCAAAGCCCTCAGCCATTCCAACAGATTTTCTCTGAGGAATATTTGGTCTAGAAAAGCAAATGAGAGACTTCCACCCCCGGGTGGGCGGCACCCATCCCCTCACATCCACATTGGGGACTGTGCTGCAGAGGAATTCCTGGCTCTTCCTACCTCCCTGGTGAGAAGGGGGAAGGAAGAAGGATCCCCGCGGGAAGGTGAGCAGGAATATTGCCGTCAGCCCCCTCACATCCCTGGCAGAAGTGAGCCTGAAAGATCTCAGGAATGCCCATGGCTGCCCCCAGCTGCAGCAGAGGTTTCCAGAGAGCTCCGTGAGCACCATCAGAGGAACAATCACTGCAAAACTGGAGTGCTCTTTTTTTTTTTGAGATGACTCTTTTCCTCACACTGCTTTCATCAAATAGATAAAGATCAAATAAAACCCCTAATTACAGTACGTGTACACATGCTGGCTCACACTTAACTAATCCCCACATTAATGAGTGCAGGATTTTAATGTCTTAATTCGAAGAATTCAAGTCTTTGGAGAGCTTTTCAAAAACACCAGCAGTTGGGGTGCCTGATGTTCTTCCTCCTGAGATTCTGTCACTTAGAAGATATGTATAAAAATGCTCCGTCCCAAAAGCAAGGGCCCAAATGAAATTTCTGCCCCTAAAACCATCCTTCCTAATATGCATGTAGGTAAACACTTTCCATTTTCTGTCAATTTAAGTGTTATTTACAGTACAATGATGCCTGGTTTTAATTGAATATTTAAATAAATGCTTTCTAATACACGAATGCTCAGTGCCTGCAATAGGAGGAGGTTAACCTTGCTATAGATGATTGTGTCCTGCTTTGATCTGAAGTTTATTTCAATGATAAAATAACCACAGGAATGTGTTTAGCCACGTTTACTCATATAAAATTAAGAGCTGTATCTAACTTGCATGAAAACTCATCAAATGAAACTCTTTAGGCAGGAACTAACGTGCATAATTGGTCTAAATGAAGTTTGCAAGTTGCATCCTGTCAAAACCCCTTCCTTTTGCCATATGAGCCTCTCTACACCACTGCACCAGGAGTGCCACCTTTGCCAGGACATGTGGGAAGGGAATCTTCTGGATGGAGAAGAAGGTCAGTTCCTATAAGACAGATAAGTAAAAGGAGTAGATTCCCCTATGCTTGAATATTAATTACTTATATGTGAATAGTAAACATGTCCCATGAGTCTAAATGATCCACTCATGTTTGTAAATGAGCTATCCATTCAGATTATTCCCACAGAAACTTGTGAAGACCTAATCTTGCTGTTGCTGAAGTCAACAGCAGCATCTCTATAAACCTCATTATTTGTCAGGCCCATAATAAAATATTACAGTCTTTTCCTTGCAGGATACCATTCCTCAAACTCCAAATTCACTGTCAAGCTATGGATACCCAAATTCATCCTTCCAGAAATGATGATTTCATTAGTTCCTTTCAAAATGCACACACACACACACACACACACACACACATGTTATTTGAAACAATTGATTTTGAAGGCTGCTCTATCCAAGCCAACACCCCGTGCTAATCCATTTGGATACATTTTCAAAACAGCTACCAGTGCACAGGAGAATTTCCAAATTAATTCCTTGTAGTAAAATTCACAAAGGTGCTGTCTCCCTTACACCACTGTGGCTGCAAAATGAGTAACACTTCGAACCCAAATGGTGCCACACATTCCCAAGCTCACCACTGCTCTGCTTGCTGGAGCTGTGTAGATAATTAAAAGCCACTCTATGTTACGTAAGAAGATTATTTTTTTTAGGAAACAGTACTTTAAAAGCTTCACTTTGCTTCCCCAGCACTTAGCTATTTGTTTTGCTTCTTAGAAATGTTTTATTTTAATAAGTGCAGTTTTATATGGATTCTACTGCTTTAATGCAAAACACATGAATATGAATGTGCAGTATTTACAGGAGATTTCCCCCCTGCATGCTGCTCTATTTTGTCATATTGTCTGCAGTAGATATGTGATTTTTATTTTCCCTTTAGCAGTGAGGTAATTTGCCCATGTTATTTGCTCTGTGGGCATCCTCATAACACATTCTGAATTTATTTCGTGATGTCTCTTGAAAGCACTGTGAATCCAAGACATGCCAAATCAAACTAATGAAGTAATCCCTGCACTAACAAACCCTCCCTGTCTCAGCCCTGTTACAAGCAAAAAGGACATGAGACTGATGGACAAATATTAAAGATATAATTCTTTTGGACTTGGTCCACATGTTCACAAGATAATGAGACCTTAACAAAGACACAGAGACTCATAGGGAATATTAGATCTGACATTTCATTTGAGGTGAAAATCGCCAGTCCTCCTAATGACATCTTTTCTTACCAGGTACAAGAAAAAAAAGGACTGAACTGTAAAAACTTGCTTTTTACACAGCACTGATTTTGATCTTACCATGCCAATTCTTCATTGAAGAATTTTAAAGAGAAGACAGTGAAGAGCTGGCAAGAAAAAGAAAAAAAAAAAGCAAGCTGCTGGTAGCTCACTAAGAATTCCTTTAATTTTAAGAGCCATGAAACAACCTTACTGATACCCCCATTATTCCCTAATTTGTGGCTGGCTCAGGCCCCTAAGATTTAAAATGTTTTAGAGGAAGCAGAGAGGTTGAATGTAAAGTGAGAATGTGCCTTCTCCAAGTCAACGCTATTTATCTCGAAATACTGAGAGGGTTAAAACCAGTTTACATCAACGCAGACATTTCCATTCCTCAAGTTGCATCTTCAGCTCAGTCTGTGACCTTACAATGTGATGTGTCAAAAAGGAGAGGCATCTGAATCTTTTATTCCAGCTGTAGTATTGCATCCTGCATACATTTATCCGTTTTGTTTATGCTCCGATGTCACATCCCATTCCACATTGGTCACTCAAACACAGCTGCCAAAAGTTATTTTCATTAAAGCCTTTCAATGTGTTGGGAGGGGAAGGAGGTCAGGTTCTGAGATGCCTTCTTTTTTGTTTGCTTGCATTTTGCTGGGGTTTCTTTTAGAAGAGAAGAGAAAATATCAAGAATACAGAAGAAAGGAAAAGCTTCCCAGACAATACTGTGGAACAAGGGGATGCCATGGCAGATATTCACCCCAGGAAGATAAAAGAGACATTTAAGGAAGAAGTTCCATTGCACCTATTTATTCTTAGCAAGAGATGGCAAGAGTTGTAAAGCAGTAATAACAGTAACTTCACTAACTCTGAAGCTTTATCCCTGTAAAAGCAAGGGTCCCCCACTGTAAATGGTGTAGAAAAAGGTGGTGAGATGTCCTCACAGCTGGATCTGTTCCCAATCCATAACCACACTATAGCAATTAGCCCTTAGGGTCTCCACAGAGCTCCAAAATCATTCTTGGGTACTTCATCTCCAAAATTACTGTCCACAGTGGCCCAGCCCAGTCATGGTGAAAACAATGTGTTTAATTTTAGTCATTTAGTTAATAGATCTTATGGGCCATGTTCTTTCTTCTCCCCACCCTTTCAGGCAAATTTCAAAACATGGGCAGGCTTATGAGAGAGCTGGAGAGGGACTCTGGACAAGGGCATGTAGTGACAGGACAAGGGGGAATGGCTCTGAAAGGTCTAGATTTGATGTTAGGAAGAAATTCTTCCCTGTGAGGGTGCTGAGGCTCTGGAACCGTTTGCTCCAAGAAGCTGTGACTGCCCAATTCCTGGAAGTGTCCGAGGCCAGGCTGGATGGGGCTTGGAGCAACCTGGGATAGAGGAAAGTGTCCCTGTCCTCATCACATTGACCCTCTGCCAACACTACCTGTCCCATTCAAAAATAAAGCCCATTGTAAACTAGAATCATCCTGGAGGATGAACAGCACGGGGGGGGGGGGGGGGGGGGAGAAA